>JAOPJK010000117.1:426826-437827 GCA_027123565.1 Phycis chesteri
CCCCGCCACTGCCGCCCCCAACTTGTGCACACAATTGTCTTTTGAATGACCTTGTGGTTTGTTTTACTACACGCACCAATTTTTACTACGTATTCTCCCTGGTTTGGTTTGGAGGCCGGCGGGCCGAGGGGCTCCAGAAGGAGCTGTGATTCTGTTACCTGCTGTAAACCATACAGCCATAGAAGGATGATCTACGGTCGCCCTGGACTCGGCCTCGGCGCGGCTATTAGGCCGCCTGGCGCGGATCAAAACAAAACAGACTGCGGTACGAATCTGCTCGGGCTTTCAGATTAGGCAAAGCAAGAAAAAGGCCGGAGCAGGGATCTACCCAATGCCACTCACCGATGAAACAATAATTACACACAAAATGCAATTGTAAGATTCAACCTTAGGTTGAAATGCTCAGTTGAACACAGTGTCGAAGCCAATTGGGTTAGAATCGCCTTCCTCACCAATTTTGGTTGACAGTGGAAATTCACAGAGCCTTGATTATAGCAGGAGCTAGTGTTGGCTCAGCTGTCTGCTTTAAGAACCCATGATGTCAGAGCCTTATTTTCCTTGGAGAGGCTCTCATCTGCTGCATTGTTCCTGGAAACCATGGTTTTCTCTCTGGGCAACATAAAAAGAGACCTGCCTAAACTGTCCCCCTCCTCCACCCTCCTCCCATCCACCCCCAATGCTACACCACGGACACCGCCACCCCCCCGGGAAATACACCTGAACCCCGCATTAACGTTAGCGTCGCGCGCGGCACTCTGAGGCCATGACGTTTAGTTAGCTAGTCGCAACAAGCCCCTCTATGGCGCCGCGACACACAGGCTATCTGCTCATCCGTTTGTGTTCCCACCGTTTTCTCATCTTCTTTCGTCTTCCCTTCCTCCCCTCGTAGTCCTCAGGGGTGAGAGAGAGAGCTTTAGAAGTGTGAAAGTGTTGGCGGTACACAAGTACACAATGTACTGGCTCTTAGGGGATTCAGCACGCCACTGCCAGTAAAAATGCCATGCCGCCTTGCACTTCTGAGAGCTTTCTTGCGCCGAGCGGGGGGAGAAAAAAGAAGAGAAAGGGGGAAATAAAAAAAACTAAAATAAAATATAGGCCTACAACCTCTCAGACGGACAGGTATGCGACCAGTGCATTGAAACGTCTAAATAAATTATTTATGGAGCCTTTGTTCACTGACCACTTATGAAGGGCGGGATCAGGGAAAGAACACAGGACAATCTGCACAGGGGAGACGGCTTTCCCACGGAGAAGTCACTTGTGATTAGCATCACTTGTGCCGAGATTGCAATGGTGATCTTCTATCAGACGCTGCTGCAGAAATCATGAAAGTATTCAGTGTAATGTGGACATCTGGTCTTTATAAGTTTGTTTTCTTTTACCGTTTTTGCCTTGGCCCCTCGTGTACATGTTATTTGTAACAGATGAGGGTGTTCACTGTTTACTAGAACATCAGAGGAGAGCTCCATCGAGGACAGAGGGTCCCAGAGGCACCAGGTACAGGGAAGCGGAGATTGGTGGCCATCAGAGGAGCCGGCCATCGCCGGAGATCTGAAGACCAGAGCTGCAGATGGTGGCAATGCACATACATGGAGTTAGACCCAGAAATATAGAAGGGCGTGAGATTTGACGAATAATTCATCAGAAAGACAAGAGAACAGTGAAAGGGGATGATGGGTAGAGAGAGAGAGTGGACGGGGAAGAGGGATAGAAAAATCAGGGGGGAGGCAAGAGGGGGAGAGAGCTATGGAGACTCTAGAGATGGGAGGGGAGGTGAGAGAGCGAGAGCGAGCACGCGCGAGAGAGAGAGTTATAGCAACAGAACTCAAAGATCACAAGTTCAGTTGTACTTCTCCTGGAAGAGAGGTGCCTCTGTGGACAAGTCCAGTCCTTCAGTAGAAGCCCACGTCCTCCAACAAAAATACTTACAAAATAAAAGCCCCACTGCTCCAAGTAAAATCACTTCAGTTGGGGCTCAATAGCCATTGTCTGGTCCTTCATTGTTGCTCTACCACTCCAGACCACTGATGTTAAAGGTGCAGTGTGCAAAATGTAGTGCAGAACGGACTATAATACTATTATACTATGCATTAGTGTCCTAGAAGCCTAACCCTCTCTCGGACGCAGACATCAAAATCAGCCACTGTCCAGACGGGGGCTCCACACATCCAGTGGCGTTATCTATAAGGGTCACGAACGCGCCTCACAGAGCGAGTGAAGCAAGCATACTCCGTCCTTTCCCCCAGAGGAGTCAATTATGATGGCGTCTCAAACACTTTTCCCATGGAATTCACGGGTCACCAATTCAGGCGAACTCAGGTGAACCCCGATGTGTGCAGTCGACCCGGAGGTATCGTCGCTCCAGATGCAGGGCCTCACCTGACAACGCCATCAAGTCAAACAATCATTGTAAGCTACCTTGGAAAATGGTGTGGATTGAATCACATGAAATGCTAAATGTACCACCCTTCCTGGACCTACCCGGTTCCTTCCCCCGTACAAACCCCACATCATTGGGGATCTTCTCCACAATCCTCTCCACAACATCTCCAACACCACAATGTTTCACTGACGTCGCCACGATCGCCATCGACCAATCGCGTCATCCAAAGCTCCAACCAGAGGTCCGAATGGAGTCTCTTTCTGAACGACCTTTGAAGCAGAAGCACCGTCACTCGCCATGTGGGGATTATGACTGGATGCTTTTGAAAAGGCTCTGATCCTATTCATCTAGTGTCCATTTATTTTTCCCCCGCCAATGTGACCGCCGCTGACCCCGACCCCCTCCCCCTGCCTCATTCATTTCAGTAGCTGTACTTTGACCCATGACCCACCCCTCCCACCGCACACCCCCCCCCACCCCCACCACTCCCTTTAGAGGATCCTAGTGTGCCCACCTCCTCTCCACAGGATGTTAGCATCCTGCGGACGCCATTACCTTCTTGAATAGGCCCCTTCTCCCAAACAGAAGTAATTAGACTATTTACCTTCGTTCCCCGGTACGCAACGCACAAAAGGCCGGTGGCGACACCCAGCTGCTTGACAACATTTCCGTCTGACCTCCGACCCCCCCAGCCGTGCCCCTTTCTCTTGTCCCCGCCTGTTTTAGCAGCATCACCCCTCGGCGGGGGCTCACCCACCTCATTTCCTTGATTTCGACCTTGGGGGTTCGAAAACACAGCTGCTTCAATGAAAGCGGACGGTATATAAGAAGGGCGCACCGGTACGCTGGCATCAGTCGACACACTCCCCAGCGAGCATCAGTGGCCACACTACATGTCTACGCCGGCCCGCTTTTTGAGACTTCAGGACGCCATGAGCTCCTCCGCCCCGCTCTGGGCGCTGTTCGCCCTGCTGCTGTTCTCCGGGATCCAGGGCAACCCCCCGGCCGCGGCCGCGGCCGCCATGTCTGCGGCGGGTAACTATGACGACGGCCAGGCGGACCTGGAGAGCCTGAGCGCTCTCTCGGTGGAGGACAACGTGGTGGTCAAGCAGAGCGCGGCCGGCGGCGGCGCCCTGGGCAGAGCGCTGACCCGCAGAGGGTTCACTCTGGACAACAGACCGGAGGACAGCCCCAGGATCATCATCGTATCGGTGAGTGTGACGGAAAACGATGACGTCGCTTGACGTTTTTTTTTTTTTTTTTTAAAGGGCCTTATGACACAACCAAGACAACCTGTTCTGATTGGTTAAAGGTCAACGATGGAAACGGAAAGGCAATTGGTTTTTGCAGACGCAATTAAGCTTAATTGGGGGCTGCAGACTTGAATTGACAGGTTATGGCGTAAGGTCAGTAAGAAAATGCGGATAACATGCTGGGTTAACACTTTTTATCCTGGTTAGAATACAGCAAAGTGTTGTAATCTCAGAATGTTCTCCAGAGCTGGAAAACGAGGTAAAAATAAAAAATTAAACTGGAGATTTAAGAGATTGACTCTCTCCCCCTTTTAGCTGTTCTGGGACGTGTTCCAGGATGTCAAACAGTCCAAAGTGTTGTGTAACTGAATATTGTCATGACCTTGGTGGTTTTATTTACAGTATTAGACACAGTGAAACCTTTCTGTCCGGAACTGATTCACACGGCCAGTTTCAGAGAACCAACAGGATCCATCGGGCCGTGTGTTCTGCAACGCAATGTCATTCAGTCGGCGTTCCATCGATTCGCGTGTTCCCAAATCTTTGACGCGGCGTCCCCAACGAATCCACCGTCTGTTCCGCAGGACACGGGCTTCAGAGGGCATCGGACACACGGCCTGGACCCGGCGCTGTCCCGCAGTCTGCCCCTGCTGACCGACCCGTACGCTGACCACGCCCCCGGGACCCCGCTGGTGAAAGTGGACCGCAGAGAGGCCGACATGGGCAGTGAGTATCAGTGTCCGAGGGCAGCGCGCCTCCAATGACTCACACACTTTGCACATAAACGCACAGCACGTACAACGCGAGGAGTCAGAGAGCTTCAACATTGTGTCCATTGGAAAGCCAAGCAGTGTGAGGGACCGGGATGTATTTAGAAGAGGCTTCAAGAGCGCCGTGTTAATGTTTTGCTTATTTGTGTGTAACACTGTGATCTGTGTTTCTGATCAACCTTCCTCCCCCCTCCACACCAACACAGTGCTGCGGTGTATGATTGGACGAGTCTACCGGCCCTGCTGGCAGCAGTGACCTGCTGCAGCACTTTATTCTGCTTCCCACCAGCTGTCAACCAAAAAGTAAAAAAAAAAAATGATGCCATGTGTGTCGAAATGAAATGTAACGCACTAAAAAAGATGGATGACAACACACACGATATGTAAAATACAAAATAAATGTTTATTAAAAAGAAGTCTGCAACGTATTTACACTTGATTGTGGAATTCCCAAAAAGGTTTCCCAAACGCGGTCCTCCAGAGCCTTCATTGATAAAATACATTTGAAGAGGAAAACAAGGATTTATTCACAGCATATGTCTTGGAGTGACATAAAAACTGCTGACTGCCATTACCCAATAATCTGTTAGCAAACAGATGTACGGGAGATTTAAAACACAGATTGGAAGACCTCCAGATTGCACAATAGATGGCTAATGCCCCTAGAACGTTTGCACGTGGGCACTTAAGGCAACGCCGGAATCGCCCTTAACGAGTGCATTGACGCGGGGGCGAGGGCTCCGCCACGTAAATCAGCTCCCTTGTACTTAATCGCCCGCGCTCATCGTGGTCACGTCATCGCTGAAATGCAGCACGGGGGGGGGGGGGGAAAGAGAGAGAGAGAGAGAGAGAGAGATCGAGAGAGAGAGATCGAGAGATCGAGAGAGAGATCGAGAGAGAGCGAGAGAGAGAGAGAGATCGAGAGAGAGAGAGAGAGAGAGAGATCTACACTCTGAAGAACCCGGTCAGCGTGCCCTGGCCCGCGATGAGCCTCCTCTTGCTGCTCGGACCCTTGGGGCCGCTCTTGGCGGGCGCTCTGCCGGGGGCGGGGCCGGGGGCCGCCGGGGCCCTCTTCGCCGGAGGCCGGTTCTCCGCGTCGCCGTGCCGGTTGTCCGCGTCCGCCTGCTTCCTCTTGGTGCCCCCCGTGGCGTTCCGAGGGACACCCGCGGCGTTGGGCCGGCGCTGCCGTGGCTGCAGGGCGGGCGCTGATGAGGGGAAATACATTGTTGTTGTTGTTGTTGTGTTGTTTGTAAAAAATCACATCAAGTCACAAGGGGGAAGTGAGTTAACGTGAGGCTTAGAACAATAAGAGAAAACAACGTTTGGGGTCAAGAGAGCCCGGTCGGGGGAGGGGGGAGAGAGGAGAGGAGAGGAGAGGAGAGGAGAGGGAGAGGCTGTGAAGAAACGTCTGATGTAAGAGGCTCCTAAAGAGCACTGCGAATGTTTGTTCTGTGAAACCGTAGTTCAACATCTGTCACTGGGACACACAAGAGGGAAGGAGAAAATGGGTACAGTCTCTCCCTCCCCCCCCGCCCTCCACCCACCCACCCGTTTAGTTTTCTTAGTACAGCTGTGGAAGTGTGCAGGCTTTATAGCGAGGCCGGCAGACATGGGGTCCCAGCAGGGCTTCACTGGACTGGGGGCACCGGGGGGGGGGAAGTTTGCATCTCCGGCTGCGTTGCATCAGTGCCAGTGACTGGGTCGTGCACCAGAACACACACTAGAGTCACGCCGGCACCTGGGTGTCCAGGAGGGGGGGGGTTTACCTGGAGAGCCAGCGTTGGGGGCGGACCCCGGTCCCTCCTCTGAGAGGACCGCCGCCGCAGGCTTGGGTCCCGGGTGGACGCAGGTGGGCAGCTGGCTCCCGCTGGGGAAGTCCAGGGCGCGGTTCAGCGGGGGATCCCCGTCCCGGTAGGTGCAGGCGAACTGCGAGCAGAGGGCGGCGGGCCGGACCTGGAAGCAGCGGCGCGTCTCAACGTTAGCGGTGGCGCGGTCACCACGGCGACCGCATCGTCGGCACGGCGGCCGGAATAATCTAACCGCGGCTACGTCGCGGGGTCCCCGGACCACAGGGGGGATGGGGGGGGGTCCACATTTTGAAAAAGAACATCCAAGGGAACCCGTAAACCCACCACCCCACAGCCCGGGATCCATAAGCAGAGCTGCATGCGGCGGGGCTGCCCTCGGCGGCGCAGTGATTGCTAATAAAAGCCTAATGCGGACCAGAGGTGGTAACAGTAGGTAGGCCCCGTCGGAGGACTGAGCTCCTGCCAGCATACAACCAACCACCGCCTGGCAAGATCAAACCCCATTATAGCAATGGGGAATGAATCTCTCTCCCTCTCCACCTCTCCCTCCCTCCCTCTCGCTCTACTGGCTGGGAAACCCGTCCTGAATCGACCCTGGAACACATGCACATGAGTCACGCACACAGCATGCACACACCTGACGAAAGACATTCCAGACAACACTTCCAATGGCAGGTGTGAACAATTTGTGTCTTTGCTAATGTTAATGCACGCACGCACGCACACACACATACACACACACACAGTGAGGTCAGTCAGCAGGTGTGTTGTAACTCAGATTACGTTATTTCATGTGACTTATTTTTTATTTTTTTATTTTTTTTAAACAATCAAAAAGTACGACTCATAAAAACACAACGGCGCGGCGCTGAGATCTCACTTGGCGCCGGTCGGTCAGCCGCCCTTCCCCGCTCCTCCCCCCTGTCCTTCCCTCACCCCCAAAAAAAAGGCACACGACAAGGACTGCGTGTTCTTCAAGGCCGATGATATTGTCCCGTCTGTGCGGCGGTCTGCCTGCAGGCAGGTCAGTACTGACACCCACAGCGTCTGTGCCAGCGTCACAGAGAACAACGCACCGTCACTAAAACACAAGGTTTGCGTTTAGTCGTGCACACACACGTGACGGACCTTCATCACGCTCAGCGCAGTGCGGATGAGAGCAGCCTCCGTGTCGTTCCGCGTGGCGAAGCGTCTCCGAGCTCGGACGCGGAGTCACGGATCTCGACGCACGATCACCGGGGGGATGAGCCGCGTGCTTCACCAGAGAGAGTCGCCACACCCTGGTGTCCCGTCACCACGTGCTGGCGCTCTGTGGCTCCGTGTCACTTCTACATGCGTGTTTCACCGCGTCTCCTGGTTTCCCGGTTCCCCCTGTGCTCCACCACTGCACCTCGCTGTACCGGGTGCATCCGTGTTTGAATCCCCTCTCTACCCCCACCCCGCCAAAACAAATAAATCAGCACGGCGCCCCAGACGTCAGCAGCACGGTCGGGAGATGCGGTCTGACGACAGGAAACAATACCCCTCCTTTAAAGCCCCCCCCCCTCCCCCCCCGGGTGGGGTGAGCCAGCCGGGTGGAGCCGTGACTGACGGGCGCTCTTCAAAGCGAGCGGCGCTCTGAAACGCTTCCGCTGGCCAAGGTCAGGGCCCGCCGCCCCGGGGGGCCGTCACGCCGGAAGCCCGCCAGAATGTGGGAAGCCGAGAGGACATCTGCTAGCACTATCAAACGCAACACACACAAAACAAGCAAAACGCGCGCGCACACACACACACACACACACACACACACACACAGACACACACACAGACACACACACACACGTTCAGCAGTCACGTCACCGGCGAGCCCTCGTGAAGCAGGCTGCGGTTCCTTCGACAACACGACACCCGCACGTAGCCCGGCATCTGTCCCCATGGCGACCGGCCCATCAGCGGGCTGGGGCTCCTCCCCCCCCCCCCCCCTGTGGCAGGAAGGGGAGAGCGCTCCCTGCAACGGCTGGAGCCGGACGGCGCCCCCAAGCCCGGCGCCACAGCGCCTGGCGGTGCTGCAGCTGTGCAAACGGGGCCCGTGGAAGCCCGGTGAGCGCCGAGCGCCGGCTGAGCAAATAAATACAAATCGAACGCCGCAGAGAAATTACAGGAAGTCAAGACGCTTTCAGTGTTTGCACATCTGATTCGATTTGAGCCAAACGGAAGGCCCAGATCTGGACCGATGTGGGGTGGAGAGAGAGGTGTGTGTGGGGGGGGGGGGTACCTTTGGTTTCAGAAGGCCCTGCCGGCTCTGGACTCTTGTCTTGAGGGGTTCGGGAGAATCTCCTGCCACCACTTCAGGAGACCTGAGGAGGAGCAGAGAGGAGGTCAAGAGTCTATCCCTTTAAAGTAAAGCATCGGTGTGTGAAACACACACAGGATGATACAACTAAAAGATGTTCATGAGGTGATGATTTCTAGCAGTCTGAGATGAGAACTGATGGCCCTCTTCATCACTGGGCCCTTTTCTGTTCAGCATCACACCCACGGCGCCGGTCTCAACACCAAACACCTGGGAGTTGAACCTCTGGCCCTCCTGGCGGCAACTCCTCAACATCCCCTCCAGACACACAGGCCTCTGAAAAGATACCCGCAGTGTGAACTGAAGGCCGTGCAGCCGCGTCCAGGGGGGGAACCCACCTGAACAGCGTGAGCATGGCGGACCCTCCGTCTCCGGCGAGGCCGCCCAGGGGGTCCTCGGACAGCAGGCGGGCCTTGTTGCGGCAGGGCGGGGCCAGCGCCTCCTGGTCCAGCAGCAGCGTGAGGACCTTGACCGTGTGACGGCCGCCCAGCGCCGTGGCGTGGTTGATGGCGTGCGCCCGGGGCTGAGAACACAACACCACATGTCACGTGGTGCAGTTCACACACACACACACACACACACACACACACACACACACAGTCTAAACGGTGCCTTGAGACAATATTCACAGTATTGTCCGTTTCACTGTTTACACATTCAGCAGACGCCTTTATCCAAAGTGGATTCAGACTCAGGTCAGGGGGTTTCCTCGCTCATTCCCACAGGAAGACCGCAGACATCGGGCATCAAACCAGGTGTCTTTCTCCACTGGTACAGTCCAACGGCGACATCCTGCCCTGCCACATTACAATCCCCACGAATGACCAATGACCCTAACTGCCGCTGAAAAAGACTAAATCAAGCGGGGCGGGGGCGCAGTACCCTGGCGGGGCTGATCCCGGACCCCGCGCCGCCCTGGCGCCGGCGGTGGAGCTGGCCGATCCTCTCCCTCAGGTCGTGGGCCGTCTCCGCGGCGGCGCCGCAGGCCTCGTCCTCGCCGCCGCGCCCCTTGACCAGCGCCGCCCGGATGGTCGCCAGCAGCCGGGCGCCGCACGCACTGGGAGCCAGAACACAGGACAGGAGGGGTCACGCCGGGGTCGTAGCGCCGCGCGCACCCACCGGGCTCAACGGGTGACGGGCGGGAGGAACATTTAAAAAGACGGCACATGAATACAAAAAGGATTACAATGGGGGTGATGTGTTCGTGGGTGTTGATGGGAGTGCTGTGGTGTGGCTCAAGCATGCTACAGTCTGGTTAAGGGGACCCAAAGGAGAGATGGCCAACAGAACATACATGACAGTTACATGTATATAGTATGTTTATATTACTCTAATAGTTTTTTATTATAATTTTACTTACAAATTGGTACATTTATTGTATATATATATACTCTTGTTCTCAAACTCTTTCCCACTGTACTGCTGGTCACTGTGAATTTCTCCTAAGGGGGGATCAATAAAGGACTATCTTATCTTATGTGTTTTGTATTGAATTTCATGTCAACCACCGCTTTACTTTACTCACCATCGTGTCTTTACTTCTGACAAGAAAAAGAATTGTAACGTGTGCAACGTTAAAACACCTTGGTGGAGCCAGTGGATCAAAACATTGAAAGCAGGGGAACACTGTGTACCAAGAGGGAATGATGCTTGTCTGACTCCATTTTGGACCAGTTAATACATTGTCTCCACACCAATTTATCCCTCTGATAAGACCAAGAGAATGAGCCATGGGGCTCAGGAGATATGGAATAAATAGCTTTACCTCAAAGTCATATCGTCAAAATCCCTGGACCACCGAACCTCTCCTGATAGACACTTTTGTTATGTTGCCAAAGGGCTTAAAACTACATCATCCCAAATAACCTGTACCAGAAGCATGGTGCCATTTCAAAAGCCCAGCAAACGTGACGATAACTCATCTCAAAAGACCAAAGAGAGTTGAAAGCTAGCGAGGACGGACGGGCTTTTGGCAAATTAAATCGTTATCACGATAACCAAAGTTGAAAGTCTTCAGGGGAAAAAATTCACTCGAAACAGGTGGGAGTCCACGGCCAACCAGTATCTTGATGGAGCCCACAAACCACAGAGGTAAACAAATCCATCAGCTCAGCAGCTGGACTGGCAGCGAGGATGTGCCTTGGAACTGGTGCAGGCGCCGTGCTCTCAAGAAGAAAGACCAACACTGGTGGAGCTATCCGTCTCCCCCCATGTTCGCATGCTCCCCGGGGGGAGGGGGGGAAGACGGTGTACGGCCCCTCGGCGCTCCAACTCTTAATAAGACCCGGGTGTGTCCCCTCCACCACCCGGTCCCGTCCACCACCCGGTCCCGTCCACCACCCGGTCCCCTCCACCACCCGGTCCCCTCCACCACCCGGTCCCGTCCACCCCCCGGTCCCGTCCACCACCCGGGCCCGTCCCCCGCGGAGAGCGACGCACCAGGGGTCCGGGGGCT
>JAOPJK010000117.1:663552-675522 GCA_027123565.1 Phycis chesteri
AACCAACGTACAGGTCCGTGCTTGTGCTTGTGCAGGAGCCACCGTCGGCCGGAGCCCCACTCTGGAGTCATGTTCTCCGTTCGCTTCAGTGGCGGCGGCGGCGGCGGCGACGGCGGCGTTGGCGTTGGCGTTGGCGACGGCCCGCTCCCGGACCGCCCCGCTCGCGGTGAGACGCGGAGGGACCGGGTCGCACGCGCCACGGGAGGGAGGCCGAGCTGCCAGTCAGGTCTCTATCTATAGAGGAGCTGAGGCAGGAGCGCGTGCTGAGCCCAGCCGGCGTCACCGGGCAGACGTATCCTCCCTCTGCTCAGCAGCAGCAGAGGAGCCACGCGTGCGGACCGCGTTCAAATGCGAGAGACGAAACGAAAGGAATAAATAGATTGCCGTCACTCCAGATTTCTCCCGCTTTAAGAGCACAGGCTATGAATAGGCCGGCGCTGCACAGCGTAAGACAGAGAAAATAGCCGGGACCGCGCTGAACGTGGCAGACAGCGACCGACCCGCTGGGAGAAACCTGTTCACATTTAAACCACTGTATAAGGGAGACTGGGAGTAAATGACTCCGCTCAGTCTCGCGGCCCCCGTCTGATAAACACATGACAACACAGACGAGGATGAGCCCTCCACCACAGGAAAGACAAGGAGAGAGAGACCACGACAGAGAGAGAGACCACGACGGAGAGGAAGACACAGTACAGAGAGTCGCAGCATCGCACACCGACGAGGGGTCGCCTGGTGGGCTCTGTGTCCTCTCAGCGGGTTTGGTTTGAGGGTGGAGCCCCGGACCTCCTGTCTGTCTGATCCCATGGCCCAGTCTGTCTGTCTGTCTGCCCCTGTCTGTTACTGTCTGATCCACTGGCCCAGTCTGTCTGTCTCTGTCTGCCTCTCCCTCTCTCTGTCTGCCTCTCTCTGTCTGCCTCTCTCTCTCTCTCTCTCTCTCTCTCTCTCTCGAACTTTGGTGTTTATCTGCTTCCACGCAAATGGTTTTCACCCGATCAACATTTTCCGGTGATAATCGTGTCCCGGTGAACGCGGCGGCCGTGTGTGCTCGTGGATACGTCTCATTAGGAAGTCTGTTCGTTTATATAGGACATCCGTGTGTTTGCCAAATGGATAATCGAATACCTATAGACTATCAATCTCCTGAAAGCCCCATGAACATATCAGGGGACCCCCGATTGGGGACCCGACCCCACGGCTAGGAACCACTGGCTTACCCACTCTCTCACACACACACACACACACACACACACACACACACACATACACACACACACACTCTGTCACTCATACACTCCTACTGCCTCTGATGGCCCTCAGTCCAGCAGCTGAGGAATGCTCTGCATCAGCTCAGCATAAAGACCTCAGTCCCCCACCACTCCTTCCCCAGGAACAGCAAGAAAGAACGAAAACCTCCACACTGCCCCTATTGTCTGGTTTTTACAGGGAGAATTCGGTGGACACCGGTCACATATTTTGCAGAATGCCTCTTTTTTTTTCACCCTCCTTCAGCTCTGCAACCTTGCAACCCAATCCCAGGCCCAGATAGTTGCTGCTGCAAACAAAGGTGAGTCCTCACAAAGCATGCGTGAGGACCCATCCCCTTCTCCCGTGGTTCTCAGGTGAGTCCTCACAGAGCGTGTGCTAGGACCACCCCCCCATCCCCCCATCTACACCCTACTTCTCAGGTGAGTGCTTAAAAACAAGTGGTAGTACCCCTGCCCCTTTTATTCTGCTTCTCAGGCAAGTCCTCCCAAAGCCTGTGTCAGGACCCATCCACTTCTCCCCTGCGAGTCCTCACAAAGTGTGCGTTTGGCCGTGTCATTGGCTTGGTGGAGCAGCTCTCTCCGGGTGGACCTTCCCGAGGTCAGAGGTGCGCGACACACAACAAATCGGCGGCGATGTCATTCTCTTCACTCACGGCGACTACTGATCAGATTCAAGCAGGACCCCGCCTCTGCTGCCCTGCTTATAAGGTCGGTCCTCACAGAGCACGGCGCACGGACCCGGGCCCCGTCCTCCCCGCTTGCCGGGCCTTTATAGGCGCACAACGCGACAACATGCGACGCGACGCGCACACAATAACACACAAAAAAAACAAACAACTCACCCCCGCTGCGGGTCCAGGGCTATCGCCCTCGGCTGGTCCAGCTCTTGCCAAAACAAAACTTTCCGTAAAGATCCATCGAGCTCCGCCACCTCGATGCGGTTGGTCTCCGAGTCCGTCCAGTAGAGCTTGCCGCCCAGCCAGTCGCAGGCCAGGCCGTCGGGCGAGGCCAGCCCCGACACCACCACCGTCTGGGCGCCGCTGCCGCCGGCCCCCGACTGGTTGAAGGCGACGCTCTTGATGGCCTCCTCGCTCACGTCGCTCCAGTAGATGAGGCCGCGCGCGTACACGTAGTCCACCGCCGCCGCGTCCTCCAGCCCGCCCGCCACCACCGTGGCGTTGGCCGCGCCGCGCGCCGCGTCCACCAGCCGCAGGTCCCGCCGGTTGGCGTACAGCAAGAGGGGTACGCCTGGGGGGGGGGGGAGCACACATTGGATCAATAAAGCCCACCGCAAAACCCAAAGGAACAGAAGAATTACATATTTTTGCCTGTTGCAACACCACATAATCCTCGGTTAGATCTTTTTTTGGGGGGGGGGGAGGAAACAAAACACGCAAAACTTTACGAAGTGGTCCGCAGTTCCACACGCACGCAGGCAGCTGAAATGTGCAGGAAGTGAGGGGACTGGTAGTTGCGGTGGTGGTGGTGGGTAGGGGGGCTTGCACTACCTCTACAGCTCCTTGGCGCGGTTCCTAACCTCAATTTGACACATCTAGCAACACATACCACGGGATCGGTATCGAGGTCAGCCCCCATGGAGCGCTGTCCCTACTGCCCCATACACGCCCCCCTCGCGCTCTGCGGGGGCTTTTCCTTCTCCAAACACTTGGAGAAATCCCAGAACCCCCAGACCAACGCAATTATGCCGAAGGAGGAAGCCGGGGGGGGACCTGACAAAACGGGTCCCTAATACGGGTCCTCATGTGTGGACATGTGTAAAATAAAGTGACAATATATGCAACTTTTACATTGCGCGGGGTGAGCTGGCGGGGAGCTGTGCGCCAGGCTGCGGGTCACACAGCCCGGAACCCTTTCAGATGTAGAAGTAGATGGAACTTCTTTGGGAGTTCCTCTTAAAAAACAACCTTGGAGGAGAATCATAACATATGCCAGCCCGCCAATCGGTTTGCATGATTCGTTTTTCGAGCTGAATACTTATGGCACCCGCCAAGACAGAGTTATCAGCAATACTTTCAGAGGTAGAGAGCAAGAGCAAGAGCAAACGGGTGGAAAATGTGTAAGATGGATGACTATGTAGTGGTAAAATTAACCACAAAACTATCAGACAGACAGAAAACCGGGCATGCCCACATTGTTTACTTTATCACCCTCAAAGGACACTTAGATCTTTTCCGGGCGTATAATAATTTCATTCAAAAGCCAACAAATGTCTTCAATTTCAAAATCCATTCAGTGTATTGCAGCATGTAATGCAACATTTGAGATTATACAGTTATTAGACTGCAATACGATTGTAACTCCATCGCTATCACCTCTCTATCCGTCTATCTTGTTTAACCTTGATGCATTAGTTTCGCTAACTAAACGAAGGCAGAGTTACAAGTTGAGGTCGTGCAAACACCACATTTCTAGTATGTTTCATATCAAAACACACAACATCTTATCTTTGGAAGCTGAAACGCATGCTGAGCCCTCCAAATCTGTCTTGAGAAAAAGGCAACGAACAAGCTGGCACACACAACATAAAAAAGTGTTAATACGCACCGCTACACTTTTTTTGGCTTGCAATATCCCACATATGGAAGACATGCTCTCTCATTCGGGGGAAGGCTTATTAAAACCATGTGTTCGGGTGGCATTATGGCACACAATCTCTCAGGATCGGTGAACAGTGGAATTCATAAATGTTGCACTGTGTTTGAAAGTACACCAGTCACACGAATTACTAGATGCTGAGGCATCTAGCATCTAGAGGACGCTGGACGATGCTTAGAAGATGTGGTCAAGCATCTATTGGCCCTGCGCTTAAAGTCAACTTTGTAATTGGCATCATACATCTCATCACATAGACCACTACAACATGCAATTTACTACTACAACTACTACTACATAACTAATGCTGATGGATGTACTGTACCACGGAGGGCTTGGGTTGTGTGTGTGTGTGTGCATTGGTTTGGGAATTGTAGATCAAAAGAAGCAAGGAAAGGTGGGAGACAACGTCGAGCCCCCTGGTCTAGACACAGCTATCCAAATAAACACAGCTTTGGTCGGGAACGTTAGCGGGTTCAGTTAGCCTCGCCATGCAAATACTTTGGGATTAAGTCAACGAAGACGGTACAGTGGTTGAAAACATGACTTAAAAGCGAGCCCAAAACAGTCCTTATAATAGTCCTAATAGTCTGAGCTCCTACAATTCACCCAAGTTGCGCACAGCTCCGTGCAACCTCTACTAGTTTGGAGTAAAACATCCACTCCTCTGGCTGAAACGAGACCCAAAGCCCCTGGACGTCCACGACATGAAGGCGTTGACTCGCCGGCGTGGTTTTAGCCACTAAAAAACGTTATATGTTCTATACTAGTGTAGAAACCAGTGCCAGGGACGCAGGGCTGCTGTGCGCATAGCTGCCTGGCTACGTTAGCCTACTGCTAATGAAAACCCCCAAAGCCTCCAAGTGGGCCCTTTCTGGTGATTAGTGAACGTGAAACCCTTTTCAAAACGACGATACACACCGACACGCACACGACCTTCAACACTTTACATTAGGCTGTTAACCCGGCACACGATCGACGTGGAAACGAAGGGGACAAACTCACCTCGTATCAACACACAGAAACTACACAACAACAGAGTGGTCCGCAGCACGGCACCCATCTTTCTCCCTTTTCCTCGGCCCCGCCGCCTCGCTGTTCTTTCTTCAACGCAGGAGTCTCATCGCTGCCTTCCCCCTTTTTTCCCCCCTTCTCGCACAATCCTCGTCCTCCCGACCTCCACCCTCAATACTAAAAAATGCTTCGGATGCGATAAAAACGTGCGTTAAATGGAGGTCTGGTCCATGTCGGCCTCGGGTCGGGGTGGGTTGGTGGCGCTACGACTCCGGTTCTTTACGCATTGTCCTGCAGGAGCGATACGTCTCCTTCCGCTGGGAGGAAAAAAATGCCAACCCTCCCCCCTATACTTTTTTTTCTCCTCCAACCTCTACGCCTGAACACTCCAGACGCTATCCATTGTTGGGAGTGGGTTTCGCTGAGCTCACAAGGCAGAGATACTTTTTGGGTAATGCGTAAACTCCCCCCCCCCACCCCCAGACAAGTATATTTGTATAATAAAGAAAGCAATAAAGACCACTGTCCACTGATAAGAAACACATTCCTTCGGCTCTATTTCTTGTATTGTGAAAATTGACTGACCACTAACCCCTGTAGTTCCCTGTGGTTATTTTATATTCCAGAGTCCAGACGAGGACTGCGTCCAGACTCAGAACAGGGAATGATTTTGTTTAAGGTGAGTTTTAGTGAAAGTTTGGTGAACCGTAATGCAGATGCAAATCATTACAAAATATTTTATGGCTATATTTTGTATGTCCAGAAATGTGATTTTACCATTGGAAATATTATTATTAGAATTATTATTATTATAAGCATTATTATTAATAATAATATTTTATACCAAACAACATTTAAAAAATACATATTCCTGTATTACGTGAGGTGTTTTTTTTTTCATCAAATAGCGAACATGATGACAAAATTGTTTATTCAAAAGTCACATTATATTTCTTACAGAACAAAACACCAAATTCCAAAGCTATGTAAAATCAGCACTTCACAAAACAAGACCAAACTGTTACCTTACACATAATCTTACGTTTTCAGAAATTAATGCAAAATAAGTGCCAACAACTTAGAATGTGTGCAACTTAATGCCTTATTGAATAGGCTCAAACTGTCTACATGAGGCCTTCTGCATGCCAATATCAACACCAGAAGCAGTTTGCAGTGTATCTTCCGCCCCCTAGCGGTGTATTGAAATGTAAGGTTACTTACCAGTAGGCATCTCCAATCACACGCCAACATGTGACACTGCACATTCACTTATACGCTGACATACATTAAAAAGTTACTTAGGAAAATAGTGTGGCCAGTGTACTCTTAGCTTTTAAAACGTTTTTTTAACTATTTATAAAGAAGCAAGTCATATAAAAAACGCTGGATACAATTAGTGCATCGGTTTTTCAAGGGATTGCATCCATTATTAAAATGTCATACACGTTTGAAACAAGTGATGTGCGGACAAAATACAAAATAATGATATGAAATATGTGTTAAGATCATTTAAGAAAGACTAGTAGATTAAGAAACAACCACGAGCTCATGTGACTATGGTACAAAGCGTGTGAAATAAATTAAAAGAAACATGCATGTTTGCGCCTTGCCAAACCGGGCTGAACCCCATTGCGAAGGCTTTCGAAGTTAAAAGCTTCTCGTACTAATTGGTTGTCTGGGTATGTGATCCCGTTTGCCTCCAGAACCTGGCTAGAATTCGGAGGCTTCCTGAGTTAGTCTTTCTTGGGAGGGCGGGGGAGAGGGGGGGGGTACAAAATATTGCTGTTCATTATCTGCATTCCAAAGCCATAGACTGTATTTCATTGTCGTGAAAGGAGCACCAAGTGGTCGTCATGAACGGCTTCTTCCAGCGGCCAGCGGTTGCTGCTTGCATCTTAAAACAGCTGCTGACATCTAGTGGCGAATGCGTGCAGTGGAGCCTTGCTTTACCCCGCGTCCCAACAGTGGATGTGGGAATGAACCAAGGGGGCCTCCATAGGGAAGTTGTCCCGTGAAAGAGCTCTGTCCCTACAAACCAAATGTACGCAGAGACCTGATCATCGAACTCCTCTGAATCACTTGGTGCTCCTTCAACACAGTGACAAATGATCATTTAAACAAATGCAAACCCATGTGCTATCTTGTAATGAAACATATTCACTAATAATAGAAAGGTACCAAGGACCAAGGACTTGGTGAAGGTAAAAAAAATAAAAAATAAAATAGAGCATTGCATGTGTCTTCCACTGCCCACAATTAGCCTCCGCGGCCTTCTGTCTGTAAAACGCAACCACAGAGTGCAACCGGGTGTTACTTGTTTTTGTGGGTGTGTGTGTGTGTGTGTGGGCGTGGTGGTGTAAAAAGGTGGTGTAGCCCTGGGGGCCCCGTGTCTCTACACCTCGTAGTGCAGGTCGTTGAGCTCCAGGCGGGTGTAGTGGCGGCGGTCGAAGGACTCCATGGCTTTGCGTCCGCCGATGGCCAGCGCCATGGTGAGCACGGCCAGCCCCAGCACCATCAGCACCACCAGGCCGCTCTTCAGCGCTCCGTGCGCCGCGGCGCCGCTTTTCTGTTGCCCGCCGCCGCCGTCGGGGACCACCCCCGGCGCTCCCGGCTTCTTCAGGGCGCGGTCCGACGGGACGGCGCCCTCGGCCACGATGAACACGCCGGCCGCCGTGGCGGTCTTGACGTCGTCGGGGTCGGCGGTCCTGGCGCCTGTGGGCGCGGCTGTCGCGGTCGCCGTGGGCGTCGTGGACGTGGGCCGCGGCGTGGTGGTCGGCGCCGCGGTTGTGGCGATTTGGGCAGTTCTGGGTTTTTGGGCGGGTTCTGGGGTGGAGACCGTGGTGGTCTGGACTAGTTGGGGGGCCGCCGTGGTGGTGGTGGTGGTGGGGGCGCTGGGGGTGCCGGGGGTGGTGTAAACGACCACCGGATGGGGCCTGAGCTTCTTCTGATTCTTGTTCAGCTTTTTCGTGGTCTTGTTGGGCCTCCTTGCGACCGCGGTGGTCGGGGGAGACGTGGCGGCCGTGGAGTTGGGCGTCGCTCGCTGCGTTGTCGCGGCGACCGTCTCCCCCCCGGGGGGCGTTTCCTCGATGGCGGGCATCGTGGCGATGACGAGGATGGGCGCTTCTGGCGTTGCAGTGGACGGCTTCTCCCGGATGCTGGCGACTGTGGCTGGTGCTGTGGTGGTGGTGGTGGTGGTGGTGCTGGGCGTGGTTGCTTGGGTGGTTGTCGTGGTTGTGGTTGGCATTGTTGTTGTTGTCGACGTTGTAGGTGCAAGTGTCGTTGTGGTAGTGGTGGTGGGTTCTGTTCGGGTGGTGGTGGTGGTGGTGGTGGTGGTTGTGGTGGGAGGGCGTGTGGTTGCTGCTAGGGTGGTGGGCTGCGTTGTGGTGGTGGGTTCTGTGACGGTTGTGGGTGCCGGGGGCTGCGTGGTTGTGGTGGTTGTGGTGGTAGTGGCGGTGGTGGTGGTGGTGATGGTGGTGGGGGGGGGAGGGGCTTGTGTTGTCGTGGTGATGGCGGTGGTGGTCGTCACTGGCGCCGTGGTGGTGGTAGAGTGAAGAACACCTGCGTCAAACAGACGAAGGATCAAAACAAATGAGACCACGCAAACACAAACAGATTCAATTAGAGTCGTATAACACGGGCCTGCGAAGCCTTTCGAGACTGTAGCTGTGATTAAGGGCTACAGAAATATCAGCTGTACTTGAAAGAAGTAATCCTCCACATGAGAAATGACGTAGACACCGACGGAGAACAAAAACGCCACGGCTAACGACCGCGTTACCTTTGAATATGTCGTACGTGTTGATGCCGTCGCTAGCCATCATGAGGGGGCAGTCCTGCTCGGTCTCACAGTGAAACAGTAGGCAGTTGTCAGAGGCCGCCGGCTTCATGGACTTGAAGACGGCCATGTTGCACTTGGCTCCTACGGGATGGACGGGGAACAGGGAGCAGGTGTGGAAGTTAGGTGAAGCACCACCTCGCTTGCTAACAGGCATGCTAACGAACAACAACAAAATAACCCGTGTTCTATAAAACAGTCAAGTGATTTCGATCGTAGTCATTATTCACTCATTATTATGCATGGCAATATCGCCATGGCTACGCCTACGGTGACCCAGTAAATTCTCTATGGGAACGAAAACGGATCAAATTCCCAAATCTGGCTGCTGACATCGAAGCGACATCGAGCTCAGTGTCAACGCGCATGTTGCCTACTGGCCCCGAGGTGCAGCTGCCATACGTGGACAGCGGGGCCTTCGGTGGGCAGTCAAATTCCAAACCCGGCTACCCACAGGCTAACGGCGGTTAGCGCCGCGGCCTCCGACGCGTTCCCGGTTTACCTGGCGCCACTTCCTCCGAGCAGCAGGCCAGGACACAGTCGCGCTCCGACTGCACGATGCGGGAGTCCATGGCGGTGCCGGGCTGGCTGGAGGCCAGCCTCACGTTGACGGTGGCCTGCCGGTGCTGCCGCGAGAAGCACGTCTCCGGCTCCAGGCCCCAGACCAGGCCGGCGGACAGCAGCATCACCGCGGTCGCCATGGTGATCCTGGTTAGCGTGGGTACCCTCATCGTGGTTGCCATGGCCACAGGGAGAACCGCTTATCTATGTCTTGTCTTTATGGCGCGTGATGTAACCTGGTGGTGAAAGGCGATCCAGGAAAAACTCTTATGGTTTCTGTGGGAGAAGGAGGGGAACATTATGTTATTATGAGGAACATTACCAGGAGGTATGCATTATGTCAGGCCGATACAAAATACAACTCAATCTATACTATGTCTACCAAAAGAGAAACATTATCAACATATAATCAGTGAGAATGTTCCTTCATCAGAGATAGAAATAATATGCCATTTGGTATATTTATATACCAATACCAGTAGCGTACTGATATACCAGTATGCCGATACCAATAACAGCAATGGTATAGTTCATATGTAAGACATCCAAACTACCTTAGCACAGCATATTCTTTAGGTTAGAGTAACCCCCATTAAATCCTTGCGATTGTGAGAAAAGTGGTACCAACTACACAAACACAACATAACCTAATGTAGACTACACGTCTAGCATGAACATGTTACACAATTCATTGTGCGTGTGCGTGTTTCCATGGGCCGAACACCCTGACAGTGATTTGTACTGGAACTCATTAACCATTTCCTCCTGTAGTTGCCAAATGCTGTCCTGTCAGACAGAAGAAAGACTTTAAAATGACTAGGCTACCGCTGCGCATAATTAGATGTCTAAAAAAAGGCTGTTACACAACGTTTCTGTCAGCATGGTTCACAGGTGGAGATAATTGTGTCACTTTGATCGAAACTCAGAAGTAATGCAAAAATGTTGAGCTATTTTCTGCGAATGAGAACGGCTCAGGGGTGAAATAGAGACGCGTGTTGGAAGAAAGTCAACATCCAGAAAGAAGAAAAAAGACAATCCACTGCCTTGATCTAAAAAACAATCTATTTTTTGCTACTTTCAGAAAAACGCGGTCCAATGCTGTCATCGCCATCAGTCTAAAACTGAAGACAAACTTCAAACACAAGTGACAGATAATCAGCTCATCCTAACATTCAAACTGACGCTAAAAAAAATATATACACACGTTTTGGAACAGAAACGTTTTGGTGGGCTTACTCACCAACAGCCAGTGGATGTGAACGGGTCCCCATAAGATGCCCAGATCTACTCAGAGGGTCCACAGTCCGAGCACCACGGCGACACACACACCCCTTCAGAGCAGAACTTCGACCCCTGTGTCTCCTGTGCGGGACATAAAGCATACGGCGTTATCTTGACACTGGATTGCAGCGAGCAGCCGGCTATCTGCCTTTATCACATCTCCAAACGTTAGTGCGCGAAGAGTTGCTGCGATTGGGCATGGAAGGGATTAGTTAACTGCATCTACAGCCTGTGAGAACAGGCCTAATGATGTCCAGAAAAACATCGGCTACTAACACGCGTAGGACGCAACATATAGGCTGTTATTCGAGAATCTGCGATGCGGGCTATCGATGCGTAAACCGATTCCAAAGAGAGGAACGATCGCAGACTCGCTGTAGCCGGAGGCCTCGGCGACATGAACACAAACGGTGTTGAGCGAGACATGCGATCCCACGAAGAGATCATCCAGCGACGCCGTTTGTGTTCGGTGGTCTTTACATCGGCCTACATGTGCAACCTGTTATTGAACAAGACGTCTCGCCACCATGTAGCCCGATACCCCGGGTGGCTGATGGATCGAGAAACAACGAGATCACCTGTGCTGCACTTAAAGAGTATAATGCACATCATAGCAGCCATCCACGTACTTATACCGTAATGTTGGAGGACAAATAAACCCCGGCGCAGCATCCACCGCACACCGGTCGTTGGCTCCACAAACTGGTACCACAAGCCCCACACCGCTTATGTCATAGCGACGATGCTCCGTTGCGAGGCACCCGGTTACCCGTTGGACGACTTGTACAGCATGTTGTCCATCACTCCATCCAAAGAGACTTCTCCAGAAGCAGCTCTGTGTAGGCTACGTGGTGTGCACCGCTGCACTCAGACCTCAGTCAACATTCTCCGGTTTGACTTCATCCACCACAGCAGGAACAATCACAGTCCGTTCGCGTCGTATCCCTAATCTGAAGACGATTGCCTCCTATTTCTCCCGAGTCTTCTATTGGATATGTTATAGTTGGTGCGTGTGCGATGCGAGAGGTCCTCTCTTCCGACTCTGACCCATTTTAGTCTTTGTCCTCTGAGCGACTAGTAGGGGGGGAGGGATGCGCGCAGGTTTCATGCCCAAATAACGCAGACTTGGATTCGGAATTGCCGATGACTCAAAAGGTAAAAATGTACAGACAAAAGCAATTGAAAATGCAGTTGTCACCTCCCACCTCCAAAAATATAGACATAAAAACACTCAAAGCTTTAATGGCGCATTTCACAAACGGAAATTAATAATTAAGGGATATGAACAACACATTGGATAAACTGAACCGTGAATTAATTTTATATAATAGGCTACATAAAAAAATAACTACTTAAATTTACGATAAATCGATTTCTTATGTTTTCCTGCCAACATAA
>JAOPJK010000117.1:3414841-3425434 GCA_027123565.1 Phycis chesteri
GTAGTAGTAGTAGTAGTAGTCGTGGTAGCAGGTTGTTACAAGTCATTCGTATACAGAATGTTTCTGAGACCCGTCTAGCCTACCTGTAGTTTCCTCTCCCTACCCAGTCTACCTACACAGTCATGACTGATGATTTCCATAAAGGGTGCAACAACCCCACATAAATAGAATAACAAAACAAAAAAAGCTGAGCTCAAGCCCACCTGAGCCAGTGGTGTGGTGAGGTCTAATCCTGATATTCTCTGAGAGGATTGTTTAGCATTGCACTGCTTAGAGACATGGACGTGTATCACAGGACCCACGCGGCGTAGATTAGTACAACACACGATGCATGGAAGGTGGATGCAAGTAACACTGAACAAGTCATGGGAGGTTGATAAGCTGCTCAATAAAGGCAGCTTTGAACAGGCTTACAAAATACTTTCAAAAGTCTTTGTTTGCATCAATTCATTATACAACAGATGTAAAGATGTGTTGTATAATGAGATGAACTGAAGCTTACATTTAACAGCCAAAGAAAAGTGACTTGAGTGTCTGCTTAATAATAACATCATAAATGTGTATAGAACAATGCCAAGAATGGATGCCAACAGCACTGTATTGTTAACTACACCACTCTGGTTTTTGCTATCCATCCTGTAGGAATCATAACAAAATTGGACAGATGCCAACTCTAAAAAGACGTTCCATTCAGGCAAATGGCGACAGTGCAGTCACTCTGGTGGTGATGACATCACTGTTGGGTTAAAAGCCTACTGCAGGAGTCACATGACTCGGCTAATGCAGTTGACTTACAGAGTGCGATGATGTAACGGGATTCATCGTCCCTGAATGATCACCTGCCACCTGCAGAGGTCATGACCTCGCTGGCACAGGGAGAACATTCCTGATCGTTCAGCCGTTAAACAGGAAGGTTGATTTTCCCGCGGGTCATTCATTAACACTAATGACTAGCGCACTTCAAAGACAAAACAAGACCAAAAAAAATTTTTTGGAAACCGTTAAATGAAGCGTAAAACTGGAAATTTGTATGAGAAACACCAGAGCTTGTCTCAGATACGTTGGAAGAACATATTTTAAATAAAACATGGATGGTGGAGATCCGAATGGGGTAAATTAGTCGTAGGTTTTGTGTGTAATGCGTGTAATGCCGATGAAAACCCTTCATAAAGAGCTTAAGCTGGAAACAGTCAACGTGAGCCAACTGGCTTCTCTTAAGCGAGGGGGGCTGAAAAACTCAGTTAGCGGTCGTTTCCCCAAGTCAATTGTATGTGATGAGACCAGTCCGGAGAACTATCGGCCAACTGTCAGCCAGCTCTACAGAACATGACCACTTCAGTACAAAATAACGCAGCCAGCACTTAACTCGTTTAACAATCTTAACTCGTCCTCCTGAGTAAGCAAATTTTGAGCCGACGGCCTTTCACAATCAAAGGCAGTTTTGCATATAATCCAAATCATGACTAGAATTAACCTGAGTCCTCCTCTTGTTGAAATGTCCTTGCTATGTGTTTCTATTGTGAGTGACTTCGCTCCGTGGTGAACTTAGCTGACCTAAATGCTGTAAACGCTTACACTGCACTGAAACGTGATCTGCGGGGCCTGGGTTGATCCTCCAGGGCGGTTATATCTGTCCCCAGCAGTCTAATCTACACACACACCTTCACAATAAACCAACACATTCTGGACACATTCAGAGCTCAGGAGACGGTCTCTCAAGCCGCCACAGCAGACCAGGAGAAGCCAAAAGTTAACAAAATGTTCAGGAAGAGGACGTCTGACCTACTGCTGCGGAGATGGTTGTTTTGCTTCCTGCGTCCTGTCGTGCACTACACCTGGCGAGTTTGCCGTCGTTCATACCATCATTACAGAAAACATCACAGTCATGACAATAGTGAGACAATAGTGAGATCATTTGAAGAGCCATTAACCGTTTTGTCAGAGTGACGCAGGTTGAGACAAAGTCTTCCTCTCTCGCTCTTTTCTGGTAATGAAGTAACCACACCTATACCTCTTGAAAAAGAAAGACGATATGACACACGGACATGAGTTCATAAGAATAAACAGCAACGCAGGCATGCCTGCAGAAAAAAGACAAAAAAAAACAGAAAAAAGGGTTTATTCTAAAAACCCCCTCAGCTGGCCCAGCCTCGCGGGTCATCCATTGAAGCCCGTAACTCGTCGCCTAATCCCAACAGATCCTCTAAACAGATTACGGGCGGCGCTGCCCCGCAGCCGTGAGGCGGGCCGGGTACGTCAGGAGAAAGTGGTGCACTTTCAGGTCCAACTGAGGCTCGGCACTCAGAGGACGAATCGATAGCGATAGCCTCTTCAGGAGAAGACGAACCTCACGCTAACCGGGCCCGGGGTCGTGTTTGAGTGAGACCTCAAGGACTTTCAGACCGAAACGCGTCTATATGTGCTGCTGGACACCCCCAGCTGATGGAAGTGATTCGTTTGTACCTGCATTATTGGCTTTGTTATATTCTATGTTTTACTTGGCTTACCTTTGCCACTTCGACTTATTTTGTATTTGTGTTATCACTTCTGTATGCCGTCGTGATCGCTCGTAGATAGCCCTCGCCGTCTCCGCTGAACGGCAGTGTTATACTGCACAAATCAGTGTATCCTTGAGGTGTGAGAGTCAGTAAATACAGGCCCTGCAGGCTGGGATGCTGAAGCGCGGAGACATGTGCTCCTGTCCCGTCTTGCCTGTCCGGAGGCGCTGCTGCAGAGTGCATGAAGTGCCTCCATGATAACGCTCTCTCTCTCCTTTATTGGGTTACCATTATTGAGTCAACGCCGCGTCCATTAAAATGGCTCTTAAACCACACCAGTGGGGCGTTAGCTGGGCACTAGCACGCTAATTGTTTGACATGCAGTAGAAATGTTAAGACCGCATGTCCCTCCAGTCTAGATTGCAGCCGTCTGGTCTTTTGTTCACCGGTCAGATCGATGGGACAGTAATGCTTGATGATGCATACTGATCTGTATCAGTGTTCAGACGTTTTTCATCCAAAGTGCCTTAATTACTGTGAGTGCATACGTTTGCATGGGGGGCCCCCATGGGAACTGATGGAAGAGACAACCTGCTGTACACTATGGCTGACAGGTAGGGTGGATGAGGGCTTTCTCATCTACACAAACAAACAGAGGGATGAAACAAGCCTCGGTTGGATATCCACAGGAGGGGGTGGAGGAAAATAAGTGAAGGAGCAGTCCTGTAGACAATCGAAGAGTTTCACTATAAATAAATAAACATAAGCCAACCATTTGGACTTCAAAAACCATGAGGGCATGCATTTCTTAACACGAGTGGCCCCAATGGGAATCAAACCACCCAACCCGGGCAGCATTAATGCCTGGCTCTACCGACTGAGCGACAAAGGGCCGGGAGGAGTACACTGCCAAGTCCAGAGTTGCCCTTGGAGTGAGACAGCACTTGTTCTTGAACATAGTCTCTAACAGTCTAGCACGGGGTTGGGAATATCTGAGACGTGTGGGACAATGCAGCTACGGGTTTTAAGATGCTCCTCCGAATCACATCTTCTTTCGTATTTTACCGTGACTCGTACAATAACGGCGCCACGGCAAACGCAAACTACAGTTGGAAACACTGAGCGCACAACGCTAACACATTAACTGGCTATTGCTTCAAAGCATCAACATTTCCAGAACAAACACTTCCAAGGAAATCCTCGAGTTCACTGAACATCCGTTGACGAAAACTGTTTACCAGTTCACATTTTTTTTTAAATAAATTCCACGCAGATCTCTGCCAGTGGTTCCAAACCCAACAACAACAAAAAGGCCTGCAGGAGTGGCGTCAACAGAAACACGCAAACACGGTGTCATGGTGATATCAGAGCACATTCTGGAGATCAGACAGGAAGAGCAGCGAGGACCCGGGCCGCGTCAAGGGGACGGACACATTGACGTTGAGGGGAGTCTGCTGGTCGGACAAGACGGTTCACGGCTCCAACAGGAAGCCGCGGGCCACCTGCCAGTTGTCGACCATTAGCGTTGCAAACAAACTTCACCTCGGGTATCTTGATCTGCAGCGTTGTTACGCATCCAAGAAGGACGGGCAGCAGCGCTGCATGCGTCCATCTCAACACTGCTCTAATAGGATCAGGTGGAGACTCGGGACTTTTAGGGGGATGACGTGAAAAGTGTGTCACGTAGGCGACCCACTTTCTGTGCTGCAGGCGAGTCCAGTGGGCGGTGCCATACTGTTATTACAGATCATAAACACAACATGTCTGTTTGGGGGGCCGTGCTATACTGGAGAACGAATCGTCTTTCACTGGCATGGCTCTGAACTTAAAAGGCCCACAACATGAATATAAACCTCTGGACAATGGGTGAAATTATTAGGTTAGAAAGCAAGCAAGCAAGCAAGAAATACACACTTAGGGTGTAGCTTCATGAAAGAGAAGAGAAAAGATCCATCTCTCTCTATATATATATGGAAAAACAACACAGGTGGATCCAGAACAAGAACCACCACATGAAAAAACAAAACAAAAAGTGCAGTCCCTTCCGCCCGGCGGTCCGGCGGTCCTGCATCACTTCAGCAGAACTATTCGGAGAATGAGGGGGACCGCTGCGGTGTCATCCCGCGGTCGAGGTGTCGCCTGGCCGGCCGTCCCCGCCGGAGGAGAGACCGCGTTTCACAGCCTTCTCTGTCGGTCTGCAGCAGCTGCTGCTGCGGCCAAGAATACCATCTCCATACAAGGACCGAGGAGCGCCACGGGGTGCAGACTCCCATCAGAACATAAAGAATATATATATATATATATACGGTGTATGATTCACGTTGTGTGGTCGGGGCCCTGAAAGCACAAATACATGTTTAGCACAACATTTAACTTGTCATGTCATGTGGGGCCCCACGCTGAGGTAATCATGTATATGTAGCTATGTATGTCACACATTGATCATCACGTTGATCACACGTTGATATGATAATCATAATCATCGTGCTGTTGCTCTTCCGTGCGCCTAATTCCTTTAACTTTTCTTTGGATCCTTTCTTCTGTCAAACAAAGCGTTTCTATTCGGTAGACGTGTTTGGGGAAGTGTTCCAATTCAATCATAATATCTTATATGCATATGCTACATACATAGACACTATACGTCTATGTACAGTATGTAGCATTCAGGCTTAAAAATGGCAATGAGCTAGCTTCCGAAACAGATTAGGACAACGCGTGTGTGCCAGCCATCTCGTGTCACCCTTGTGACCGCGCGCACGTATCCACGAGACGCTCCTGAGAACGGGCCCGAGCCAGGGGCTAGCGGCCGGGTCCCGCAGCACTGCGCCGTAGTTCATGTGATTCAACGTAACCTCATCAATAATGAAGCGCTGTGGAAAAGTGACAGACGCGCTCTTTGTGTGCCGCTGGCGGCCGCGGACCGACGCCTGCGGCTAGCATCGCCCGTCGCCAGCAGCGCCGCAGACACACTCCATCAGATCCAACAGAGTCCCAGAGAACCGCACCGAGAGCTCAGGGTTATTACCATGTATCGGCATGAGCGCTGGTGCGTGCCGGGGACCGGCGCAGGAGAGACTGGCTGGCTTTGCGAGGAGCCCCGAACCGCGCCAGACTAAGGCTGGTTAATGCGAGCCTCCACCGTCTACGGTGTAATGATGCAGACCGGCAGCAGCACTGTAGACATGAACTAATCCTCCAGGACTCCTAAAGCCCTTCCAAGACCCGAGCAGGCGGGGAGGGAGGGTTGGAGAGCGGGTGGGAGGGAGGGAGGGAGGGAGCGAGTGAGAGAGAGTGAGAGCAAGAGAGAGAGAGAGAGAGAGAGAGATGACGGTGAGAGCCCGTGCTGTTAAACAAAGCGAAGCCAGATACAGAGTCTGGTCAAATGTGAGAATATGAGAAATGTGAGCTCACTACCTCCTGAAAGATGCAAGAGGGAGGGAGATTGATCAAATATGAATAAGTTGCTTGGACCAAACCATCTTAGACAAGGGCTACCGGCTCATCAGGGTGGGTTTACTATTTCTATATTATTCCAGTTGAAGATTAAGGCTTGGTTAGAAAACCCTTGTACTGACCCAGGTTTCAATCCTGCCTGCTATTGTCATTCCCTCTGCCTCTCAACCCACTGTCCTGTCTCTCTTCACTGTCCTGTCACCCTTTACTGTCTTGTCTCTCTTCGCTATCTTGTCTCTCACTCTTCACTGTCCTGTCTCTCACTCTTCACTGTCCTGTCTCTTACTCCTCACTGTCCTGTCACCCTTCACTGTCCTGTGCCTAAAGACATAAAAGCCCATGAAATATACAGTATATGAAAAAGTGCAGACAATCTAAGAGTGTATGCTACTCGTCTCCATGTTAGGTCATTTGTTTACAGTTGTTTTAAATACAGCAAAGGTCTTTGACGACACAGCAACAATAATTACAAAACAATTGTTACAATTGCAATCCCTTGAGATTTCTGCCATCAAAAATGCCATACAAGAATGTATTTTGTGTGTAAAAGAATGCAGGAAATGTCATCCTATTCATGTCATGCAATTCTGAAAGAGTGAGCTATACTGCAGACACTGATTCCAGTCAGAAAAACTGTGATTCATAGTGACTAGTTAGCTCCTGTCTGATCCACTGTGGCCTTAATCTCTTAAACATAAAAAAAGACAGGCTATGCTGTTTGTTGATTTCTGCTGTCATATATCCCTCCCACTCCCGCTTCCATCCAATAGGAGCCACAGCTTCCTCTGACATCATCACTTCTACTGCTTCCTATTGGGAAGACTTCCAACTGTGACATTATGCTGGGAAATGTTGCCATGGGCCAGATTTCCTGTACACTAGTTAAGTGTTCAGGAAATTAAAGGAAAGTAAGTGAGTAAGTAAGAGAGAAAGTGTGAATGTAATTATATACATTTGTGAATCATAAAATGTTCCTGTTATTATGTAATTATACAAGTGCATACATGTAGAAAAGGAGTTTGATTATCACAAAATCATGTATTAACGTAAAACATTCAAGAAACAAGTAATATAACCCATGTTGTAAAAGTCCCATATCGGGGACATTACCTGGAAAGGTGTGTGGGTTGGCCGACCCGTTCTTGAGGCACTTGGAACACAGGATATGCACCGAGTAGTGGAGGCCCGGCCACTCCTGCAGCAGAACGTTCAGCTCCTCCACCAGGGGGGTCACGGCCTGCCACGCCGTCCAGATGTTGGGCAGCGACGCGTGGCTCGCGATGGACAACGTCTCCGGCTGCTGCCCCGTCCGGGCGGGCCTGTAGCTGATCACCACGGGCACCTTCCCGCGATGGGCGAAGATCTGATTCCGGCCGTCCGACCGCTGCACCACGTGGCCGTTGATCTGCACGCTGAAGCGCGTGAACAGCCCCGGCGGGAAGATGAAGGGGAAGCTGTACTCGATGTGCAGCTGCTCAACGGAGAACAGTGGACACTGCTCCTCGCGCCGCCCGCTCATCCAGGCCTCGGCGCGGGGCTCCTCGTCACTGACGTAGCTGGGGAACTTGTACCACGCCGTGGCCCCGTTCAGTGGCTTGCTGCGTGGCTTGTTGATGCAGTAGCACACGCCCATCTTCTCCAGCAGCTCCATGATCAGGTGGAGGTCCTGCTGCGTCTGGATGAGCGGCCGCAGCAGCAGGCGGATGATGTTGGAGGGCAGCAGGCCATGCTGGAGGAAGCCCTGCAGGTGGTGCTGCAGCTGGGTCACCTTCAGCCTTTCGCCCTTCTCCCCTTGCATGACCAGGCTCACCCGGCCCTTGTCCCCCCGCTCCCCCTCCGACAGCAGCCGGTCCAGCAGCGTGGACTGGTCCCGCTGGAAGAAGACGTTGAGGATGGCGATGAAGCGGGGCAGGTTGTGGAACACGTACTCCTTCAGTGTCAGGCTGTCCTCGAAATACAGCAGCTTTCCACTCTCGTGCAGGTAGGACAGCGCGCTCTGCAGCCGGTCCTCTGTCAGCCCCGCCTGAAGCCCCAGGCGGGCCGAGTCCCACCACGACAGCCAGAGGTCGGTTGGCTTAAAGTGCAATTCCTCCAGCATCTGCCAGGACATGGGGAGCACGCGGTGGAGGTTGGGGAAGATCTCCCGGTGCTCTGCCATGGACATGAGCTTCTCCCGGAGCCTCTGGACATTACGCTGGGTCTCGGTGCAGCTGACGCACAGCACAGGTGACAGGATCTGCAGGCGGTGGTTGAGCATGTACTGCAGCTGCGCCTTCTTCCGCCGGAGGCTTCGGTCCGAGACCCCATAGAAGAGGACATGGGGGCTGCAGGAGCGGAGGTTGTAGCCCTGCTCCAGCCCCTGGTCCACCTGCTGGGCCAGGCTCCTCAGGACCTGGATGTCCGCCTTCTCCTGCAGGGAGATCTGCCGATGGATGTCAAGGCTCTTCCCCTCCAGCTCCGCCTCCCCGCACAGGTCAGCATGCGTGCCCACCAGACACACCACGGCGTGGGGTACTTTGGCAGTGAGCAGGTGGAGGAAATACCCCACATGCGCATAAAAACTCCTTGGCGAATACGTTTTGAGGTTCACAACGAGAATGTACAGAGCACCCGGTGACAGGAAGAAGGGTTTGATGAGGTCGTAGTTTTGCTTCCCTGACAAATTGTACACTAAGAATGTAAGACTGCGCTCAGCGTCTGCTACCCAGTTGGTCACTTCGATCCCCTTCTTCCCCTGGGAACCGTCCGAGTCCCACTGCTGGCTGACTACACTCTGCCTGAGCAGCGTTTTTCCACTGTTAGTCCTGCCCATCAGCACTAGCTTCAGCCGGGGCTTGACTGCCAGCTGGGACTGGGCGAGCTCCTTCTGGTAGGCCGCGATGTAGGGGATCCCCTTCATACACACCTCATAGGGGGGCTGGATCAGTGGGTTGTCCTTCACCTTCCAGATGTTGACCTTGGAGAGCTTTCCGAAGTTATCTGGCAGTATGGCTATTTGATTACCCTGTAACACCAGCTCCTCCAGGTTCTCCAGATCCACAATAGAATCCGGCAGATATGTGATGTTGTTGTTGTCCAACCAGAGGTTCGCCAGCTTCAACAGTCTCCCAATCTCCTCAGGAACCGAAGTCAGTTTGTTTCTGCTCAGGTACAGCTCCTCTAATCCCGTTATATTCAAAATAACATTAGGGAAGATCTCAAAGTCGTTTGAGGATAGGTTTAGCATCTTCAGTTTCTGGAGGTTACCGAAAGAGGCAGGCAGTGCAGTGAGGCTGTTACTGTCCAGCATGAGGCTCTCGAGATTGTGCAGCTGACAGAAGGTGTCGGGTAACCTGGAAATGTGAAGGCTACTAAGCCAAAATATTTTTATAGACCTTTGCAGCTTTGTGATGTCCCCTGGCAGTGTCTCAAACTTATTCCCAGAGCAGTCAAGTTCCGCGAGGTCCCGTAGGGCAAGGATCTCCGAGGGGAACTGGTTTAGCTTGTTGTGATCAGCATCCAGCGTGTGTAGTTTGTTGAGCTGTAAGAACGTCCTGGGCACATCGCGTATGTCATTGAAGCTGACGTCGAGCTCCTCTAACGCCTCAAGTGCTCCGATTTGCGATGGCAAGCACTGAATCTTGTTGTGGCTGATGCATAGCTTTTGTAACCGTGTCAACTGGCCTATGTCCTCAGACAGGCTCCGCAGAGAGTTGTGACTCATGTCCAGTTCTACGAGCTGCATGAGCTCAAAAACGACAGAAGGAACGGAGGTAAACTTGTTTCTGCGGAGGACAAGGATGCGCAGGTTGTTAAGGGTGGACCCCAAACCATCAGGCAGCTCCTGCAGAGAGTTGTTCCCCAAATTGAGCACCTCGATCTCTCCTATATCTTCGGGCAATATAATCTTTTGGTTGTCCGTGGAGCAGAGGGTTAGTTGGCGCAGGTTGCTCCGCAGCTTCCTCGATCGGATAGCCGCATCCCTCCACAACCTGGCCGTTTTCAGACTGTTCTCCTTGTCCTCCATAGCGTTGCAGCCCTACCCCTCCTCCTTGTTTTCATCTGGACTCCTCGTAGATTTCATTCCGTGGGTGGCACATCGGCACCGCGGGCGACAACAACACAGCCTTACCAAAGTATTTACTCCGCGATGAGGGGGAAACGGCGAGTGTTTCGAGCCACGAAAGGATCAAGCTCTTCAATCGTAACCAGACGACTGGATCCGGCCGCGGGTGCTCCCCACTCATCCTTTTCTCCTGCGCCACACACACACACACACGCACACACGCACGCACGCACACACACACACACACACGCTGCACAATCAAAAGAAACCTGCCGCTATTGTAAATCACAACATCAATCCCGTGTAATTCCTCCCGCGTGGCGCCCCCCGGGGGGCATTCTCGCTTCAACGACGATAGATCGTCCTCGGTGGTGTAAATGACAGAGGCTGCTGCTGCTCGCTGTTCGCTGCTTCTTCTACATCACGCCGCTTAGCTTCCGTGGCTATCCGCGTGTTGCTCCCCCCTCGTCGGCCAGGCTGGGGAGAGTGGCTCCGCTGCTCCTGGTGGAGGAGCGACGCCCGACCGCTGCGTCACGGATTTGAATCCACCTTCCTTCCTGGTGTGTATGTGTGTGCGTGTGTGTGTGTGTGTGCGTG
>JAOPJK010000117.1:3923537-3934319 GCA_027123565.1 Phycis chesteri
GAGGTGTTTATCAACTGGTCTAAGATCATGAAGGAACATAGTTCAGTAGGGAAAAACGGTGGCGTTTTCCTTTAACCCCAACTGATGCAATGAGTAGCTTCTGATTTCTTAAACAACCATGTCAAAAGACAAATCCCCTGGTTGTGGAAAAGTGTTTGAGAAGGGTCAAATCATTGGCATGCGTCAAGCAGAGAAAACATCTAAAGAGATTGCAGAAACTACACAAATTGGGTTAAGAACTGTCCAACGCATTATTAAAAATTGGAAGGATAGTGGGGAACCATCATCTTCGAGGAAGAAATGTGGTCGGGAAAAAATCCTGATTGATCGTGATCAGCCATCTCTTACGTTTGGTGAATCGTAGAAAAACAACAGAACTCAGGGCTATGTGTAATAGTGAAAGTAAGAGCATTTCCACATGCACAATGCGAAGGGAACTCAAGGGATTGGGACAGAACAGCTGTGTAGCCTTAAGAAAACCACTAATCAGTGAGGCTAACCTGAAAAAAGGCTTACATTTGCTAGGGAGCATAAAGATTGGACTCTGGAGCAATGGAAGAAGGTCATGTGGTCTGATGAGTCCAGATTTACCCTGTTCCAGAGTGATGGGCGCATCAGGGTAAGTTGACAGGCAGATGAAGTGATGCACCCATCATGTCTGATGCCTACTGTACAAGCCTGTGGGAGCAGTGCTATGATCTGGGGTTGCTGCAGTTGGTCAGGTTTAGGTTCAGCAACATGATGTGCCCAAAGAGTGAGGTCAACTGACTACCTGAATATACCGAATGACCAGGTTATTCCATCAATTGTTTTTTTTCTTCCCTGATGGCATGGGCAAGATCACAATGCCAGGATTCATCGTGCTCAAATTGTGAAAGAGTGGTTCGGGGAGCATGAGACATCATTTTCACACATGGATTGGCCACCACAGAGTCCAGACCTTAACCCCATTGAGAATCTTTGGGATGTCCTGGAGAAGGCTTTGCGCAGTGGTCCGACTCTACCATCATCAATACAAGATCTTGGTGAAAAATTACACTGGATGGAAATAAATCTTGTGACATTGCAGAAGCTTATCGAAACAATGCCACAATGCGTGCCGTAATCAAAGCTAAAGGTGAACAAACGAGTCCAACGAAATATTAGAGACTGTGACCTTTTTTTTTGGTGGTAACCTTTTGGCCAGGCAGTGTATGATACAAATACTTTCCTGAAATCAACTCCCGATCCCTCCTCGTCCCTTGGTTTATTACTGACCAACAGTTTGTTATTCACAAAGGTATTTCATCTTTTATCAGAATAACCATCTAAATGTACTTATGAGAATAATAAAATAATAATTATGTGAGAACAATAATAACTAAAAAGCTTGCACGCACATCGCCAAGGTACCAAAATGTACTCTTGTACATTTTTTGTAGAGTACACAATTGTCTTTTTAACTGCGAGATTGGAAAAAATCTACCGGCAAGCTGTTAAACAACAGCTTGACCCTGCACATCACTTTGGTCCCGTCTACCTCAAATAGTAGAGGAGGCATTCACACTTATTGTGGTTAGGAAGGTGAAAGCTTCCACTAAATGACATGACTATAGTACTCCACCATCCCCATCAACCCTTCAAGCTACACCACCTTAAAGATGTAGGCTGTGATTATGAAAAATATAATTAGCTCTATATCCCACGGTTAAAGGTTCATAAAAGGCATCGCGTTCTCTATCAAATATGTATTGAAATGTAGCACGTGCATGCATTACGTGCGACCACAAATCAATATTAAAGCCAATCATGAATCGCATTCATAAGTAGTGATATTTTACTAACTTATGTCGGGGTTTATGCATAGAATCCCACAGCATTACACACTGGCACTGTACAGCATGTGTCGTGAACCGCTGCTGTAGCGGAGACATTAGAGTCGCTTCATGTTAAAACTTTAGAGGGACCATTTGTGTGCGAGAATGAGTAATTATTTAATGAAGCGTTAATTCTAAAGATGCACCGCGGGGCCTGACGTGATATTCGGTGTCATGAAGCCATCAATTGAGCGCGTTGAGGCCTCATGTGGGTTTGTGCGTGCACGCGCGTGCGCGCGCGCGCGTGTGTGTGTGTTTTTTTTTGGTCTTCTGGTCTCTTTTACCGGGAGGCAAATGAACAGCAGAACACTGTTTGCTTTGGTGTGTGTCCCCCGTTTCCTCTCCGTGGTGAGTCAGCTCGTCTGGTAGCGGTGGCGGTCCAGGAGCGGCGCCACGTGACACGCACAGGGGGGGGGGGGGGGAGGGGCCTCGGCCCGACCCCGACACTACCTCGTGCAGAGCGGCGCCGAGAGTGACGCTTTGCAGAGTTGCCTTGAGAAGAATGACGCGCGGTCGCGTCTTATCATCAGCCCACAGACTCGAATGGTGCACGCTAGAAACTTCAATAAACGGTATAGACTCGACAAAACAATAGTCAATATCCGGACAATATTCAATCCCATCATGGCGCTAGATTTTGTCAGAGTGGACACACCGTGATGGGCGATTAGATTTGTTTTCCTCTGTGGAGACCGCCTGGCTGTGCCCATCTTCTGATCCGGGCCACTGGCCTCTTCCCAATGCGTCAGCGTCTACTTGTGCTCTATGCATTTAGCTGACACGGGGTCACATGGGTTTGACTCTGCTCCCTGGTGGCACTGTGCATGTAATCAGCTTCTGCTTTAGTGGTGAGCTTTACACAGTGGACACAAAATACCTGTCAGGAAAACAGACAACTTCAACCTCTTGTAATTAGCGGCTCGACAGATATAGTTAAAATATGACAAGGAAAATAGGGACATTTACGACAAAAATACAGTACAAAAATACTGTACAAAATACAGGTGAGCACGGATTTGACTTTTAAATTCCCCCCAATGTCCCCAAAAACGTGACATTATTTGCGAATAAGCCGCACGCCTTTAGGGCTGCCGATTTGCAGAAGTTCGTTTTTTTTTTGTTCCCTCTACAATGACAAAACAGCACTTTCTAGTCATTTGGAGCGGCGTGTTAACGTCCTGAGCCAGCAGAGAGTCCTTTTTCTTGGGTTTGCCTACGCCGCTCCGCTCCACGCGTCTCTTGCCAAACACTTTCTGCTCCACAGCTGAGCTGTTTGGACGTGTTGTGAGCGGGACAGCGGGAGTGGACACAAAACACGCCGGATGGGAAGGATCGGTTGCCAGGGAACCAGGGGGGCTTTTGGCGGCGGCGACGCGAGGACACGCGCCGTCGCCACGGAGAGCCCAGTGCACCCTGGGAAGGGAGGAGCGAGGCAAACCAGCAGTGAGGCGAAGAGCCAACGTGAACAGTGCCTGGACACGATGTTCGGGTTTGACACCGGAGTGAACACAGATCCACTTACTTAGCCGGACATGATATGTCTGGGTTGGACACCGGACCGAACATGCACCAACTGATTCATCTCTCTCCCAGGCTGCTATGATAGAAGTACACGGGTAAATCAGAAGAAAAACAAACCTCATCATTAAATTGAGATGTGTGTTGAATGAACCTTTTGTTTATTTCTCCTTCACCTTTTGACATTTCTCTCATATGTCTTTTGTTTCAACTGCAGGGAAGTAAACCTTGGAAAGTACATTTTTCGACTTGTGAATTCAGAGTGTGTTTGATGTGTTTTGTCACCTTAAATGAATGGTTGTTTACCATCAATGGAAATAAGTGTTTAACGTTTCTCTAACTATTCATTTTTACAAGCACATTTTGACTAAATTCATTTATTATAGCCTGAAGAAACACAAACAAATATGAATGTCAAAAAGAGTGAATAGACAGTCAATGAAGAACACGACGTTCAAATGTTTTAGATAAACTTCGGATTCGTAATAAGTCTTTGTACACTGCAATTATTGAGGATTATTAAATATATGCCACATGACCATTTTTCTAACTTAATCAGTCAGTCAGTGGTGACCTCTATTGGTCCATATTTAATGGACGTTAATCAGAGGACACCGTCTTACTGTAAGAATAACCACAGGGAAAAGATTATCATTACGAAAAAAAAACTGTGACCTTAGAAAGAGGCTTAAGAGAAGAAGAGGGAAGAGAGGGAGAAGGAAAGAAATTAAGCATATTTAGCATGGATACGCTTGGAAACTCAGGGCCCTTCGAAATCCATTAGGGTAGGAAATAAGCTTGAATATTTCACGTATAAAGAGTACAGTTGAGTAGATACCTACTGATGAACATTAGCTTTTTAGCTGTGGGTGATATAGGTTCCCAATAGCTTTTATTGATTTACGTATATTTTAAATGCTTTCAACTCGATTAGGACAGATTTGTTACAAAAAACCTGATTTTATCCATGTGAGCCATTCATTGGAAATGTAATATAATTTCGACACTTGTTAATGGCCACGCTTTCATTTCATACTGTATGAATGATCGAATCCCAATCAAGTACTCACAAGTAAGCAGTGACACCCAGTGACTCTCAGCCCCAACACAATACTGCTGGAAGCTACGTTAGCAGCCTAGCTCGACATCAGTCCCCGCCCACTCAGCACCACATGGCTACGTGCTCACACAGGGTTTGAGTCACGCGGGAGTTTAGCGGAAAGTATTTTGGAGGATTTAATGTATGGACATTTTTTAATGGACTCACATTGTGTGTAACCCCATGCACACATATTTCCCGGTGCACATATAAACATAATTTTAAACTTGTGTCTTATATAATTACATCCACGTTATCTTTCCCAACATAATTGTGCATGTGGGGATCTTGTAGAGTTTTGTTTTGTACCGCAGCTAATCTGTAAATTCTGTCCATAGCGTACACCTGTAGATGGCGATAAGCCCATTCAAAGCGCAAAGTGAACCTCCTGTTTCACCTGGAAATCAAACAGATTTGTTTTTATGCGTTTTGGGCCAACAGTTCTAGGAGGGAGAGAGCAGGCGCTATCCCTATGGTTACAACACACGCCAACTTCATGACACACATTTTGGTGAATAGCGTTGTTGCGCATGTGTAACGTATGTGAAATGCGGCAACCACAGTGTGGCGTTCCACTACACGCTTAACCTCGTCGAACCCGGGACATCAACCTGCACTGACGTCCGGACGGAGCTCCACACATCTACACACACACACGTTAGAGAGCGTGGCTTAACCTTGTCATGGACACGCCGTCAACATCAAACGCTGCCCAGACAGAGTCTCACACACACACACACACACACACACATACACACACACACCCCTCGCCGCCGGTGTCCCCACGTTGTGACGTTCGAAGGGACACCCCACAGCGTAGAGGCTAAAGACACAGGAATTGCGCTACACAGGCCTAGTCACCACGGGAAAAGGAACATGAAGATTACTGGTGAACTCACTCTGCACGAGGAGACATGGGTTGACTTCACGTTAGCTCAAACAAGATGCCAACAAAAAACTGCTGGGCAAGTGCAGCAACAGCAACTATTGCACGCAGTCGTGTTCGTGGCACGCGTGTTTGTGTGTGTCTTGTCATTTTGTGTCGACACGGAATGACAAGGCACATAAAACCGCCGGTCAGGTCTGTGCCAACATATGAGTCAGTCAGGCACAGCCGCAAACCAATTACAATCTATTCAGCATCTGCATCGAAAGGCCATTTAGGTAAAGGCTCTGCTGATGCCACCGTCTCAACAGCCCTGCTGAAGCTATGAGGCATTATTAGGCTTTCCAGTCTCCAGTTCACTTTTTGAAGGCTTCATTTCTTTTGATATATTTTTTTTTAATCAATTAGAACTGCAAGTAGTCTCGATTGGTATTCCTTCTGAAGTGGAATCCTGATTGAAACAGAATTGTAACACAGTTCTGCAGCAGTGCTTTCCCGCTGGCTCTGATTCAGGCAGGGAAAGATGGACACGATGAATTGACTTTTCTTTTAATAAATGTTCGTCAAAGCTAACGATCATCCAAAGCGTGAAACGATGTATACGATGTATATAGAACAAGAGGCCATGGCAGGCAGCCGTGTACCGTAGATAGACACTAAAGTGCACTTGTCCGGGTGATATTTAAATTTGAGAGGCTCTTTGTCGGCGAACAGATACGACTAGGATTTCCCGGGTCAGCAAGGTTAATGAATAAAAAAAAACCCTATAATACACCCAGGGAGGAGAAAGTAGGACAGAAAGGGGCTTTGGTTGACTGAAAGGAAGACAAGCAGAATGTCTAAGGCTGGTCTTTGGGCCCTGAGGGGTCCGCCGGGACGCTAAATCCATCCTCACCCTGGATGGGGAGGCGCTGTGTGGACCCGCAGGCTGTCACAACGAGGCCTATTAATAAGTCCTTCTCTCCCTGCCTCTCCGCCCTACGAGCTGCAGCCGCCACACTGACTCCCACCACAAGCGGTGGCTGCGACTCAAAAGAGGAGCCCGCCGGGGAGACCGCTGGCACCGTGAAACCCATTTTCAAATCCTAATTATATTTTCTATTACTTTCTGGGACCTTCCTTGGCTGCACTCCCGTAGCTTGTTGTGCCACGGTTACCAGTGATGGAGGGCCTCCAGGTGAGCGGCTGGGAGTGCGTGATGAGGTGGCTCTCAGCTCGTTAGCCTTTCGGCATCACGGTGGACTTTGAGCAATTTCCCAGCTTTTTGTTTGCAGTGGTGTGGGAAACATAATTGCCCAAAATAAAATAAAAAAACATGGCCTTTCCACTGTGGCCTTCCTCTGTGGAGTGTGCGTGTTCTCCCCGTGTCCACGGGGTTTCTCCTCTGGGTGCTCCGGTATCCACATAGCAAAAAACATGCCAGATTTGCATGTTTGGCCTGCCCATAATAATAATAATAATAATAATAACCACAACAAGGGGACTACATACTGTAGTTGGGTCCTGCACAGTGTGGCAAACCCCCTGCTCCTGGCAAGTTTGGATGGGTCAAATGCAGAGAATACATTTTCCCATGGAGATAAATAAAGTCTATATATTTATTTAAAAAGTACACAAAAGTACACAAATATCAATCTTTGCTGGAGACCAAAATGCCAATGAGGCCAAACGGTTGCTAAAAACAACTCCCCCGCATTAACTACATTAATTTATCACGTTGACACAACAAACTCCTGTCCTTCCTGGAAACCTTGAAGGATTTGGCTGGCATGTCAAGACCTTCAAACAGCCCCGGTGAGGCAGCATTCTCCAATACCGCCCCCATAGGAACGTATCCACAAGATCCAATCTGTGTTTACTCGCCACTGCACATGCTCACAGACTCGGAGACGGCGGCACGCGGTTAGAATTCGGCGCAAAGGCAGCATTACAGCCTGATCATTCATCGGAATCCAGAGTGCAGAGCAACATTTCAATAAGCTGCGAGGGTAAGTGTAGGAGGGTGAGGTTGGCTGATAACATTACCGATGGATTGAGAAACCACCAGCTTAAACTCAACAGAGAGAAGTTGTATGTGTGCATTACACAAAGGAGAAGTACAGGCGGGGAAAGGTAAGCAATGCCTACCTGCCACACTCCTACAATAGCGTTTGCTATCAGAATCAGAAGGATCACAAACGGCTCCACAAAAGCTGTGATGGTCTCTTCTCCTTCTTCAAACCAGGCAAGAACCTACACAAAAGAAAAAAAAGCACCACAGAATTATACAAAAGATATTCACTCCAAAACCTATTGCACAGAAACTGCATCAGATCATATTAGAATCAACATATTATGAAACATTAAAGGACATTTTTGAACGAGGATGCATTATTCAAACTACAACACTTGCATACAAATACAAAGTGTTGGCAAGAGTTTCAATTGATATAATAGTAATTATATAATTTATTGACCATGTAGCCTCAATTTCCAGTCTCTTGTGACAAGTTTGGTTACATAAGAGAGCATGGATGAAAACCATAAACAGGCCAAATGGGTGACACTGAAGCTGTGATTGGGCAGATTGGTGGAAAAGGGGCGGGACGGGAAGCTTGACGGACCAAACGACTGGCTGCTCATACGAAACTGATGGCAAACAGAAGTGAGGGAACTGGACAGGTTAAAACGGGTGGAGGAGGTCATTTAATTGGGGATTACATAACAATTTTACTGTTACACCAACAAATGGAGCAGTTATAAAATCAATGCGTCCAATAACGTACACTGGGACTGAATGAAATGGTCAACAGTAAAATTGGTGGTGTCAACTGAAAACCTGAAGTGATGGCGGTAAGGCGAGGCTAAGCGATCCCCGGTCAGGCCCGCTAACGCCCCTACACTCACGGTGACTTGCAATGTGAGCGTATCCTTCGCTTTCCGGGTTCACATCACTTCGTCGCAGAACGGGAATATTTGTCAGATATCTTTCAAATTGACATGGGCCGTCTCCCTGTGACTGCCCCGGTCCACATTCCATGTCCTCTTGTGTTCCGGTAATCAAGAGCCTTTCGTGAATCTAATACTTATCCCCGCCGTTTCCAAAAGCAGCACATACAAAAAAACTAAGAGAACGACCCTTTGTCAACCGAATTTCTAAGAAACAGACGGTCTTTCTGTGATTCAACAGGAAGACTGATTAGCGGTGCGGGCCAACGCAATTGTTTGAAAAGTGCATTGCATTTGGCTGAGTCAAATGCAAGTATCATTTTCAACTTGGCAAAAACCACAGCTGTGATTGCCTTTGTTCATCTCATTATCTAAGCGGTAAGTGAGGCACAAAGGGGCAGTTAGGAGACAACGTGGGGAGCCAAGAGCCGAGACCAAAGGCCTGAGGCATTGAACTGGGTACACACAGTGACGAACGTCATCACCACCAAAATGAATCCACAACTATTGGTGACTATCACTTTCATGAATAACGCCCAAACAGCATGTGCAATTATTGCACAATTAAAGGAAGTCAGCTCCTATCCTTTACTTACATCCATTACTACAAGTAATGGAGAAAGTGTTGTTCACTTCAAAAGATGATAACAAATGTCATTATGACGGATGTCCTGTGCCACGACTTGTCTGCCGGGTATAGATCCTGAGAGCTAAACCATACAGATGTGATTTTTACTTGTATAACATGAAAGCGTCCCATGTGTCAGTGACGTAGTTGAATACTTTGATGATCAAGTACCAACAATATGCTACCAGGGCAAGTGCACTCACAATAACTAAAACAAAAAACTCAAGTAGAGCCAAGATGTGAAGAAACATAACCAGACGCATTCTGGGCATCTTCTGCCTCCTTGTACAAGGTCCCTCATGGAATGTGTTCAGTACATGGCCAATTAGATTCATATGTACTATACACTTTGCATGTGGGTGGGGATTTACAGTGTCCACTTGGAAGAAGGCCAGGTTTTTCTGTCCTCCTTCGCAAAACTAAGTATCCCTCTTTTGAGGAAATGGTATGTAGCCATGACACCTCAGATATTTCTCATGTCACTGTGAAGCACACTCTACTAAAGTATGTGTAGACAGAGACATTTTGTAAATGCACACTTCACATTTGACAGCAAAAACCGCAATTTACATTGACCTTGTCTTTGTACTTACAAAAGATATGCAGGCAGCAAGGAGAAGGATTCTCACGAGCAAGTCTTCAAATTGTTCAACCACCAGCTCCCAGAGAGATTTGCCTATACAAGAGGACATTGCATTGGGATACATGAGCATGACAATCCAAATTGTTCGGAATACAACACAGTAAAAAAAAATGAAGATAACGTTTTAAAGTCTCGCACTTACCCTCTTCCGCCGGCAGTTCTGCAGTTCACCCCATGGCCAAAGGACAAATAAAGGAGGTATTCAGATTATTATGTCATACATTGGTTACATTTGTCAGATAGCTAATGGGACAGACACACAACTCCAAAAGTAAGACTCGTCTACAAGTGGCGTTTGTCGGACATGTCACTGAAAAGTATTTCAACATGCACTAGTAAATCATGCCGGTAGATTAATTACGACACCACAGCATGTCACCCGTTTGAGAAGATCCAAGTCACGGCCAACAGGGATCCCTAAACCCCTACCCTCCTGACCCAAAGTATCCGTTCTTACCGTTGGGTCCATATTTCTCTCGCTGCTTCTTGGTCTGCTCTAGACCCAGACCCGTGCTTTCATTCACGTTAAAAAAGCTGTAAACTTCCTCCACGGTCTTTGTGTGCGCGTTGTCCATGGTGAATGGCCACTTGGGGACACCGCTTCCCTTTCGTCCTACGCCTCCAACCGTCACCTTTGAAAGGCGCTTTCTTCCTTTAGATGGGACGAGAGCCTTTGGTTAGAGTGTCCTGCACGCACTTTCGCTGGCTTGTTTGGACACCGGCACGGGAGGGCAGGCCGGGTTGGTGTCTTGACCAAAATGGGATGGTGGTGGAGGAGCTTCGAGGCTAACCGTTAGCAGGCTAGCTCAGTGAACGTTGGCTAGCTCGTTGTTGGGAAATCTCGCTGCTCAAATTTGCCGGTTGCGTTTTCCTTGCCTTTGCCAACAAATTCTTGAATTCTCACATCCCCACTACGCCCACGGGTGATTCTTAGACTATGTAATCCTTTAAAGGCGAACAGGAAGCTCATTTAAACATGTGGTTAAGTTCCCGTTAAGATCTCTCTCTCCGGTCTGGTTGACTGTTGCGGATTTGCTGGTATCTTCTCGGGCACCAATCGCGTTTCTCCGCTGCACCTCTCGCGTGCGTCGAATGCAGTGCTTCGTGTCCGCATGTGGAATCCGCTCATTGGCTGGAAATTCCGGAAATCTCTCTCTCTCTCTCTCTCTCTCTCTCTCTCTCTCTCTCTCTCTCTCTCTCTCTCTCTCTCTCTCTCTCACACAC
>JAOPJK010000117.1:4529776-4540188 GCA_027123565.1 Phycis chesteri
CCACGCCCCTGCTCGAGCACTCCGCTCAACTACCCCAGCTGGTCGACTGGTACCTCCATCACTAAAAGGAGGAAAAGTGACGGATAGCGAAATCACAACTCTTCTTCGTTTCGGCACCGCAGTGGTGGAACGAGCTCCCTGCCAATGTCAGGACTTCAGAGTCACTCCCCATCTTCCGGAAGAGACTCAAGACTCACTTGTTCAGAATTCACCTGAACCCTGCATAACATCTATCCTCTTAAAAAAACAAAACAAAAAAAACCTATCCTCATGCTCTTATATGTTGTACGTCTTGGCACTTTAATCGCTCTTTGTAACTTGGTACTTAGTCAGAGATGTTGTATACTAGCAATGGTTGACTTGTTCTGGTGACTTTCTTACTGTATTAGCAGCAATTTCACCTTCTTATGACAAATGTACTCTTTGTAAGTCGCTTTGGATAAAAGTGATGCCCTAAATGTAAATGTAAGTTGAAATTATCATGAAATGAATCTACCATGAAAATATCAGCCCTGACATCAAAATTTGTATAAAAAACAGCTGTCAAAAGCACAGCTTATGACAAAAGGCCAATAACTTGTTGTGCATGCATGAGCTACATTGGCAATAGTTAGCATTTTTATATTGAACTATTCTCCTGTGGCCACCAACATTCTCTCTGATACCCCCAAGACATTCAAACAGAATTAAAAAAAAACTGGACATAAAAATATTTCTGTACATTAGAATATATTTAATATACATCATTGGAAATAACAAAGTCCACCATCCATACGGTATGTTTTGGTTATTGGGTAGGCTGAGGACTACAAGTACATGCGGTTTATTGTATCAGTGGTGATGTCAGCGTTGAGTTTTAAAAGGGCACCCACTTCACCACCAGGTGTCATGTCGAGCAGCAATCGCCAGCCCAAAAATCCATCCCATTGTGAGGTCACGCGTGGCCGTGTCCGCTCGGATGTCATAATGTGCAGATTACTCTGGCCTACCGCCTTCCTACAGTCCCATCAGTCACCTCCGTACGGCCAGTCACACACGTGTGACCTCACAAAGGGAAACAAGTGGTTGTCATAGTGGGCCCCTAAAACGGATCGACTGGCTGGAATTACTTGGCCTGTATGATAATTACATGTTTCAAAACCAGTTAGCATTAGTAGTAAGTAAAAAGAAAAAAATCTGAAAGAAATGGGGCATTACAATGTAATATATGTATATCTTCATTTACTAAGAAGGTGATGGTGCCTTACATGAATTATTAGTAGAGTTAATTTTTTTGGAAACCCAAATTAAATATAAAGAAAAATTATTAAACTTCTAGTTCTAGTTAACCGATTTGACATTGAGCAATATAAAAGTCAAATGAAATTGCAAAGAATATCATCATACTGTATATCTAATGGGCAGGTTTCCACATAATATTTACTATGCCCCCAATTTGGCTGTGTGTAGTCTGCAGTATTTTCACAACATATCACCAAGATGATGCATATTGTTTTCCAGCAACCGTTGCTGTGGTCCACACAATAATCGGCATGATTATTATTATTATCATTATGCCTGAGGCTTGTTATAGGTACTCCCTAGGTTGTTAATTCAAAATGATCTTGTTAATTGTATTCACATTCGCAGATCGCACTGAACACGTGGGCAGCCTTTCACCATGGCGGAGGCAGTCGTGGGACAGCTGGACAGCTGGACAGCGGACGGCTGTGGCTGCTTCATTCCCCCTTGAAGCGAGGGGCTCGCTTCTCCTTGAAGGCAGCAAGACCTTCCAGTCTGTCCTTTGTGGGGATCACCTTGGAAAAACAACATGGATAATTCAGCGCCAAGTTGGGTTAAGAGTCAAGTTATTCCACCATCCATTCATGGTGGAGTAATATTATATGCACTTCTTCTGGTCACAAGAATTGTTTGTTTGCCGACGTGGAGCAGAAACAGCGTGACATTACAATGGATTACTTGCAATTGCACATAGTTTATGTGGTAGTGGATCCATCGGCTTTGAAAGGTGTCATGTCCATTAAAAAGCAGAGTGGATAATTGCATGGTTTTATCTAAATCTTAGCTTTTCACTGTCATGCCCTCCAGCAGATCATTTTGGTAATTGCAGAATGTGTGTATTCTTTCAGACTTTGGGAATAATACATATAACAGCATTACTATGTATTACTATGCAATAGGGTAGTAAATCAACACAAAAAATAACACCAATACCTGGGAATAGCATGCCTCTTCAATGGCCAGTCCTGTAGCTAAATCCACCTAGTTAGAGAGACAACGAGAGTTCAATCCCAACTGTTGAGGGGAACAACATGACCCACATTGTGTTGTTCCCGTGTGCAGAAAGCGTGAGGCAGACTGCTGCGTGTGGTAGGTGATGTGTGCAGGTGCAGGGTTTGGTCTCATTCCCTGTCTCACTGTATTGCTCGTCATAACACCGGCGCTATCGGAGGACATACGATCGGCCCAAATCAATGACTGCTACTACTTCAAAACAAATCATCACTGCAGCTTGTGTGACCCGTAGGACTGCTCTGGATCTTTTGATTACGGATGTCAGCAACAACGGGAAAGTAATATTGCGTCTCGAGTCACCCTTGTGTTGGAAGAAGTGAGCACGTAATGTCAGGAATCGGGACAAAATGAGAACATTGTGTGATGATGACTTCTAGTTTTCCCTGACAGAAATGCAGACAGCAAAGTAGTATTTCCTGCATCATTGAGTCTTTCCTGACGTTCCAAGTACCGGTAAACAGAAGTTATTTTTTATGGTTATTTTTTTACAAAGAAAGTCATTCTTTTGTTATTTCTGTTTTCATAAAGAACAAAAAGAAAATTGGTCCACATGTCAAAACACTTTTCTTTGCCATAACATTTAATACGTAACCATGCAAAAAATGAAAACAAACCCAAAGAATTACAAAAACTAGACAAATCTAATGATTTGACTATGACTTTTTCAAAGCACTCAAAGACACTACATTGATAAGTCAAAACAGAGAACTCATCGTACAAAAAAAAAATATGAAATGCACATTCGACCTCTAAGAAGACAATAAACATTGTGATAAGGATGTGCAGCTAAGGTGAGATAATGCGGGGCTCTTGGAACTGCACTCACCTCTATACCCTGGTTAATAGCCAACTTAGCCATCCTGATTGCAACTGGCCCCTTTGAGGAAGACAAAAACACATCAGTTAACTGTACACTGCAAAATAATACCTATGACTTTGAAAAGCGTTGAAACATGTTGTTGCTGTGAAAAGTCTGAAATTCAGTCCCCAATTAGTGGAAATTAGTATTTCTAAAAACAGTTGCTTGGCTACAGAACATTAGGAACATAAGTTACCAATGACTTATTTTGCTATTGGGGAGCCACACTACATTACCATGCTTGGCGTGGGGGGGGTCGATATTCCTGGCGAATTGCATGCTAACGTCTGTGCGCCAATGCTAGTTGTTATTACACCTTTGAGCTGTTCGTCGCGGAGTTCTCAGGCATTCGAGTGAACGTACCTGGGGGTTGAACTCCCGAGCTAGCTCGAGGGCCCGCAGGTAGGCCGCGTCGCCGCTGGCGTTCTGCTCCACGGAGTGGCTCACCAGGCCCAGGCGCGCCGCCTCCACCCCGTCCACCACCCGCGCCGCGAAGATCAGCTCCTTGGCGAGCGACACGCCGATGCACCTGGGCAGGCGCTGCGTCCCGCCTGGGGAAGCACGCGGATCGGCCAGGAAAACGGTTCATTTTGCTGAGCGCTTCGACAACCTCGCTTGTATCTACGTTCCGAAAAGGTCGAGGTGCGAAAGGCTACGACGCGCTCACATCCGCCTCAGCCTGTTGATATGCGGTTGACCATGCAGTTGACAAGAGATCCCCGCAAACAGGGCCAGAGTATCATTCTAGGGAGTATCATTCTTCCCGTCGTGATAGGACACGGCGCCTGGTAAAAGGGGATATAATTGGCTGAGACTTAAGAGGGGGTCGGGGAGGTATATGCGCTGATCCTTGAGGCTTTGCTTGGTGAACGCACGAGTTGCAATGATGAACACAGTGACAAATGTGCAAACTAATGCATAGTGACACAGACCATCACATAAATAATAGTGACAAACCCGATGACGCACAGCGATATACACTAGGCCTTGTAAGACATAATGGCTCAGTGACACCACTTTACATAATTGTGTCTGCCCAAGCGTAGAGCGCCCTTGTGATTAGAAGGAGATGCACCACAACGTCCTTAAAACAGAGAACAACAGCATTACCTGCTCCAGGAATGATGGCCAGCTTGGCCTCCACCAGACCCATTTTTGCATCATTGGCTGCAAAAATTCCAAAAAACGTCAAGAATTAAAGTCTGCTATGCAATCAACTTAACGTTACAGCCTTTCTATAATTCATAAAAGCTCAAGAAGTACAATGAGAAACGAAACAAATAATGTGTAGTGATAATAATAAACAATAAAAATATGTTTATATTACAAAAAACAACATCCATCAAACAACAATGGTGATATGACATACTAATATCATAGTGAACTCTTTGTAGTGAACACTGCTACCTGCTACCTCTGTCAAGGAAGTTAAAAACAAAGTCTTTCAGAAGGATTTGAATTACATTTATTGTGGGTGTGACGTGCTGTACGTCTTGGTCTTTTAGGCGTCTGCTATAGTTGTACTGTAACTGTACTTCCAACACATTTCTTGAAAAATTAGCAGAAAGAGTTGGAACAAAGTCTTGACCTTGTATGGAGCACAACATGTTTGTTTTGGGGAGCCTTAACTTGGTCTCAAATGACTTGCATTTTTCATTTACTGATTTTACCGTTTTATGTTTGGCTTGGAAAACCATTTGGGTTCATCAACGCATCAACAGCCTCCACTCAAATGTGACGCTGTTGCTTTAAGAGCCACTTACATGAAACTCTGATATCGCAGGACAGGGCCATCTCCAAGCCCCCGCCCAATGCAGCTCCATCGATTGCAGCAATGGTCGGCATTGGCAGATTGCCTACACGAGAAATATAATACATACCGTATATAATAGAGAAAAAAGGCAAACAAGTCCAAAAAAAGAGTTGAGACTCCACTGCAGTGTGTATAACGATGGTATGGACAAACATGAGTACAGTCCTCCATTTAGAAACCTTGCCTGCATTGTGTAGTACAACCATACAGACATACAGACAGACAGAAATCTGTCTGTCTGTCTGTACATACAGTATACTAAACGTACATATACTTATGTGCATTTCAGTATGATAAGGGCATTTTAAATAAGTGAATGAGTTTATTCTCCATTGAAACACAACAGCATCATATAGTCGTATTGGGAACCAACTCCTGAATAAACACACCCACCAAGTTCTGTAATCAGTGCTCTTCCCTTGGACACAAAAGGGCCGACTTCACTCTGATGCATTTTGGCCCTTTCCTTTAGGTCTGCACCTGTTGGGAAATGAAACAAGTCTCTGTGTTGGCAAAGGCATGTTATAACTGTTCATCATATTCATGTTATGAAGTACATGTAGCTCTTAAGACGGGTTCATTCATTATAAGAAATAACCAATATCAAATGTAAAATGCATCTTCACCTGCACAGAATATTCCAGGGACTACACTGCATATAATGACACTTCGTACTTTATTATTCTTTTTGACATCGTCGACAGCCTCAGACAACTGAAAATATGAATGAAATACAAGTATTGTTATAACAGAGGTGAAGTTGTGAAGTCACAAATCAAAAACAATTGCAACATTTTCTAAAAGGGTATCAGTGATAATTTGAAATGTAAATTATGTATCTAGTTTAGTATAGTATTCATATTAAAGTATAGTATGAATCCCAAATGAATAATTAAAGGGTAAAGGGAAAAGGGGGCATTTAGTAGACGCTTTTGTCCAAAGCGACTTACAATCAGTACATTTGTGGGGTTCGACATGTGGACATGAGGATCAAGGGGATCGAACCGCCTACCCTACGGTTAGTGGGTACTAGATACTAGATACTAGTAATCATACTAATTACTAGTATCTTTATAGATATGATTTTTTACTTGATTAAAAACAATAAAACACCTACCAGTTTGACCAGGTTTTTGCTAATAGCATTTTTAGATTTTGGTCGGTTGATTCCAAATACAACAATACCTGAAAGATAAGAAATGAAAAACACAGCTTAAACACAGCAACTAAATATTTCCCAAAATCCTAACCTGATTAATAGACGACCTTCTAGTAACCCTCACTCCCATATGAGCATACCCGTGAAATGCAATGCTTTTACTGACAAATGGAATGAGTGTCCCATAAAAAGCCTCATTGCCATTGAGATTATGTAGACCAAAGGTCAACCCATTTGCATCTGATGGTAATGCAGTAGGTCTATGTCAATTTTAAACGGAAATTGTACATCGTTTTGAATAATGACAAATAACAGCAACAACAATAAAAGGACATTGCACTTGGGCTCCATTTTGAATTAGAACCACGAAGTGAAGTTTAAGTTCAAGGCTGTGATCGCGGATGCACTTTGTGGTGCTTTACATTGGAGAGGTGCAAGGCAATGCAACACATGCCCTTGCGGCACCGAGGCATAAAGTTATGAAGGCTGCCAATCTAGATGCAAGACGTCAACCGTGCACGCAACTCACGCACACACACACACACACACACACGCACACACACAGGCACACACACACACACGCACATACAGGCGCGCGCAAGCACACACACACACGCACACACACAAAACGTTGCTTTACCTGAATCGTTTCCATCTAAATATCTGACACGTAGATCATCTTTTGCATCAGAGCTGTAATTACGCGTGAATCCCCGGCCGTCCGGACGACCACACGATGCTTTAGTTGCAACAGCAACATGGAACCAGTTTGAATAAGCCGCTGTTCTACGAAGAGATCCCAAATCCCCCGTTTGGAAGCGTAATGCTTGCAAAACAAGTCTACTTCTCCCTAGCACCGCCATACTGTCACAATGCAGTGCTGCTTTGACTTTCAACTTTGAACCGAGTGACGCGTTCTGGATCACGTGACAAACTATTAATTTAAGTCTTTTATTCTAGCCAGAGCCATTCGTCTTTATTCGCTGCAAAACTGTTGCTCAAATCAATGTGGCGAATAAAACTTAAATATTTGATTTGTCTAACTTTGCAGTAAACGGTATATACGTGATATTATTTGTACCCCGTTTTCAGAAATGATGTTGGGCTGGGGACCCATGGCAATGCAGCAAGCCTACATGTCCTACATGCAACAACAGCAGTGCAACTGTCAACTTAATTGCATAACTATAACTTCCATAACTATGTCGAATAAAAAAAGGTTTTTTTTTGCTTCAGTTTTTTTTTTAATTTTCCCAGTTACAGGCCAGATTTCACATCATTCATTGCAATAAATGTCATATTGGCAAACCCGGAGATGTCAAATTATAGGGCACACACACACACACACACTTACTTCAAGGCCCCTATTTTACCCTGAGGTATGAATGTGATTAGCCAATACAAGCTATTTCAAAATCTGCCCTGGTCTGTTACATCACAAGTGGGAGTGTCCACCCAGACAGTCTAGCAGCCTCCCCCAGTGGGCTTCACCTGTCGGGCTTGTGAATGTTATGCTTGTGAATCCACCAAATATTTAGGCAGACACTAAACTTGTGATGTCACCATGGGTTGGGCCAATTGTGAAGCAGCTTGTGATGACTAATCACTGTCACACCTGGTGGTATAAAGGGGGCCAACAAATAACAATATTTCAAGGAGTTTATAACATCCGCTGAACATACGTGAGTCTTGGGTCTACCACCCTAAACTGGATTCAAAAGATGGCAGAAGAATCTAAAAATGACACTGCTGTAAATGCTTCATTGATCTATGTGTATCATCTGCATTGTTTTATATAGTTACTGTAAAGTAGCTGGGCCCTTCTGTTAGTTAAATTCTCTTTATATCAGGTCTATTAAGCACTCTTATGTATGCTCTTATGTAGCCTGGGTGTTCAAATCACAGACTTCAATGGTTTTGTGAAAACATTTATTTCCTAACAAAAAAACCTTTACAAACAAACTTTGAGAAAAGCATGACTGCTAGGCTACAAACTCACTTATCCAGAAAAGATGTGTCTATTTACAAGAGCAACGGCTCAACCCAAATGATTTCCAAATGCAAATGTCTTCACAATTACCAACCAAACCCTGCAGCAGTAAGCACAGTGGAACGTGTGCCTGTTGATGACACATGGAGCTCATTCGGGGGAGAGTCCACTGGCAGCGGTAGACGTTGGAGTCGTCTCTATCACTGAGACTTGACCCTTTGTTGCAACTAGTCTTTTTAGAGAGGCAAAATTCACAGACAGGTCTGAAAATCCCTGCTTAGAAAACACGTTTTCTGAGTCAACGGGGGCATGGGCAGAATTGCTGACATTTACAATAACTTGACTGGAGATTTGGTTACGATTGATCCCGTCGTCCTCTTTGGGCCTTTCGCACAGCCTCTCTCTGCCACGCTGAGGCCATTCCTCCGATCCTAGCGGCCAGTCCTGAATGCTATTCACTTGTACAGACAAAGGACTCAAAGAAGACTGACTGTACTCCAACCCAGGACCCTGAGTGGCTACACAAGACTCCCTGTTCAAAATGGCGGCGCGAAGGGAAGATTTGCCCGGGGCCTCCAGGTACTCTGGATCGGTGGCCTCCACCTTGATCTGGAGGCTCCTGGCTTTGAGCCGGAGTTTATGCGGCAGGGCCGAGCAACCGCTCTGGTCCGGCACTTTGGGCGTGGAGACGATGACGCCCCGCGGGTCCCCGGAGGCCTGCGCGGGCCCTTTGGGGACCTGCTGCTCGTCCTCCACGTCCGACGACTTGCCGGGCGCCCCGTCGTCGGAGCTGCGCGGGGAGTTGCTGGAGGACATGTTCATCTGCAGGAGGGACGGGGACTGGGAGTGCCCGCCGGCCAGGGGGCTGGCCACGCAGCGCCGGTACACTTCGTACGGATTGTCCCGCTCGGGCGCGTAGCTCCCGCCGTCCGCCGGCTCCCTCTTGATCACCTCCGTGGTCCTACACGTGCTGCCGAAGCCGCCCCGGCTCGCCGCCTCGCCCAGCGCCACGTGCGGCGAGTGTTTGATGACGGATATGCAGCTGCTGCCCGGGTGCAGCGGCTCCTCGGCAGGCGGGCCGGCGGAGCCTTGGCCCAGACTGGGCGTGACGAAGTCCCGGTACAGCACGGCCGTGGACTGGGAGACCTTGTGCATTTCCTGAGTGTAGGCCTCCGAGCTCAGGAGCCCAAACTTCAGCTTGAGGGACAGCAGCTCCGCCTTCAGGGAGGCGTTCTCCTCGCCGAGCGCCATCAGCTTGGTCTCCAGCACCATGTCGTTCATGCGGCGCTTCTCCCGCGAGCGCTTGGCCGCCTCGTTGTTCTTGCGGCGTCTCTCCCAGTAGACGGTGTCCTTCTTCTCGTCCGGTATGAACTCCCGCTTCCGGCGGCAGGCGGCCTGGCTCTTGAACTGCGAGCCCGGGACGCTCTGGCCCATGGGGTCCCTGGTGGCGCCTGGCAACGCCACGCCCAGGAACAGGGCGTCGTCGCCGCCGCCGTACGGCCCGCTGGAGCCCGGTTCTTGCTTGACTGTTTGCATGGTATCAACGCTGTTGTTACTGCCGATGAGCGCGGATCATGTCACTGATGGTCTCTTAGTGGCGGGACATGGCGTGAAGCGGTAACTACCACAGCTGAGAAGACCGATCAAGTTCAAAGCCTATGAGACACAAAATAAAAAGGAAACGCATTCATATTTTAGTTCAATATTGTTAAATCAGTGTATCATGTAGTAAGGATGTCATTCTCATCAGTGGTGGTATTTCTGTGAATTATATTTGGGGGGATTGGGAATTGTTTTGTTTTTTATGAATCTTACCATCTCTTCCTGCTTGGGATGAGCTATGTAAATATTCCCACATCAAAGTATGTTGGTGCCGTTATCAAAAAAGGTGCTGATGGTAAGATTTAAGAGCTACTATTTGAGTGTAATTTGCAAGTAATGGCACGGCCGTCCGCTTTAAGTGCAGGAAATGCACCGTGGGAACTTGTGTTTACAGTTCACTGCACCGCCTCCGTGTGAGCCAACTCAGCTCATTTCTGACCAATCATTCATCTCCCCTGTAAATTCGAGGTGCGTGAAACGTCTCAATGGCAGAGAAACAGAGAGAGGAAGGGAGCAGAGAGAGGGAGGGGACGTTTCTTTGGTTTAGTTTCAAAATCTTGTTCTCTCACTTTATATCTCTTGAATCTAACCTACAGCAACTATGAATAAAAAAAAAACACATTTTCATTCATTTGATACCTGTTTGAATGATTTTGCCATTTCCCTAATTATATCAGCATATAATCCAACTAGA
>JAOPJK010000117.1:4556150-4573318 GCA_027123565.1 Phycis chesteri
ATAAATACATATACATATATATATATATATAAATAAAGAGAGAGAGAGAGAGAGAGAGAGAGAGAGAGGAATATATACATACAGCTGGGAATATATACATTCCCAGCTGCACCCCACATCCCAGTGGCGGAGTCCTCCTCACCCAGCTTCACGTAGAGCACCCCCGTGGTCAAGATGACCTTGAAGGAGTTGGAGGCCACACACTGGTAGTACCCGGTGTCCGTGGTGTCCAGGTCGGTGATGCGCAGCTTGGAGCCCGCCTCCGTCTTGCGGATGGAGATGCGGCCCTGCTCCTGGACCACGGGGGCGTCGTTCTTCAGCCAGCGGATGCTGGGCCGGGGGTTCCCCGTCACCCGGCAGTGCAGCGTGGCCGTCTGGCCCTGGAAGTGGGTGATGTTGTTGACCGGGCCCAGGAACTCCAAGTAGGACCCTGGGGAAGACGCAGGGGCGCGGAAACATCGTCACGTCGGCTCGCCCGAGTGGTAAAAGCGCTGGGATTGGAACGTTCTCGTTTGCCAAAAGGAGGGAAAAAAGGGAGCTCAGTGAAACGAATTAGACATTAGCCTGCTTTTTTTTTTTTGCCGCTATCCTCAACTGTCATAAAATAATAAACCCAAGGATTGGGATTTCCTCTGTTTACTCTGAATACCACATAATCCAAGTGCCGCTGGAAACGTGAGTTACAAATCTAACGTTTTTAGGTTTTCTAAAGACGTTCTGGTTTAACTCAGGAATTACCCTCTCCTTGCCAGGAAATTATATACTGAACTTTGTTGTAAATTAAAGCACTCAGTTGGAGAATCTAACAAAAGTGCTTCTTAAAAGGGTGATTAAACAGACGGTAAATGCCTGGTGAGACCCATTCACTGACAACAGGGTGTGTGGCTTTTTACCTTCTCATACAAAGTTCTCCTTGTACTTTCCTCAGGGGTGTACCAACACTTTATTACACTAAGAAATACAACTTTTGTATGAGAAAAGAGTTCCAATTATGTCACAATATTAACATATGATATTAAGTAGAGGTTCTAAATCCTCATACAAAATACAGTGTAGTGTATACGCATAAAATGTACATAAAACTAGAAAGCCATAAACCGTCGTTTCGTCAAAATAATTGTAACGTTTGCACAAACCACACACACATCAACAGACACAACGTTGGCTTTGTTTGTCAGTGAGGGCTACATTTACATTTGCCGTCCTTGCTTTTCTGTCGAATGTCAGCAACATAAAGCACGAACACGTTCTGTCGCAAAATACGGCCCGGCAATGTGGAGACATCGATCACATCGCTACTTTTGAATGTGATTTCAAGGCTGTCTGGCTGACCAAAAAATCGAACTGGCTATTAAATGGACTAGCACCTTCATAAGGCCTAGCCCAATTGTACCTCATGTGCATTGATATGCACATGAGGTGTTGGGTAGGCCTACGCTCATGTTTTCAGGTGCTTATAGCGTGACGCGGCTGGGAGAAGGGTTTTGGTCTTTTTTGGTCTGTTTTGGTATGATAGGACGATGGCTTAACGTGGAACCATTTTCTAAAGGTTATTATGGAGAATATAAACGATGGGGAAGGTAAATAAATACTCTAAACGGGCCAGAGAGTGCAATAATTGAACGTTACTCTGAAAGTGTGTCTGAGAAAACTCACGCACACACACACACACGCACGCACACACGCACACACACGAAAATGAAGATCAAAGAGTTTCACCTTCCAGTTAGAACAAAAGGAGAACAATCTAAACAGCCAGTAAAGCGCGACACCTCCAGCTCTCAGGGCAAAGCGCTCAGGACAAGTTGATCAAAGGGCTTACTCAGGGCAGCCATGCTGAACAGCACCCCATGACACACCGGGAGGGCAACCTTTCCACACACTCAGCATTCAGAATGCATCGGTGGAGTGGATACTTTACGCTGTCAAGATTCATTCGAAGGCCCGGGTCGGACTGTTAGTTGTGATGTAACAAATACCGCGGAGTAAGGAAATAATGACTTGACGAATGAATGGCGAATTTTTCCAGGTGGAAACACAATGTGCTCTATAACTAGAACTGTACTGCAGATTCTGTCAAAAATACTAATGACTACTAGCCTCCTAGCCAAGGTTAGTGTTCTTCTCCAGAGTGTCTCATCCGCCATAGACTGGCCACTACCGTAGCCCATCCTATAATCAGGGTTCTATAAGAAGACTGAAGATTATTTTACCTTCCGCGGTCGGTGCAGATCCACTTTGAACTTCGGCCAGCCCCTCCATGTCCAGTGACATGCCTGGGACGGCTGCAGGGTAACCAAGACAGAAACACATTGGGTCAGAACACAGAAAGACATGGAAAACCCTCACATCATTGTTAAAGTATCGGTGAGTCTGTGTCTGTGTGTCTGTGTGTGTGCGTGTGTGTGGCCTGGGGAGGGAATTCCTTGAAAAGCTGAAAGGGTGTAGAGGTTAGAGCCCTTTATAGATAATGCACTTTGCCCAACTTGTACAACAGCTCTGTCTACAATTAGATTTAGACTCAGATTTAGTCTAGTTAGTGAGATAAATCTGTTGGTTATTTCAAATCTCATGTCACGGTTATTAAAGAGATGGGTCTAATTGACAAGGACTATCTCTGTCAAGGAGAGAAGCTTCGTAGGCTCTGAAGGAGTCCTAGCAGTGGCATGTCTGACTCCAGCCAGCTTGTCAAGTATTTAGTGCTCCCTTGGCTTGGTTGCCCCAGTCTCTAAACAACCAATGGGGAATTTTGGGTCACATGACCCTCAATGTTTACACCGCCATCTTGAGTGCCAAAGAACGCATCCCAAAGTTTCTAACGCTGGTTTCAGGTCAGGCACTCATGTCTGCATTTTGAACTATATGGCTTGTACATCCAAATCTATCACAGGATTTTTTTATTGCCATTACACTACCATATTAAGGGCACTCAGGAGAGTCAAATATGTAAAATCCCAAGCAAACGTAAATAGACCATAATCTAGGCAAATTAAAACGTTTTTTTCGCAGTCTCGCAAAAGAAATGCTGTGACAGTTTCAAACACAATGTCTTCCCATAATGAGAAATGATTTCATGATGAACTGGAGTACTCTGTTTTACCCCTTGAATAAAGCCAGACTAGCATGCAATGCAGACGTGGAATTTGCTGGCACATCTATCTACATTGTTCATTATTTGTCAGTCTGAGCAGTAGAGGCCTATGACTGACACATTGTCATAACAATGACCCTGATTTGCTTGCCCACATTAAACATAGTCATCATTAAAAAACAAACAAATCGTATTTTGTTTTGATTACATTTGTTTAGATTACGTTTTTTATAAACACGCCATCTGAAAAATATCTGTGGCAAACAAATTCATGTATCTACCCGTACCTAAATAATGATCTACTAGCACCTTAGTATCTACCGAGTAATTCAGACTAACCAGCAACTATCTCCCGATAAAGCAACTACTAACTAGCCACCAACCAACCACTACCTAGCTAGCCGAGCACAGACTAATCACTTCGATTGTGTATTTTAGAATGTTCTTTGTTTGATCCGAGCTCAGATGCGCTCCAAAGAAGAGATCATGCACTGCGTGGGGGACATATTTGGGTCCTGTAAAACATGGACTGTAGTGTCCCGCTCTCTGTTTATTTGAATGTGAACCTTTGCGAAGCAGGAGACCGCTAATGCGTGCATTAGCAGTGACTACAAGGACACATAGATGGCAGGAAACTCCTGGCGTCATTACACAAACAGACACATCACAGTTCCTCTATGGCACCCAGTCAAAAATCCACGCATTTGACAGCAGCTTGACAGCCTGCGTGAACACCCAAGTTTCAAGTTGCTTGTAAGTATAGCAGGGCCTTAATGGGCCTGTGTGCACAGATGAACACACACACACACACATCAGGCTGTGTTTTCCTCCACCTCTTCCCCACTGGAGAGATGGTCACGTGACCAGGGACCATGGCAGCCCCTGCCTCCACATCTGAAACACCGGCTAGCTGGCTGGCTCGTAATATTCAACAATATTGTTGTTTCTATGATTTTATTATGTTGAAAAGAACTGAATTACACTGTTACAGTAGCCTTGCTACCGATTTGAAGCTATGTGTATTTGTGAGGGCTATTTGAATAAAGTTAAATAAAGTAAATTCTCTTGTATCCGATTGCATTATGATTCACTAAATTAACATTTTAGTTTGGCATCGTGTTGCTAGTGTCTGACTACAATCTTTAATCTTTCAATCTTTAACATTAAATAAGTTATTGTAACTTAACATCTTACATAATATTAAACCTTATATAATTGAACGCAATATATAAACCAAGACAGCTGCCTGCTGTGTCAGTGAAGCAAAACCAAAAAAAAAATCAAACCTTGTGAAAACCCTGTTTCACCTTTATTCCACACAGAGAACGTAAAAAAGTAGACCTTTCTACTTTGTAGAGCTATCAAAACTAAAGGAAGCCCTCCTAACAATACACCAATCAAACCCATTCAGTCAAAGAAAACCCGAGTTTAAGAGCCCGCTATCGTCAGTGTGTCTGAACAAAAGGCTGCAGCAGAAAGTAAAGTCTGAAGACAGAGATGCACACTTAACACAGCCAGCCAGGTCTCTGAGAGAGCCAGACTTTCTAAGGCTGCAGTTATCTTAGTAACTGAGGAGGCCTTGTCTGAATCCCAGGGTAGAAGGCAAAGCAGTTAACTGAGTCCAAATCGGCAAAGCGGACACAATGTCGCCGGTAATGGATACCTATGGTCTAGAGGGTGCAAGAAATTTATTTAGACAGAAGAGATAATAATGGGTCTCTTTAACGCGCTGTGACTAATGCCTTTGTGTTTTAAACGGCTGCTGGTCACGTGCTGGCTGGGCAATGTGAATTGAATAACTCTGTTGGTGACCTTAAACACAAAAGTTACATAGAAGAATATATTTTCTTAATGCAGGCTAGCCTCATGACATTATAGCACAATTATAACCATACAGATGGTCTTTGGATCACTGTAGTTGGGGGGGGAGGGGGGGGGGGCTACTCGAGCATGTGTTTTGTATCATAGTAATAGTAATAAATAGTAAATAAATAGTAATATCATAGTTATCATAACATAACTTTGCATCAAAACTTACAAAACAAGCATTCATTTTCTGACTTTATTAAGGCAATGGTATTTTTGGTGTCACCTCAACCGATCACAGAAGACACTAATTATACAAACCAGATGTATGCATTTTGTTGGCATTACAACGTGTAGAATCACATGGGACGGTGAAGGGGGGAGGGGTTGTATAACTCTCTGAAGTAGACCTCATGTTATCATCCTCCCTTGCACTTTATCTCCGCGGCTCGCATTACCCCATTGTCCTTTATCGAGATCCTTCCTGGCTCCGGCGCAAGATGGAGATTGTTTACTACGACAAATTGTTTTGACAATTGCCCACACGGTGATAGAGCGGAGCCCAGGTCTGGGTCATTCCCATCGCCGCAGGCTGTTAACTCTTCAAGCTTCAAACACAGGAATGTTCTATGGAGTGTCCCCACATACCATTATCAGAAGCAGATGTGTTTACATTCTTTGTTCCGAGATGAACAGATGGCCATTACACAAAATAGGATGACACTTCATCAGCCCTGTTCCGCTGTGGCTCGGTCCAGATTGAGAGTGATGTGTTTCACAGGCGCAGAACCAAATTATATACATTTTCAATAACACAGTGAATAAGTCATTGTATAACCATTTTGGTAGAAGAAGTTTTTCTTTTTGCTAATTGGCTGAACTCTGATTTCAGACATGATCTGTGCTTGTATAAGGCTATTTGACTGACGCGTGAATGCATTGCGGAATGACAGGGTTTGATTATTATTTGGAGCGGCCATTTTGGAGGTACTCCTCTGCTCATTTAAAAAAGGAAAGCTCAAGTGAAACAACATGGATGTGTATTGTAGCCCTGTGTTCTCCAGTGGGGGAGGTGGAGGTGGAGAGGGAGGCTGGCAGAGAGAGAGGAAACGTAGAACTGTTTTGAATTCAAGTAAATTATGTGAGGCAATTGCAAGTTACGTTTGGGAATTTGAAAGGCAATTTAAATGATATAATGCTTTTACAAAGTTCCCGAATGCCGGTGTGTCTGGGCTTTGCCCTCTTGTCTTTTCTTATCTCGTTTGTCAGGTAACTTCAGTGTAATAAACGCAATTTCTTGCGCAAATTATACCACCACATTTAAATTGCCGACAGCACAAAAGACCTGTATATACTTGAAACTAAACAAACAATGTGGTGCTCCCACAGCCAAAACGGCCAGTTTGCGACCAAAATTCTCTGTGTATTTCGAATGAACCAGTTTGAAGCAATGCTGCCTGAGACTGTGAGGGGGTTCTGCACAGTTGGATGAAGCCGGGACTAAAACGGACACGGTCGGACACACAACCCACGCTGGTTGCATTTGCCAAACAGCACATCTTTTTGTGTGTCATATGATCACAATTTCACATCAGATTTTTTCTCTCCGCCAGCATCAGGGTCTGATTGTCAAGGCAGATTACAGTAAAAGTAATTCCAAACCACGACTGGGTCAAAAACATCAGTCTCATAAAATCAGCCAATTCCCTTCAAAGACAATAAATAAGTAAACAATCGAGAGCTGTAATGTGGATCTCTCACTCTGTTGTACGGTTGCGTAACATGTTATTAGTTCACTCACTATCCACTCACTACTATGTGAGTGGATGCTTTACTTAATCGATAACTTGAAAACAACACCTAACCTTTGATGAGGTTTATCCAATGAACACTTTGTGAATGGTTCAAAGCAAGTCCTATATCATTGTTCATTGTTCATATCTGTATTATGTTAGACTACATTAGACCAGTTCACTGCAATTCACCGACACATTCACTTGCTCATTGACACATTCAACTTGTCTATTGACACACTGCTGTGCATGCTGTTAACCGTCTTATCTTATTATCACTAATGTAGGCACACTGGCAATGTTCTGCAGCGCTGTTTTCGTCTAAACGTGCACACATGTTCATCTCCACGTATCATTCTCCAAGTATGTGTGGTACATGTTATTAAAAGCCGAGCAACATGGAAATGATTGTTAGCCGGATGAAGTCGTAAGCTTTGAAGATCACGCAGCGTGGCCAACAGCTTGTTTGTAATCAACGTTGAAAGCGTGGCGCATACCAAGAGCAGAGTGGAGGGCTGAATGTGCTTTCAGTTCATATTCATCAAAACGGACGATACATGTTCAAATTAGAGTACCGACTACTTGTTTTTTTTAAATAGTACTCAAAGTAGCTATACTTAGCTCCGCTATAAATAGCCAGATAAAGAGGTCATTATATAAACAACACAGTGCAAATTGGGACCCCAAGCTCCTCGGTTTAAATTAAGATTGAACAACTCAAGCGTAAGACGCAGATAGTAAAGCAGTCAACTTTAAACTAAGTTACACAGTGAGGAAAGTATGTTCCCTAACACAACATCCTGTTTCTGTTTATGAGGTTGATTAGAAACATATTGGGAGAGCGGAGACTAGTGCTTTATTGTAGCCTGACCAGCCTACAAATCCAAACAGATGTTTCCCATGCATAAGTTAAAGATTTTCTTCCTTTTATGTGAAACCAAATCGAAAAGAGAATAGAAATGGTTGTGGCAACTGCTCCTCGGAAAACTTTCAGATTTCTGTCATGAAGAATCACTTCTGATAGGAACTGTCATAAAACGCCATGTTTACAGCCAGTACAAACATCCATTCTATTATGTCCACCCGGGGAAACCAGCGAGAACAGAGCCTGTGTATTCTTCGTATTTCTACCTACTTCGCGGGTGCCCTGCTCCAGTGTGCGCTGTGACCGTCTTGACCCCAACCATGTTTGTTACTGCAGTTAGTGTTCGTTTGTTGGTGCACAAGACACTGAAAGCACACTGCGAGCTCCATGTGTGAATGATGAAGATCCACAAACGCATTAAGGAAGTCATTCTCTACTGTGCGGCTGTGCTTTGTATTTCATGTGGCAACAGTAAGAACACTGAACCCCACTGATGAGACATGGGCCTTCGTCTGGGGGGGTTTTTTCTGTGAAAGCAATAATTAGCAGCTTAAAAAAAAAACTTGATTGACCTGATTTTTTGTTCCTCGAATGAATAATAATCACAGGACTGCTAATCCCGGCACTTTCCCGGTCGGTTCTAGGGCGTCTCAAGATAAACGTGGTTAAACTACCGAGACGTTCTCAGCCAGGGAGTAAAACTAAAATGAAGGACAAATGTTTGCTAACTGCTAATTGCCCCCAACATACATGTGTTTGGTGTGTTCGGTCACAAACCAGGGTAACCAGGGGGAGGAAACCCATGGGAACAGAGGAAGAACATGCTGAATCCACACCGCCAAGGCCCTGATGGACCAAAGCCAGGACAGAACCGGGCTTCTATCGCCACAGTGTGCGGCAGGGTGCTCAGACAAACAGACAGACAGACAGACAGACAAACAGACAGACAGACAGACAGACAGACGTCAGCCGAAGCAGTCCAACTTTTGCCACAGCATCACGTGAGCAATCACATCAAGATTTGTAAATATTTGGCATTTGTAAAAAAAGAAGAAGAGAGCAGGACTACCGCCTCCTGCTCACTGTGTATCTCAGGGTGACCCAGTTGGAAGCGAGGCATGCTGAGAGTGAGAGGGAGTGTGCACATTAAGTGTGAGCACTCAAGCAGGCCCTACCAAGGACACAGCTCTGGGAAGTAAACTCCGGCCGTCATTAAACAAACAAGCCGCACATTGCAGTGACTATATTGTATCCTGTCAACAGCACATCAGTGGCGTACGGCCCCCCGTCGGCTCTGAACTGAGCACCGTCTCTCTCTCGTCTGTGAGGCAGCGAGGCCAACCGTTAAAACCCTCACTGAGTCACTGTGCTGCTATCCATAGAAAGTCTGTCTCTCAAACGAAAACTATTGCAGTTACAACTCACAAGTGCCTATGCAGATCTATGTTTCACAAAAAAAAAAAAAAAAAATCCTGAAATACATACCTCTACACAATTTATTTATCTCACATTAGTGGGCGGTTAATCCCGGGTCCAGTGGTCCTGCTACGTGAAGGCAGAACTTCTGGGTCATTGGTCGACACAAATGCGAAGTGAAAGTGAAACGCAGCATTCACCCAGAGTCGAGCCCCCTCTGCCATCAGACTCAGTCTGCCTCGTGAGGCCAGCGGTCCGTCCAGTGCGTGCCCTGAGACACACTATGAAAACTCCATCGCCGTGACTGCACGCACTCCTCCGTGTTTATTACTTTTCCCCTCGGCCTTTTGGAAATGTTCTCGCCACCAAATCCAAGCTAAACGCGGGCCGTTGGGACCGTTCTGGAGCGGCTACATAAATAAACTCGACTCCACCAGTTATTAACCGTGACACAATATGAAACATAATCTCAGCAGTTCTGCCCGGCGACAAACGTTAACAATGTGATGTCAGTGTTTTCTTTTTCTTTAATGCCCTCGCCGCAGTGCCCGCACCCCCGCTCCTTCCCAGACAGGCGTCACGCTCGCTAACAAGTCGAAGCACAAACACAGAGAACACTGGAGAGAGCGTTTTCCTCCGAGGTGTTGCGCGATGTGCGAGTGTGAGACTGTGATGTGTTTTACTTCTTACTGCTCCTATCCATTTGACACCTTTTCCATCTGTTTCCTCCACTCCTCGGTGTGTCTCATTGACCTTTCGACCCCTCTGCTAGAATGGAATGATACGTGATTATTTGCACTATAAAATACAAAAACACAACAATATTGCCCGTGTAGGTTTCCTGTGTGGGCCGGTTTCATTTATGCTTCCCCCAAAATGGGTGCACCCAAACATAATCCAGTTTAAGGATTAGCATGGTATTAAGAGGAGTATTTCATTTAAGAATGAAATATTATTTATAAATGACTTAAGTACTTCGGTCTTTATCGACCAGGCCTAATCTTTGTTCATCTTAATTCATCTTAATTCATCTTCAAGTGATCCAGAAAATCTGTCCTCCACCAAACACGCTTAAGGGTGCAATATGGAGATCGAGATTCGACAAACAAAGCATTAAAAATTACAAATATTTGTTGAATTGGCCCTTTAACAGAGACCCTGTGTAGCTTGTGATGCAATAATCTTCAATTGATGTCGGTTTTTGTATATTTTGGACTCTGAAATGTTTTTGTTTTTTGACTGTACTGTTTTGAGTTACTGCAATATTGTTGGGTACTCATGAAGAAAGGTCCAGGTGTGCAGCACCTTTTCATAAAAGGCTGCACTCTGTGGATCTTCATAAAAGCTCAAGAGCACAACTTCTCTCACGGTCTGCCTTTTAATCGAAACAGTGTAAACTCTCCTCAGCCTTGTTGAGGAACATGAGGCCTTGTTTCACCTCACATGGAAGGAGGGGGGGGAGGGAGTGATGAGAAGTGGACAGGAGTGTGAGAATGTAGATAGTGGGTGTCGTAAAATGTAAATCAAAGACAACGTTGTTACCCAGGTTGAGTTTCCCTTCAATGATTTACTTCAAAAAATCCAGTGCATGAAATCAGAGGATCCATTAAATCCTGCTTGATTTATGTCACACAAACGCACCATCATTCTAAAGTTAGATGTAACAGAATAACAGTCACAGAAAAGGAACATTAATCACAACATGCATGGGGAAAGGTGGTCGGGCCCTGGGGGCAAGTGAATAACCAAGCCAAGGCATTCACATGGAAGGAATCAATTCCTCCCTCTGAAAAGAATGTGTCTTTGTTTGACTACAAGACAAAGTGCCTTGTAGGTTCAACTGCCATTATTAGCAAGTGAATCAATTACTGTGTTAGTGGCCCGGCTTTATAACACCCCCATCCACTTTTGGCTGGATGGGAGCATTTGGCAAAAGAGGACTCCTGTGGCTGCCTCCTGCTCACACCCCCTTTTCAAAGTCCCCTGGGGCCACGCCACTACTTAACTTGCATTGAAATTGCAACCATCGAAACCATTTTTTATATTTTCCAAAGTTGTCCCAGAGGCTGTGATTTTCATGCACTTCTCTAATGGCTTGCAACTCATTGATTCAGTATGCACACCAAGTTGCCTTGTGGGTATTAGGTGTTTTGGAATTGTTGTTGTTTTTAATCACTTCTTGACTAGACATTATAAAATATTGATCCCCTCCCCCCTGTACCTTATCAACAACTGGTGGGAGTCGAAGTGAGGGACATCGTACATCGAGTTCATCGAGAAGTGCATTGATTTGCATCACTAACAAACCAGAGACCCCATCTCGTTGGACATCTCATTAACATGTCTACACAGGGGCGCCCAGAGACACCGCAAGCATTCTGATAACCGCATCTAGCGTTGGGGAGGGTTTTTTTTGGCGAATTATCCACCCACGAGTTTGTGCGTTTCTTTGAGCACACATTCAACTGTTGAACTGATGAACGCAACGCCAAGCAGCCGTGAAGTGTTTTTTTTTTTCATTCGGATGTACTTTGAACAGAGCAGAACTACTACGTGAACGAATGAAAGTCGAATAAAGTATCAAAACGCGTGGATCAAATTAATGGGGGGCATCTCACCGCTTCTCCCAGGGTTTGGCGAGAGATCGAGGGCTATTGGCCGTTCTTTTACTTGGTTGCTTAAAGTTAAGTGATGTGTGCCCGGGTTCATTCGTCGCCAACTTACCTTCGCATCTCTGGTTTGAAGCCAAGGCAACCATCATAAGCAAACTTCGGACAAAGACGACATGAAAGTCGCGATCAGTCGTGCCCATAGTTCCACAAAGCGTGCGTAATTCGGAATCAGATTGGAAAAAAGTCGCATGCGATTCTTCTCCAAGTTTTGAGGAATCACAGCTTCGGTTTGTCTACAGCCGTCTCTCGGGGGAGAAAAAAAAAAGAAAATCAGGAATAAAGTGTTTCACCACAAGTCAAGCTTCGGGAAGAAATTTGGAAACTACGAAGTTTTAATTTCCGTATTGTACTGCTTTTGCAAAAGAAAAGAAAAAAAGCCCACGATGCTCATTCCGTAAAACCCAAATCCAACATCCTAAACACCAAACCGCTGCACCGAAGGCTGCTTCTTGCAATATGAGAATTTGCCACACACACACTCACACACACACACTCACACTCACACAAAGCGGTAGGCCACTCTGGCGGGGCGGTCTGAAGTTGTGCCCCATCTAGGGACAGGACAGGGTATGGTGGTCAGTTCACCAGGATTTCTACAACAACAAAAAACCCATCACGGTTGAATACTTGGGCCGTGTTGGTGTCAACCATGTAAATAAATAAAAACGAAACAAAAAACTTTCTCTATGCCTACAGCTAATGTCCCTTGATGTGCTGGAGTTAGGAACATCAAATAAATGTAAAAGATCAGTAAACTGTAAAGGAAGCACATAATTGCATTGACTGGTTAAATGGCGGTGAAATAGTCAAATGTAGGCCAATAACTAGTATATCATTCACATTGCCTCATTGGTGTTGCTTTCATCACTCTGTGGTTAAATGTATTTATTAAGCCTACCCTATATTTCATATAATTCAAATATATAGCCCAAATATGGTACACATTAGTACAAATACGCAATAAAACAACATTGACACTGTCAAATAATCCCAAATACACACACATAGCTATAATATATGCAGTCATGAGAGGCAGGGGTGAGCCGACTGCTACTGCTAACTGTTATAATTACTGGTTGAGGCCCGGCCGACTATTAGGCTACAATGTTTTCCATAAGCTCAAGTTACATTTATAGGCTGGACTACTACTTCTAATATTCTCTTCTGCGTGGTCTGGGCCCTCATCATCTGACGGAAAAGAACTTCTGAAATAGAACATCCACCATGTCCGCCATTTGTATTCAAACACCTTCAGTATGCTAGGCCATAGGCCACCAGTTATTAGTGGTGGTGGTGGGGGGGTATTTTGGGGAAGAAAACATGACAAACTCACCCTGGCCCCCTGAAACTATTAACAATGACTAAATCTCTGACCAGTCAATTGGCATGTGAGGCAATCTGAGGGCAAATGAAAGACATGCGGCAGCTGGTAACAAATAGATGAAGTGATAATAAATACGAATGATATCAATATTAATAGATTAAAAAGATTATGAGGAAATGTTATCCTTAGGCCACTGGTTTACCTGACTAGTAGGGATTGTTTTACATGTTTATGGTGATCTTGAGGTTCAGATTTCAGCTCCCTTTCAAGAAGGCTTAATGATTGGTTACGGTGGGATTTGTCCTTAAGAGGGTGAGTACTTGTACAAAGTACTTTGTATTTATAGCCTTTCTGAGGCTGAGAGCATCTTGAGAATCGGTCAGGCTGTTTTGTAGGTTACAAAGCTAACAACTTGCTGTTTATACACTCAAGTTAGTAGTTATCAACAACTAGAGAAATAAGACCTATAGACGTCCCACCAAATAATTAGGCTAATGTTGTAAGGTTCAATGGATAAAATATTTTCTTTTATAAACTCCAATGTAAATACATAGAAATATAAATATCAAAACTAACTTTCCTGTATAAACTTTAACTTTACTGTGTAGGCCTATGTGTGAATAATTCATGGCGTTTGGGTGTAAATGTTCACGTCTCTATCTTAACCACACTAGCTAGTTCAGCCGCAGATATGAAAAGCTCTGAGGAACCATGTAAAAAAAAGTCAAAATGCATGGCGCTAGAAAGGCATTTATGATCACATTCGAACCAGTTTAAGGATCTGAGTATGCTTAAACTAGGACAGGCTAGCCTAATAAATAAAGTCAACTTCCTGCAGTAGCCAAAGGATGGGAGGAACCTCGTATTGCAACCACATATCTCCGTCTGCTTATCCTCCACTGTTGGACAATGGAGTACAGCGTCATGGGTCAAACACTCAGTTGTGATGTCACACATTAGCCTTTTTGGTTTGCAGGCTTAGGTTTGTAAAGCGTGTGTTGCAGGTAAAATCATTTGTGTAGTTTTGTTGAGAATATATCCTCTTAGCAGCAATGTTCCTATGTAAGTTGTATTCAATAATTAGTTGAATGCTCACTTTGGATTGTTCAATAAGTTGAAACATTTGTGTAATTAAGACTTGAAATAAGACAGGCTATTGAATTGTAATGCTGAATTTGTAGAGTGCATACTTTGTAGCTAGAAGGTCAATTGTTTTGCATGGTCTCATAATTTTCCATGTAAGCCTAATGTTTACAACCAGGGACTGAGAGCTACCTAAAGTATGTAGGCCTACACCTGAAGTATAAAGGATGATTGTTGATGATTGTGATTGTTGCCCCAGGTACGTTTCCTGGATAACTACTTGTTTATTGCGTACTTTTTGTTCGTATTGCTGCTTAACTTTAAGGCAGGCTTCCCATCATTGGTGTTTTCATTCACGCACACCGTCACACACTCGCACATGTGCCGTACCACCATTCTGCTCAGCAGACACAATGGGTTGAGATGTCTATTGTACCTCAAGGGGGATCGTGTGCGTTGGTATGACGTCTCTGACATCTGCACGTCGTGCTTTCGTACCTTAAATCCTCCAGAAAGGAGTACCCTAAGAGAATGGAACCATACCACCAAACCAAAGTGTATTACCATTCAATGCAATAAATGGTCAAATCTATGGCATGAGCAATTTCAGACAGACTGGGTTTTAATGGCTTGGATCTCAAAAGGAAAATTTTATTGACAAAATATATGAACACATCAGGAACACATCAGAAGTAAAAATGTTTTGGGTGTCGGAGAATGTTCACTTGCGACAATAAATGACGACGAGCCCCTTTGAAATAAACCATCTCACCACAGGCATTATTAAATACAAGTAGGCTACATAATGCACTTTTAAACAAGCAAATAATACAGTGTAATCAGAGCGTATTTTATCGAAGTTGTGGTAAAGCTTTGTTTTACACATAGCTGACTACTTGTTCTTGTACTGCTGGATGACTTTAACTGGATGTGTATGCAAATAATGCTAGCAACACATTAGCAGTAGAATTACTAAATGCTGTAAAGCCGAGTGGACCACTGAACAGCACTAACCTTATATTTATACTACTTGGCAATTTTATATTGAATATCTTGTCAAATAAAAAAATATATAAAAATAAAATAAAAGGCTTTACCAAACATGTATGACCCACATAATCTTTCATACATAGATTAGTATTCATCAAGAACTTTGGTCAACATATTTTCACCTAACATTTGAAGGCGCTGAGATTTACCCAAGAGCAGGAATGAACAAGACAAAAAAAAAAAAAAAAAAAAAAAATACTTAATAAGGAACTAGGAACATGTTGAGAGACATTGGTTTTGGGAGCAGAGCAACATTGGTAGAACATTGGGAACCCTTTCATACTACACTATTTGAAACCACAAGGACAAGGCCGGGCTTTGTGACATCACAAAGTGGGCCTGTGATCGAACAAGGCACAAGGTGTAGGGGTGACCAATAGATCAATAAATTGAATATTTTTTACTTTTAGTCACATAAATATTTTCTCCCCCCCAGATAAAATGTTATATTCTGATGATACTATTTTCTCCCACCCCCTTTCCCAAGTCAGTAGTCAGGCTAGCTTATAGGAATGCACTAATTGTGTTGTCAGTGTCACCAATGCAAGATGCTATTGGCATAAAGCTATACATATACTATACATGCTTGCTGCCAAAATGTATGCATTATATGGCACTCCTTCTCATGTAATGTTTAGAGATCAACAGTGTTGGTCAATGGTGTTTAGTCAAAGATCCAGCTAGTGTCTGCGGTGGGACTAGTGTCAACTGGAATCTCCACGTTACAGGAATTTTCTTTGACTTTGTCATTGTGGTGTCCATTACTTAAGGCATTAGTCAAATGTTGACATTTAAACAGGATGGAATGTGAATGTTCTCCGGTACCAAAATATTTACAATCATAGAATACATTTCATTTTTCATTTTTGTGCAAAAAAAGAGGAAATATAATTAAAGCGATAAATACAACAATGAGTGAAAAAAAAGGTAATTTAATGTAAAAGAAAATCCCTCAACTTGTTGAGAAAAAAAGTGGTCGTGTCTGTGGATATAGTTTTTCGGCTTTGTCGTCTGAAGAAACCAGTTTAGACGCTGGTTGGTTGGTTATGCAGAGCGACTATGATATTACAGTCAGGGCTGCCTCTTTAATGCAAGACACAGCCTTCTGGATTTCATCCTCCGTCTGTTCAACGGTGACCACCACTCTGATACTGGGAACACAAGTGGGAAGCAACACTTAGATAATACGTCATGATTGGAGATCCTACATTGGAAGATTCCTGAACAAAATCTGACAAAACCTAATATGCATGAAAACATTTTTAGCTGGAACTACACAACAGCTTATTTTGGATCAAACTGACAATTAGTGAAAAAAGAATAAAAAATAAAAAGAGAATCGAGTTTGCGATACAGAGTTACGACCACAAAGCCGGCATCAACAAAGCAGACGTAAACTCACGTTGGCGGGGGGAGAAAGCGTTCCTCCTTCTCCAGGTATCGTGCGATGGTCAGCGCCACCTCTCGCTCCAAACACTAGCAAAGGAGAGAGCAACACATGCTGCAGGTAAGAAGAGCTGAAAACAGACCACATACCCCTCAGCTCCTGAGATCTCCAGGACGCCTCGGTCACAAATCAACTCTCTGCGTACGAGGCTGGCCTCAACTATTGCATTTGTAGTCAAACAGATTTGGTTCTGGCTACTTGGTTCTAGTTGCCATTTGACCCGAGGTCCATAGCTGTTAAGGACTTGCATTTCTGCACCCTCACCTTTTGTCATGGTTTCGCGAGAGAGTTGAATAATTGTATGTGTATTTAGGGTCGTTTCAGCTCTGCTCTACCAGACACAGCTCACTATGCTGGGCAACACAGCCTCAGTGGCCTTGTACCCAACAGGGACGGGGGTACAAGGTAAAGGTAAATGCATCCCGCGTTGCCTCACATTATTTATATCCAGCAGGGCTATGACACATTTCACTCATATTATCTAAATATGTATTCCATATCCTTCCAAAGCAAACACATGATTCTAATCATTAATTTTGCGAGACTGTAACACACACACACACACACACACACACACACACCCAAGCACACACACATCGCCGCCAGCGATAGAGGAAAACG
>JAOPJK010000117.1:4645064-4655150 GCA_027123565.1 Phycis chesteri
CACACACACACACACACACACACACACACACACACACACACACACAATTTGAATGAAACGTGGGCCTATTTTCTACACGCAAAAACATCAGTTGTATTATATGGTAACAATAAATCATAATCTTTCATTCTGCAGCGAAAATGTTGAGGTCTAGTTAAAAGAATAATAACAATTATTTAAGATTGCTGAAAGTTAAACTTAAAACTTCTTTTCAATATAAAAAAAATACCATGACTGTAAGAGCATAAAAGTAATTTCAAAAGTAATATACCTATTGTTAACTATTACTTTCTTCCAGTGAGAATAATACAGAACAAATAATAATAGATACAAAAGACAATGGAAAAAGACAATTAAATTTCACTTTTCTTATCTCATCTTGAGAAAATCACAGAATCTCGCGCCGTTCTCGCTGTACTTCATCTTCACAACGGGTCCAAGACACACCCACAATTAGGAGGCAACCACATCTCGCGAGGTTGCCCCCTCTCTCCCTCACCCTCTCTGTCTCTCTCCCTCTCTCTATCTCTCTCGCCAGGCTGAGCCCACCCTTGAAGCGCTGCCAGTCGCGCTGTATATTAGTAGGAAGAGAGAGAGAGAGCCCTTCGTGGTCCAGGAGGAGTTGCGGCAAGGTTAACAGCAGCATCTTACCCACAAAAAGGAGGAGGAAAGGAAGGCGAATTTGTATTCCGTTTGACATAGAAAAAGTAACTACCGGGCTATCGGATTCGTGCTTCCCCTCGGTGTAGCAGTGGTAGCCGGGGGGTGAACATTTATGCGGAGCCCTCGTCCATCGTGTGAGTACGCGGCGAGCTAGCAAAGCTACACCTCCGTTTAGCCCTCCGCACGGCTGCCTTTTGTCGATAAAAAAAAACAACCGCCTCGTTAGTGAGCGGCGCTTAGTGCTGTTCACTGCGCTATTTGGACGTTTCCTAATTTTGTTTTCTTCCCCCAACCCCCTTGTTCGGGGCAGGTATTTCATTTGGGGGGAGGGAGGTTAAAACTAGGCTAGGAGTTGGGAGCCGTGCCGTGTGATAACGCACACACACTGTACTGTACACGCGTGTACTGGCTTTTTAACACTTGGCGTGTTCGTCGGCAGCAGCAGCAGCAGCATCATGTCTTCATCACCCACACCGCCCGCCCAGGAAGGCAGCACCGCACCTGAAAGCGACGGGCTCGCCGTGGACCCGGGTCTGAAGCCCGGCGGTCCGACACCCAGCCAGAGTAGATTCCAAGTAGACCTTGTGACCGAGGCGGCTGGCGCCGCCACAGATGATAAATCGCCTAACTCCGACGCCTCTACAATCCCAACTAATGACAAGGCCACTCCCGTCGCTGACGGATCCGACGGGGCCGTTGGAGATGAAGCCAAGGGCCGATTTCGAGTGGTTAACTTTGCGGATCCGAGTGAAGCGGGGAGCCCCCCGGACGGATGTCCGGCCGAGGGTCTGCAGAACGGGGACACGGTGATGAGTGAAACCAGCCTGCATTCATCGACAGGAGGGCAACATCACTACCATTACGACACCCACACCAATACCTATTACCTGAGGACTTTTGGCCACAACACGATCGACGCCGTTCCAAACATTGACTTCTATCGCCAAACTGCTGCGCCGCTGGGGGAGAAGCTGATCAGACCCACCCTGTCAGAGCTGCACGACGAGCTCGACAAGGTAAGATGCAACGCTGAGTTGCAAAACAGAATATGGCCAGAGGGTTGTTTTCCCACTCTCGGTGGCAGGGTATCGGCCGGCGGTCTTTTCTTGTATCTCAAAACACTGTTGTTTTCTTCAATACAGAGCCCATGTTGCAGCATGACGTTTACAGCATGCTGTGTTACACATGCACACAAATGAATGCACGTTGTTATCTGATACCCAGAGAATGGTATAGAGGGAAGTAGCTGAGCATTTTACCTAAGATTTGGCAACATATGTAGACTGATATAGCCTGCCACTTATTAAACACAATTGAATGACGGCTTTAGCAGCACAAATACATGTATGTGTATATATATATATGGGAAAAAATAAATTTCAATCGCGTTCATGAATATGAATGCCCCCGTGTGGTCCGTAGGCGCACAGTGGACAAACGATGAACACTAGTTGGCTGGCAGCCATGTGCCATCAGCTGAAGCACATTCGGAATGAAAACGAACAGGAAAAAAAGCTCTTCTCTTCCGCATGATATCAGTTGCATCAAAGTCATACACGCAACATTGCGCATGCATAGGCTTACTTACTAAGATTTCTCTCACGATTCCGCTTTCAGACATTTCCTGCATTTTTGGTGAAATATGTCGACTCTGGTAACATTTGGTCTGTTCCGCATAATGCATCAGTCACAGCGATCTGCGGCGAAGTAACATAACATCACGTGTACTCGTCACGTATTAAGGACATGTTAAATGGTGTATCTGTTCGTGCTGCTGTGGCGGATTTATGGTCCCACGCTTAAAGTAACCTGCTTGCCCAGACTTGACTGGACATTTTGGAAAACGGAGGATCTCAATTGTCGTTTTTAATGTCGGTAAATCGGTGGTTCGCAAATAGGCTATGGTGAGGTAGCCTGGTCAGGTCAAATCTCCATACATTGTTTCCTCAGAAACCCGGAGCCAACTAAAATCAATTAGGTTGAAAAATCAATACTAAAGAAATCAACATTATCTAATGATCTCAGAATGCCACGCCAAGGGTGCAAAGCAAGCCGAGAAATCAATGGTTTGGATCTTTTTGAAGTTTTGCTGTTGTGCCACCTAAGGGTATTCTGCCTGGCTACTAGTTCCCCCCCCCCTCTTTCATTCAGTATCTCAGTCAGGTCGTTTTTATTTTTATTTTTTTAAACAAGCATCCCATTTGTCACCAGAAAGTGGGTTGGACCCTGGTGACGTTGTTCATACGCACAGCCCCCTAGTGTGAATTAGAAAGAATAAACCATTTTGTTAATGAAACATGAACAAAACCATTCTCATTCTCATTTAACAAGTAGATTTATCTTTTTCACAGTAAGTAGACATCTTTCAGTCATCTTTCAAGTCATCTGCTAATGGTTTACTTCTTTGATTCAAGAAGCATTTTCTTTTTAGAAACAGTCCTCAACAGTTAGTCATCATCAGAAGAAACGTTTCTCTAATTAAATGCGTTGGGGCCTAATTCAAGTTAAATATTGGTTTGAGTTTTCTGACTCATGCGTGTTCAACCTCAGGCACCCATTGTAACATGGCGTGTGATTGCATAAGATAAGATAAGATAGTCCTTTATTAATCCCCCTTAGGAGAAATTCACAGTGACCAGCAGTACAATGGGAAAGAGATTCGAAAACAAGTATATATACAATAAATTTACCAATTGAAGTAAAACTATAATAAAAAAACAATTAGAATAATATAAACATACTATATACATGTAACTGTCCTAATGCGTCAGTCCTACATGCGTCAGTCACAAATACAATGTTTCAATCAGGCCATGCTCATCCACTGTGGACCAACCCTACACAACAGGACTCCATGACCCAATGTGAATGTATCCCTCAGCCCAACATAATATGAGCACGTCAAGTTGGCCAGGGGAGGGCTGGCAGGAGTTTGTTCTGTTGGACTACAGAGAGCGTAGCTTGGTGTTATCTCAACAGATTTGGCTGAAGGAGTGCTGAGGTTGTAATGACAACAGGGAAATGTCCTGCAACAACCCAACGAGATCTCAGAGCGAGACTTCTCCTCGGACGAGGCTTGGTTGGAACAATCTGAGCATGTCAGTGGCAGAAACGAGCACTTTATTATTTATTTATTTAAGAGGAAGTACAGTGTCAAGGCACTGTTGAACCACTGTTGAACACAACTGCAGCCTGGAGCTGCAGTGGCTGAAGCATTCTCCCTCAAGGCTGGACCAATTTAGAAAATTGTTATTCATCACTTATTCATCACAATGATGGGAAATGGGGTAGAGGTTGAAAAATCCCAAAGTGATCCTTTAACCCCTTTTTTTAAACAAACATGTTTTATATTTCTTAAACTGTACCCACAAACCAGTGATTATTCAATTCCAACTAGAGAAGGGAAACACGCCATATAAAATTGAACAGCTAATTCTTGCACCTATGCGGCTTTTAAACGACTCATTTACATGTAATACGTACACAAATAAATGTCAAACATCCTTTGATCATAATACCAAGGCCTAATGGATGGGCTTAACGTTGCCCCCATTGACATGCACCTAGAACCTAAAAATGTTCATGAGCTACAATCCTTCATGAGAGCAAAGCCCACAGATCATAGAAGCTCAGTAATTGGATTCTAGACTGAAACGTCGACTTTTCCATCTATACCATAATTGCTTAATTGAGGACCCTGTATGCTGATACCGATGACCGTTTGATGTTGTTGCACTATTGCTAGCTTTGTTCAAGATGACCTCTGCAGAGTTCATAATGTAAAGTGGTGGCGAAGGGCAATCTCCCTTCTCCTCAGTCCCTTAATTACTTTTAAAGGGGAAAACAATATGGTCACATGTCACGGCATCAATACGCAGCTGTTGAAAGATGGGTCTGATATTTTATCAAAAAGAAGGGTCCTATTGTGTGACGCATCGGGGACACATTGCAGGCTTGACATTGAAAGTGTAGTCGGACTCGGGGGCCCATTTCATCACCAATAAATTACTGCAGCGAGCTGAGAGATTTATCAAATGAGCAACACGATCCTGTTACCGGTAATGCAAGCTAATTCAATAGCAGCGGCGCAGTACCAAGTTCACTTGGTTGCGTTCGTGGACGTTTGTCAGTCTGGAGAGGTTTGAAGGTCGTGGTGACCCTGGTCTTTCCACTGCCGTGTGGTGTGGGCCTCCCAAGTCCTTCCGGTCATCGTGGTAACGCAGCGATCGAAATGATGGAATGGAAATTCCACTACGCCTGTTGATTGTAACCAATGCCCCCCCCCTCCCCTCCCTTCCCCTGCCCAGCAATCAATGAGACAACCAGTGTACAGAATGAAACGGTTGAAATAAAGTATTGATGAGGCAGCCGTTGGCAGTTTGTCTGTGGAGTTTGCCGAAGTATGGAGACGGCGGTCTGTCCCAAAAAGAGAGCCGCAGTGACCATAGCCTTGCTGTTGAGTGGCATTTAATGGAAGGGGGGGGCAGGAAGCAAGCCACGTGCTGCTGTTGCCACAGTGGGCCCTCCACCAGGCCACGGAGGCAGCAGCAGCAATGTGCTACGGGGCAATATTGACTGGCCTGGGGGGGAAACACTGACAGGGCAGATCTGTGCGGTGATAGGCGGTGAACTAGAAAGGGATGCTTTAATATTGATGACCGCCGTCCACCCCCCCCCCCCCCCGCCTCACTGAAATGTGGTTCTCAGAATGGCGTTCTTATGTTTGTTTGTTGTTGCTGGCGTTGATGGCTATTGTTAAAACTAGAATCGTTTTAGCATTTTATGCTTTCCATTCTTTGTTGTCATGAATGTGTCACTGAATCCAGTGGGGATATTCCCAGCCTTGCCGCTTCCAGTTGAATAGACAGATTGGTGACGGGCTGGGGGGGGAACATTTTAAACAGGCGCTCATTTTTTAGGCTTAAAGTGATGGTGACATGTGATGGCCGTGCGCAGCATGGGAAATGCGAATGATATTGCCTTGGCCAGTGGGGCTCCGTCTCCACGTCGTGTACGCCTGCAGTTCCAGATCTCATAAAGAATCAATGCGCATCCCTCCTATCTTCAGCCAGGCCCTAATATCCTGTTTCACTACGGTATTTGTAATATCACGGCAGAATGTTGTTTCTGTTTTCAAAGTTGGTCTCCGGACGCCTTGTTTGTCTCTTGTGGTGGGAGCTCGTGTTCTTGTTCTTTCCAGGCTCAGACGGACGCACGCAGACGGGAGTCCTTTTTGTGAATTGGTCTGAACAGGTGGTTTATTAGGTACTGTGGAAGAAAAAAAAAAGGACACACACACACAGCACATGTTTAACTAGTCAGCATTGTCTATTTGCTTTACGACGTGTCAAAGTTGCCCTCTCTGTCTGGGATGTTTCCACATGGTGGTGGAATGAGTCTTGACACAGCACGCATCGATTACAAAATGTCCCCTTCAGGTTGTGTCACAGGTTCCCGCCAAATGGCTTAATTCGGTGTGCGGCTTTCACCATAATGGACCTTGTTTACAACGTCCTCCTGCTCACAAGATAAAAAAAGATCTCTTCAAAAGATCAACTGGTTCCACTTAAACCCCGTAATTGGCCGAAAGGTCCACTGTGCAGAATTTAACCCTCTCTCTGGTCCGACAGAGGGTCAAGCTTTTCGAACACAGTCTCAGTCTCAGTGGCACACATTTCTTGCACAACGTTGCTGCAGTGGGAGCGTGGAGGTGTAACAACACAGAGGGCTCTCTGGAGCAGGACCCGCTTCCCTACGTGGATACGAAGGGGTCATTGCAACAAAGCCATTGTTCCTCCCATCCGAATCTGCACCAGTTGAAACATCCTTACAGGCGTCGTGTTACGCGTCCGTTCCGCCGGACGCCACTGAATTCTACACAGGGGCACCTTTTTTTAATCATCAGTGACCTCTCGCAATGGCTTTTAATTGGTAACGAATTTTGATCGTCTCTGTCCAGCTAGTGATTCGAGTGTTTGGCCGTTCGAGGCTACCCCGGCACTTCCCCACCCGTCTCTGCCGGATGTCATTTGAACCAAAACAGAAACGCTCTCAATGGCGATCAAGGTCAGAGCCTGATGGAACCCAATATCCTATTTTATGTCAACAAACATGTCCTTAACAGGGTTGTTTCTCGTGGCTACATTGTGACACAATGAAAGCTTAACAACGCACGCCTGGTTAGCAAATGCTCAAATTTGGGGGACATAAAGACACAACTTGAAACCCAACTAAATCCCTTTAGTTCAAACCAAACATGACCTTCATGTTTGGGACCTGCGAGGGTACCGCCGCCCCCCCCCCCTTTAACGACGTGTCCAATTTAGTGTGCGGCGCGCTCTCCCCAAGTCCCCCGTCAATGGAGCGTTTCCACGGTGACGCCGGCCTCCCCGACGCCGTTGCGCGCGCAGGGAGAGCGCGTAGCGACAGCGCTCCCCACCGACTCCACACCACACAAACACCAGCCTGTGTTTTGCTCCTTTTTTTTTTTTTCCAGGTGAAGTTGTTTACCGCTGGCCACGGTAATAAGCGCCCATTAAGTGTTCTTGCATTTTTTAAGTCCCAGCCTCCGTGCCAAATACGAGAACAGAACCCGTTATTTGTAATGGACTCCCCCCCCCTCCCTCCCTCCCTCCCCCTTTCCAGCGCGGGTCACATGGGACATGTTTTCTGTCGCGGGCCCCTTTTGGAGCCCGTTGCCGCGGTGTGCGTCAGGGGATTGTGTACCTGATCAGAAGCCGCGTGTTTGAATCAGGCTTCTATCCACAACCCCTTTTCTTTTACTGTACACCGCCATGAAACGTGACAGTTATCCCTTTGACGTCTAATCCAATTCCGACGTGACGCACCGTCCTCACAGACGCCTTGTACGTCACGCCCGCTCTGCTCTCCGTGTCCCGGGTTATTATTTCGTTTCAGTACGCGCTGCCGGAAGTGAGAAGTGGCGTTGGGAGCCGTGAGCTGCAGGCCGGTCTGCCATTTTGCTGCTTCCTCTTTGCTTTTTATACAGTGGGATGCTGGGCGGCCAACTAGCACAATGGTGCCTCTGTTTAGGTGACCTAAGCTAAGCCTCTTTTTCATGTGCTTTGGTTAAAACACACCCCCTCTTTTTTTTTTTATCCTCCCATGTTTGTATACATGAATGAGGGGGTGGTGGGGGGGCGGGGGTGAGGAAATCCGAAGATTACTTGTGTAGCTTCTAGCTAGAAGGTAGCCGCAAGCTTGCGGTTTAAAGGGTGTTTTGTGGGTCGTGGTGTTTCCTCATCACGTTGGATGTGGTCGTCATCACAGCGGTAGCCCTGAAGTAGACACACAAAGCATTCGGCGCCACTGGTGGTGTCTGTACCGGAGTGTGTGTGTGTGTGCTACATCAGCCATCAGTCTTATTTCCATGTTTTAGTTTCTTGTTTCAGACCGCCTCTTACAGTTCAATTTCCATTTCTGGAAGTAGTGTGCTGGGCAGACGGGCAGTGGGTCGTTGACCTAGCTGTTTTTACGGATTCAGACACCATTATTTAGATGGTGTCTGACAAATAACTTTTGACCGAGATCAGACCATTTAAATGATTTTAACACGTCAACAAGCCGTTTGTTTGTGTCGGCAGAATACAGCAATGTGTAATTTAATGTATACATTTTACGTTGTGAAAGTTGTGTTATGAAAAAAAAGTTGTATAATGCCAGAAAAACTCTTACCAAGATTATTAATACTAATTAGCAGTTTTGACCATTGTTATATAACTTATTTCAGCGGTCACATGTCATTATCAAAAAATGTCCCGTCTGTGATGTAATAAAGTAACATCTTCCTTAGTTGTAGTTCCTAGTGGGGGCTTGTGGTACTGCCAGAATAGGATCAGCACAGCAAGGAGTTGTTTGCACATTGGTTGTCAAAAGACCACGGCTGCATTCCAATAGTGATTCTCAGTGCTCACTTCCCACATGTGCAGTGCTGTTCTCCTTGAACGACGTTGTCCCCGCTGGTCCGTAGTAAACTACAGAAGCAGCTTAAAGCAGCCGGGGAATCCGCTTGGGACCGAGGATACATCAGTGTATCCTACACTGTAAGTGTGTTGGAGACCCCCCCCCCCAAATCATTAGTCCTATTTGGAATGCAGCCCACGAGCAGCAGCAAGAAAACTGGATTCCAAACTGCTTGACAGTGAAATTTGGAAAGATTGTGTTTATCTTTAAAACTCTAATTGGTTTTGCTGCTATGGAAGGTGGTTTATAGCCCTCAAAGCTCCCTCCTTGATGCACGTGTTCCACTCACCAGTCTTTACTCAGCCCTTTACCACCTCCCACTGGCTCGTCTCCGGCACCTACAGTCTCATTTCCTCTGTGTGGGCTAATGGGGGGTGTTTCTCAATTATTCATACGCCTCACCCTGTGCGTGTGAACCATCCTATGCCGTGCATTGTCTGCTGCTAAAACGCCAGTCCCCGAGTCGTGCAGTCGTCAGTGGTTGCATGGTGAAACATAACCATAAGTGCGTGTATGAATATGCAATACACGAACGATGACTACGTACGACGTGGCACGTTTATAAAAGCCAGATCATAATGTCAAACATGTATCCTGTAAGGTTGACATGGTGCACTTAGTCAACATTCATTTGGACAAATAAAGAAGTGGAAAGAGTTTGGAGTGCTGAAAGATTTGCTGACAAGAAGACCTCCAACAAACCAGTCTGCCATAGTGACTCTTTTTACAAAACGATAAATAATGTAAAACATTCAAAGCTTGCTGGGGCTCGGGGCGGGTAGGAGATGGACCAGGGAGGCTGTAAGGAGGGACTTGTAGGGGCAGACGTGCCCCCCGCAGGGCCCAGATAACGCTGCTTTAAAGGAAGCCTTAAGGTGCTTTGGACACAATGGGCCCGCTGCCGCTGTAGGTAGAGCGTTTCCATGGCAGCCAAAGTGTGTGGCGAATGTCACGAGACACTTTCTGTTTCAGGGATGCTGCCGGGTCTCAGCGGCACATTCCTGGACTCGTAAAGTCTTTACAGAAGACGCGGCAGGAATGCTTTTCACCCGGGCTGGCGTAGACGCCGCCACCAGACACACTTCATCCCGACGCCCTCTCCGACGTTAATATCAGTCGGTATGACGGCGCAGCGGAATGTATTTTCCCTACTGTGGAAAAAACAATATTGACCTTCACGTCATGATCCCATTTCCTGCTGTCTGAAGAGTAGACTTGCTCATGCACAATATTGGTTGACAGATGGCCCTTCTGCTTTGAGGAATGTTCTGTGGTCACGGACCTCCTGGGGGGGGGGGACGGGACGGTCCTTGTTCCCGAAATCACGGTTGTAACATTTTGAAGCCCAGAGGACCACTTCAGGCCTGGTGTGTGTGTGTGTGTGTGTGTGTGTGTGTGTGTGTGTGTGTGTGTGTGTGTGTGTGTGTGTGTGTGTGTGTG
>JAOPJK010000117.1:4722598-4738760 GCA_027123565.1 Phycis chesteri
AAAATGTGTTGATTGAGATTCTGACATAACAGTTTTTCCTTTAAAAATCGTTTTCTTTATATTGTGTTTGGTAAATTAAGAAGTGCATGACACCAGCAATCTGTGTTGTTCCAAAACAAAACCAGCAGCAGCTTGTTATTAAAGGTTCCTAGGCTACACAGGGGGGGGTGGGGGTGGTGGGCCCTCACAGGGTATTATAATATTACTTGCTAAATCTTTGAAGAGCTTGGGGCCGTCTCGACATGTGACATGCCGATCAAGATGTTAGATAATGTGAATTGTGACCTAGAAACAACTTTGGCCAAAGTAGCCTGTTGCTTATATCACCGTCACCCCCCGGGACATTAATCCTATGATGCGATGATAATGAAGACCCAATTGTACAACTATTTTATTCTCCTGAACTAGTGCAAGATTTTACATTTTGTCCAAATGTTGGATCATATGGCAGATAGCATTAATTAGTGATGACAATGACAACACAAAAAACCATTCAGAATTAAATTCACATTGCACATAAGACAAATGTATTAAATGTAATAACTTATTAAGAGATTTAAGAAAGCCATAGTTGGCTTAAATCGGTTCTAAATTGGTGTGATAGGTATTACTCAAAGATGTATGCATGTATGTTTGCAAGAGAGAGGTAAATGTCTATGGATTCTGATTAATTAATAAGTTTGTGCATGTAAACAGGGCAAATATATTGTGTTTTATGCTTTACCAAATCCAATTCCATTACATTTTACCATCACAAAGGACAACTAATAAATCAAAACATTGTACAATTTAATGAAATTAAAAAAAATCTAAAATGTTGACTAACCTACCGCCATGTTGTGATTTATAGAACATTTCAAAGAAAGATCAGGCTTTAAGTGTGATGAGGAAAGAATCCCTTTGACATTGCTCCAGGTTGAGGTCCAGTCAAACCAGAAAACATCCAGATCCCTCTTCATCCACCTGTTTTCTATCTAGCTCTCTTGATAGAAGCCCCAATCAATGTAATGCACTAGACAAGCTTCCTGCCTTACATCCATTTGATCTGCTTCCCCTGATAGCAAACCTTTTTTCCTTAAATTACCCTGCCAACCAGCTGGCATCAGATTGGCATTCATCCCATTCAAGTGAAAAACATGACAAACTATTTGGACCAACTTAATCCTAAATGTATCTGTTTACACTGTGATCACTTTTGGTAATACTGTAACACTAATAGTTGTGTGGCAGGAGCCAAACAACTATTAGTGATTACTCATGATAATTAAAATTAGTTACTATCAATATTGACTTTTAAAAGAATAGCACATAGTCAAGGCATAGATGTACATGATAAAACATACTTAGTATTTATAGTTTAAATATTTATAGCGAATATTTATAGTTATTTGCAATAGCTCAAATGATGAATATGTATGTCATAACTTGTGCTTGATAACAGTTCTTGTTGATGTTCTTTGTCATTTATGTTCAATGTGATTCTTAGTTTCTACAGTCCCAAATGTTACGGTTCTATTTTGATTAATTATGAATAGCTTGTAAAGTTAATAATTCATTGACCAATGGCACTGTGGTGACTTAAATTTTTATATTAACCCCTACAGGACTACCAAAGTAGGTGTTATAGTGTGCATGTCTTACAACCCTTTAAACAGCTTTAGTGGACGATTGCCACAGGACAACATCCGGTGTATAACAAGTTGGCCCATTGGTTTATGGTCTATGGTTTACGGTGATAACTATTGGTTATCCTAAATAGCTGTTCTTTATAGTCAATTGTATATAAAACTATTTTTTTTCGCTCCACATTATGGATGCTTTTTATTGTTAGATTTTATTATTCTTAATATTTTTGTCTTTTTGGATGTGTACTGAGAACGGCCCAGGTCGTGACTGTACATCACGGACACATCCTGTGAGCACAACACTTCCCGGAAACAAACGTTCATTCTAAAGAAAAAATGGCGACTCTGTCTGTTAGTCGGGCACCGTTTGGAGGTTTCAGTTTCGACAACTGTAAAAGGTGAGGCGGGAATGGATGAAAATGTGACTAGTTGCGTGCTGTATGGTGGTGATGAAGGGACAGGTGTGATAGGCGTGTGTGTAGATCGGTCGTGGTTAGGATGATGCTGCTAGCCCCGTGAAGCGGCTACAGAACTGTTCCCTGCTTGAATGACTAAGGCTTTTGGTCCCGGTGGATGATAATGATGATGGTAATCAAATGTGTGTAGACCCATTTAATATTGGAAACCGACGCAATGTATGAGTTTGGTTTAGTTTTTGCCGTGAATATATTTGCTCGTTTCTGTGAAAGTGTGTCAGGATTCAAATCGTGTTAACCAGTGGTGTCCTGTGAGTGAGCACGCTATGTTAGCTGTTGCTAACTCAGTGGGCTGAAAGAGACGCTCACATAACGGATGACAGAGCCGCCGTGTAGGAATGGGCGATGCGTTTAGGTGAAATGTGGTTTGCGTTTCAAACTTCACGCATGATATTCGTGGATATTGCTATTATGGATATTATCAGGCCAGGTCTAAATCAACGAAAAGAGCACAGTGATCCTCAGGAGGTCCGAATCCCTAGAATTTCTAGCTGAACATTTTAAAAGATTATATTAGTGTCACTCTTAATAATTTCTATCATATCATATTTTCTTTTAATTTTTATCATAATTGTATTTTTTTTTATCATAAGAATATCTTTCTTTTATATCATTGTTATTCAATTTTTGTATAAAATTCAGTTACACAGTATGTAAATGCAAAACTTGTATATGTAGCCTAACATGCATATACTTGCAAATATACAAATCATTTTCGTTGTACATTTTTAGGAATGCAGTATTAGAAGCCGATACTGCAAAGCTGGGATGTAGCATACCTGCAGCACGTAAAACAGGCACCACAATCTGTGGTATTGTTTTCAAGGTAAGTGAAATAATGTAGTTTAAGAGGAATACTGGGAAAGTAAATATTAAAGTTCTGTTGCCAATCAAAAACCTATTTGAATTTGCATGATTCAAAAGCCTTAATTATTGTCTCTATTGTCATGCATTGTCAACCTTTGAAGCATGGCAATTAAAGATTGTTTAGACCCTACACAAGTGCATTTTTTAATTGACTCATGTGCTACGTGTTTGAAATCCAAATGTATTTAAAGATGGTGTATATAATGCCGTATTCTTTGTTTTGAAGGATGGGATTGTCCTTGGAGCTGACACCAGAGCTACTGAAGGCATGATTGTGGCGGACAAGAACTGCTCCAAGATCCACTACATTTCGCCCAACATTTAGTGAGTATTGAAGCACTTTCTCAGAAAGTCACTTGAAATGATCAAGACTTTCAAATATAGTGTTAACCAAACAACACATAGCCACACTTTTAATAAACAACATGGAAGGCTATGTAGGTAGTCTTGACAAACTCATATTTTTCATGTCACTTTCAAGTAGGTGACATGATGTCGACGCTACCCTGTTCTCCGTTGCCCAGAAGCCATTGCACGGCTCAGTTCGGTGATGGAGTCAGTGGACAGCTGCTAGCGATGTCAATGAGGCTACCGTCCATTCCGATTTTGTGTTAGAAGTCGTTTCAAGTAATTTATTATCAGATGTGCAGCATCACTACAATGAAATGGATTGGACGAGGCCCCTTCCAACATGGAAGGAAAATCAAAGAAAAAAAAATACAATTCAATAAAATAAGGGCATCACGGAATTGACTGAATTGCCACTCAGTCAATTCCATTCATTGACTGCAGCACATTTTATCAGCTGATGATATCCGCCTCCGAGCTGCACTAGTGGTGTACCAGCGTAAGAAGGAAGAACAAAGGCAGCAAAGTCTCAACTGAGCAGCAGTTGTAGTTGTGAAGTGTGCACAACACATGTAGCGATACGACTGTGGTTGTGTTTCTGCAGCTGCTGCGGAGCAGGTACGGCTGCAGACACAGAGATGACCACCCAGATCATATCCTCCAACCTAGAGCTGCACGGCCTTTCCACGGGCAGGCTGCCCCGCGTTGCTACTGCAAACCGCATGCTCAAGCAAATGCTCTTCAGGTAAGGTTACCAGTAGCACGTCATCCGTCTGTATTAAAAATATCCCATTGAGCTGCTAGGGTCCGGAAGTATCCTGGTGCAGTAGAGCTGTGTGTGTCTCTCTGTCCGGTGAAACTAGAGTCATTGGTTTATTTGAGTCTTTATTCTTCTTTTTGAACTTGGTCTTGTTTTGAGACTCGACACAGATTTTTCAACCTGTTCAATCTATTACACTGATCTGGTTGACATGATTTGAAGTGTTCAGCTCAGTGTAGGCCAGCCATTAGACGCCAGCAGTAACGGAGGTGTGCTCATCGTTCAGGTACCAGGGCTACATCGGGGCTGCTCTTGTGCTCGGGGGCGTAGACTGCATGGGTCCCCACCTCTACAGCATCTACCCCCACGGCTCCACCGACAAGTTGCCCTATGTCACCATGGGTGAGTTCATGTTTCACATGGATGCAGTTTGAAAATTGATGTTCTCGGCAGAACACAGAACACCCGGCTGTGACTCATTTCAATGTGGACCGTTTTATAAAAAAATAAAAAAATAAAAAGTCTGATTAATTGAATTTGAATTGTTAATTGGATATTGAAAATGAAAAGCACTGATCTGATTTAACTGAACTAGTTTTGTCCTGGTTTTAAAGGGTCTGGGTCCCTTGCAGCGATGGCAGTGTTTGAGGATCGCTACAAGCCAGATCTGGAGGTGATTCTTGTGGTCTCATAAAGGGCTGGTGTCAGATTACATGCATGTATTCCGCGGCTTTGTTGAAGACTCGATTCTGATTGCTCAATTACGGTACTACACCGTCTGTTATTTATGACTCAGAGACTGCTACTATGAGTAACAGACCGTTGCTATTGACGCTATTTCCAACCATAGAATCGAACTGATAATTATTTGACAATTGGACAATGATTTCTATAGTAAGTAGCCATGTAATAAGTGGGATAATGTAGAGCCCATCATTATTGCCACATAATGACCGACTCAATGTACATGATCAATCACATAGTGGGTCAGCAAGTAGTAGTATCAATTGTATTTATAATTTATAATTGTAGTTTAGTAGTGTAGTGTATTTTGATTACTTTTAAAGTCAAACATGCCACATATATAGCATGTAATTCCATACTATTATTCCAATGAATGAATGTACAATTAATTTCTATTACTATTAATCGTGTCTTGCCTTTTAATACTGTGCTATGTTTGATGTTTTGTCTTTTTCTTTGATCATTCAGCAGTGTTGTTAATTATATGAAATGTTGGGGAAAAAAAATATTTTAAAGCATTAACATTATGGTCAATTAACCACTATTTCCATTCTACTACATTTTTCTCAGGAGGAAGAGGCCAAGAGGATTGTGCGTGATGCTATCGCAGGAGGAATTTTCAATGATCTGGGCTCCGGTAGCAACATTGACCTGTGTGTCATTACCAAAGGCAAGGTGGATTACATCAGGCCTCATGATGAGGTGAACAAGAAGGGTGTCAGGTAAAAAATGTTCTTTTTCAATTATAGCAAATCCCATAATCGGCATAAACACGTGAAATGCACAATGCAATGTGCTGTGTTTGAACGCTACTGGTAAAAATAGCACTGTGTGATTTTGAATGCCACCCAATACTTACTCTCAAATGGAGGTTTTCAATATACAACACAATTGACTTTGTATTCAGTTATAACATTACCCTAGTATTCTTTACTTATACAAAGTTATTAGACTGCAAACGTGTCACAAATCCAGTTTCGAGGAGTGCTGCATTCTTTTCTTTCTTTTTTTAACCCTGAAAGGCTGTTTGAATGACATGAAGGGTAAACTCACGCACATACTTAATCATAACTGCATTCTCACTGGAAATAATTCAAGAAATCGGTGGCTGACTTGTACTCTGTTGCCTGTTTTGCTTGAAGACTAAATGAGCTAGAAACCTTGTGCCTGTAAGTAAAACGTGTTCCCTAGAAGTACAGACTTGGCAGGGTCCCCTCCGCCTGCCTCTAATATTGTGCCGTGTTTTGTGTACTAACCTCCTTAACTGGACGTTGAACTCAAAACGATTTGGTTTTCCGTCACGTGTTTTCACGCGCCTCGAGTCGCTCCACTAACCTGCATGCGAGTTCCCAGAGGTCAATCGGTGTGCTGTGATCTTGATAGATGTGTTTGGTTTTTTTTCTATGTGTTTCGTTGAGGTGCCAATTAGAATTGGTCTACAATTAACACAAAAACCTTGTTTGTGATACCCGACACCCGGTTGGGTTTAAACAGTAGAAACCGTATCTAATTTCTCCTTCTCTCTATCCAGGGCCGGTGACTACAAGTACAAACGTGGAACAACTGGAGTCTTGTCCAAAGCAGTCACTCCCCTAAACCTGGACACGGTGGGGGAACACGTACAGACAATGGACACCTCCTAACCTGCTTCCTGCCCCTCCTTGTCCTCCAAAACACCCCCACCTCCCCCCTTTTTGTTCGCCATACTAGACCTAGTACGTAGACATGGCATGTTTTTCCAATAAAAATGAAATGGTTTCCATGGTTTTCAATAAAGATGTAATGGCTATACCTGTGAACGACCCTCTCTGAATTTGTGGTCATTTGAACATGCCTTTTTATTTTTTTATTTTTTTATAAGCAGTTTTAAAGGTAATTTTGGTGGTATCTTAAATGGGTGACCAGTGATGGGAAATCAAACTCTGAAATACAAGGATCACTGGTAATGTGCATTCAATGTTTACTGTTTAATTGTATTGCAGGGCCAGAGGGCTCAAATCAGCAAGTCCCATACCACAGTGTTTGTTATATAGTCATTTAATAAATTATACCTCAATAGTACTACACACAGTGAAATATTCACTTGACAAAAGCAAGTTAGTCACGTCAATGTGTTACTACTTCTATATCTTCATATTTAATGCCAATAAGTGACGTGAACAATATCCTGTCCTGTGTTATCTAGTAAGCTGGTGTATCTGTATTGCTACTGTGAGACGTTCATATAGGGTGGTAACAGTAGGTGTGGATCATGTTCAACATATTGAGCTATGGCATTAAATGGTTCTTGAGAGAACTGCATTAATGCTTTTAGCCTCGGCTTCTCTGGTGCATTACCTTACTCTTGCTGTAGAGTGCGCTATCGATCCTCAGTTCTGTCCCGGGAGGTGGTTCATCAATAAATATTACATGTATTTCACATTTTCAAGTGGTACCAAAGAGTTTCAACTTTTATCCCTTTTCATTTTTGTCTTAAAACTTGTTTAGTTCGTCTTCACTTCACTAAACTGTGCTGACCTAGTTATACAGTAGTGTTATTAGAAAGTCTAATTAAAAGTCTGACTGTTGCCAATGCCCATCTTGACTGTATGTGATACTTTTATGAAACACACAATATACGTATTTAAAATACCACATACAAATCCAGCAAATACCTCACAAATTCAGCAAATATCCCACGCATAAACTTGCTGAACACTGGCGAGTGACAGTGAAGTAACAATATAAGCAATTAATAACAGTAGACAGCAATGGATAGCAATATTAAGTTCACGATAACAAGAGGAAGAATAATAAGCAATTAGTCCTAACCATTTGAGACCACTTTGAATGATGGCAATTTGATTGTATAATTTTTTCGATTTCTTCCAACGACTTAAATGCTCCGAGGCGTCGGTCGGAATTGTCCCAGTTCCTACTCGCTTTGAACGCAGCTTTAGTTACGCAGCAATTTAGACCCGCTCCTTCTTGTCATGTGACTTTACGTGACCAAATATGTATTGTTGTCTTTGTAGTTTTTAGCCCAACAAAGCGCATTCGATAATATCCTCCACGCAGATTAATATCCTACAAATACCACCGTTCAATGCGAAGGAAACGTGATCTACGCTAGGAAACCATGGCGTTGCCCGAGTCCGTTTGACAGCTTACTAGAAAAATACGCGACTCTGTTCCGCTATCCGTTGCCAGTCTCCGATAGTTGAGATGTAAAGATGGGTTCCCGCATCAAGTAAGAACATATGATCGATGTACATGTATGTCTTGTCACCATTACCAATATGGTTACTGAGTCATTGTGGAAGATAACGGAAGCTCAAGGCCGCGACTTGTTGCGACAGAGTGACTTGTTTGTAGCAGAATAGTCTCTGCTGTGGTATTCAGAAATATAATAGTGCGTGTGTAAACAATACCAGGTTAAGCTAACCTTCATGAAATAGACATTCACACAATAATTTAGTGCATAGCTCTGTATAATACTCAAACGCATTCTATTAAAATTGCCATTACACTTAATTTCCCCCAAACGAAAGACAATAGTTTGCGATTAAAATCTTTAAAACACGTTTGTCACCAATAACGTCATGACACAGTATCAGCAGGAGAAAAGTCTCACTGGAATGACACAAATACATTTTCAGAATTGGGTTTTGCATTCAAGAGTAAATAGGCCTACGAATGAACATTATTGATGGCACATGATATTTGAAAGGCATCTTAATCGGCATATGACATGTGACAACTTCTAACTTGGCGACTGACAGACGCTTTGTTAAAATTCTGCACTGCACAAACCTACAAAACAGGTGACCACCCTTTCCTTGCTAAGACTAAGATGATGAGATGAACATGCATGCACAAGGTATAACTTCGTTATCATCAACAAATAGGTTCTCCAAAAACTGTTTGAACAGTTTTTGTTAAACAAATGTACTCCCTAATCCAGGAACGAAGGTTACACCACCCTTTCTCGAAAATGACACGGCTTATTTTTTCCCAATTGAGCCTGTAATCACTTGGACGCCGTGGTGTCCAGTGACGACTTGGCCACGTCTTGGCTTCCTCTGTGACCCTAGAGCTATCTGTTTCAGAAGGTTGCGTTGGATTTCCTATTGTGTTACACCAAAGAGGAGCGCTGGGCTATTCGAGTAGGTGTCATGTAGTGGCTGTGTGTTGATTGACGTTTCTTTTATCTTTGACCTTTTTGTCTGAGCTTATTATGGCTAAATCAAGGTATTTTGTTGTTGTTGATGTGTTCAGCTTCATGACCAGTGGAGATGGTGGTAGACCTGTCGGTACAGCCGGTGATAACCTGCGCTGGCATGTGATGATTTTTTTACTTTACCGGGAAAGAATCCAGTTTTGGTTTAACTGTTTCATGGTCCATCTTCCTCGTGCCCTGCCTTTAAAAAAAATAAAATAAAAAAAAATAATAATAATCTAAAAAGCTTTTGCATACCATCCCCCTTGTTAAGGCAAGCCTGGCAATTTGGAGCAGATGTTTGATGTTGATCATTTAGCAGAAGCTAGGGCCACTTTCTCTGACTACAACTGATGGGATGTCATGCTTGGAAAAGATAATGCTATCTAGTGCCTTGAGATTAAAAATGTGTTGTCAAGAGTCCCTGGCCAAGGCAGGCAGCAGCTGTCAATGGCAAAGTTTAAGAGATTGTGCAATTAATTAAATCCATTTACAACCGTGATGTCCCCTATCCATTCAGAAAGTGATTTTATTTTAACTTTGCAAAAGTGGCCACAAAGGTTCCAGGATTGATCAGGTGTGCTTCACTTGGAGCCTCTTTGAGACCACTGACAATGCTGATACTCCCATTGCCCTCTCCAGGTGGCTGTCCAAAGCCAGGCCACCAGATGTGGCTCATAGCTAGTGCCTCCATGCAAATTATCCCTGGATGAACATCATGTCGCACCTCGAGTTGTTGTTTCTCTCCCTTTTAGCCAGCTGTGTGTGCGATGTGTCACCAAGCTTGGTCTGTGACTATTTGATCTGCCCCCTTTGGTAATCTGTCCATTGATTGACGTGTGACTACGCTGGCTTTTAAAGTCCACATTTTGATGTTATTTGCATTGACTGGCGTGCTCGCCATAGGCTGCGTCAACGCCGTCACTTCTCTCCGACCTTGTTTGTTCCTCATGGGAACCTATGGATCGTAGCGTTTCCATGTTTCGGTCCTTCGTTGAAGAATTGGGGTCAATGGTTGGCAATACTGCTTCTGACTCTAAGTTGTCCTTGGATCTCTGCAAAATCTGCTATTTTGTCTAGGGACTATATTTTGTAGAGCAGGGTTCTCCCAAATATAGGAGAATGTTTTGCTTTATTTCATGATGATGCATGTTGATCAGAAGGAACCCCAAAAATAGATGGCCAGAGCTTCAAATGTCCCTGTGAATGAACCCCATGTGAAAACCTTTTTAAAAAAATTGTCCCAATTAAAGTTAATTCATGCAACTGTAAGAAATACTTGTGGATTTTGATACGTTTATTTAAAATAAACATACACAACCCAAATAATGATGTCCTACTATGTTGAAACCTAGTATTGCTTTCCTGGATTAAGGGTAGATAAAAGCAAGGGAAGTTAGTCCATGGACAGGATAACTCTTATTAGCCCACCGTATCTTTAGCTTGTATCAAATTCAGGATTGATTTTGTGTGGTAAAGCAGGTTGTCTCACTGCAAATTTGTGATTGCAATGTTTTTTTTATTTTTTCATGTCTGACAAATGTCTAAACACTTAAGACTGTTCATGATTTGTTTCCGATCCCTTTGGGTCTAAGGGGCTAATACGGACAACAGTTTTTAGAATTGGTCCAGTATTGAGGGAGACCGCTGCAGCCATATAAAACAGGCTTTTTTTTCTTAGAGTGACAGGACTAAAAGCCGTCACCCCAACCAACCATCATCCTTAGGCATCGACTATTACTGATTATTATGGTTGAATGACCACATCACATTGTAATGTATAGCCTTATCTGACCTAATGGTATAACCTATAGTAGAGCATATAAAACGGCCTATGGTCACGTTTAGTCTACTTTTGCAGGTTCTTGTTTAACCACAAGGTCTCACAATTCAAATTTGGAACTGGGCTGGCTTTCCAGGCTGGGGCCCAGGGGTCTTATAGGGTCGACTCATAGCCCCCCATAGCTCCAGGCCTGCAGTGCCAAACTGTAAACTGTGTACTGTAAACTGTAAACTATGTCTGTCTGTGAATATGTGTAGGCTGGCCAGTGTAGAAATTCACTTGATAAAACCCCCCCTCTGAAAGCTTCGTACCACCCCCACCCCTCAGTCCTAGTGACCTTCCTCTTCAGTGCTTGGTGTTTCATGGCCACCCCCCCCCCCCCCCACACACACACACACACACACACACCCACACTCTGGGGGATCTGGTCTCCTCTACTGCAGCTCTGACCTCCCCTGGGATTCTGCAAAGTCACACCGTTGACTTTGCCGGCCTGCTTAGGTTAACTACGCCTCAGGGTCTAACAATTTTCAATATTTAAACTTTTTTGTCTTTTGGTTTTGTAGTACTATGAGCCACTTGGCCTGACATCGCAAGATCAATTCACACATGCATATTGGTCTGAGGAACTCAGAACTTCAGTTCATTTTCGATTTCTAAGGGCCGTTATCAACGGGCGCAGATCAAAAATGCCTCTGAACGCAATTGGATAGACTGACGACCAATGGTGTATGTCGGCGATGGGAGGGTTTGTTATTTCCAGGAAATATTTTGTGGTGTTTTTTATGCTTGAAAATAGGTGTGTAGCCAGTTGGTTCCAATCTTACCGCCAGGTACCACTGAATCCTACACTGCACCTTTAACTCAATGACTACTTCTTTGTGTTTCAGGGAGAACCCTGAGTCCACTTTCGAGGTTTATCTAGAAGTCACCTTTCAAGGAACTCAAGGCACAGGTGTGTTCTCTCACCGTCATGCACATTGTATTTATGTATGTGGTTCAGAGTGCAGAGTGGTATGTATGTAGGATGCAAACCCCCTTAACCTCAGCGAAATACAACTCTGGGCCGCCGTGTGATAAGATTAGAGATCATTTGTGGTTATGACTGGCATTGGATGAGCAGCCGTACTGCACAACTGGGTTCTTTGCACATTAGGAAGTTTGTGTTTCATCCATTGTTTGTTTGTACATTTCTTTTGCTATACTCCTACTATGCTCTTCAGTGTCGGTGTGTTTTTATTCAGAGCTTAAAAATGAAATTGTAGCTGGCCACATATAATTACTTGGGGATGGGGAAACAAGAATGGGATTAAATAACTTGAAACCACTAATCTGAGGCACATTACTGTTCTTTTACTATCCTTTCTTGGGAATTGATTTCAGGTCCTGAGGTGGTGAGGCAATACCCAGTGGACTACAATGAACAGGTTTGAGATGAGCTTTTCGTCTTTCAGCTCTCATTTCTTACTTTAATGTGTGTTTTAGCCCGTGGAGCAGCAGCTCTCCCTTAAGCTTGGCAGACTGTGTGTCACGACTCTTTCTGCACACGGCTGGTCCGTACAGCCCAAGCCATTGTTGACATGCTTATTTATATAAGTCATTGTTTCTCTTTATTCTCTCGCCCCGCTCACAGGAAACCCTCCAGACAGTGCCAAAGTTCTGTTTTCCTTTCAGCATAGACAGGTAACCCCCCCCCCGCACATACAAGCCTTTCTTGGTTTGTATGTGCTTCACATACAAATCAGATCTTTAACTTGGACTTTTATAAAGGAGCTGAAAACACTTGTAGTCAGCTGGTCTTCCTGGGGAACCGTTGGGAAACAAATATGAGTATACTAAAGGATCCCCATTAGCTGAAAACGCTGTGGTCAGCTAGTCTTCCTGGGGTCCACACGCAACATGTAAGACATAAAACGACAAAATCAAGAAGTACAATAACATGCTATGAGTTGAGGTCACATTGAGGCAAAGTAGTGTAAATACATTCAGATACCATCTTAAAATAAAATAAAAAAGAGATATGGACATTGTTATTTTGGAATCCCATGACATGCAAGCCTACTCACACACCAGGATGGCTGTGTTGGAAATTCACTACCTTTTTTTTTTCTTCTTTTTTTTTACTTGTATTGACCCTCCAGCTTGACAGTTAATCATGTCGGGCAGAACTTCACGTTTGTGTTGACGGACATTGAGAGCAAACAGCGGTTTGGGTTCTGTCGCCTCTCCTCTGGGGCTCACAGCTGCTACTGCATCGTCAGGTAGTGTTTGCCTCTCTTTCAATTCAGCCTTGTTGAGTCCTGTGTTGTTTGATCGTGTCGAGTGCATTAAACCCGCAAACATGTACAACATCTATTTTTACCTCAAACGCATGCTCACTCTCATGCTCAAATCTGCGATTTCACCACAGAAACGACCAGTAAGGCTCAGCTTTTTTTTAGGCCACACGGTTAAGTTCTGATTCACTGCGGCTGGATTTCACTGCAGCAGCAGTCGCTTTGGCTCACAAAGAATCTGGTTTCCCGTCCTTTCCGATTCACACCCCATACTTCCTCAAGCCTCTTCTGCTCGTCTTCACGTGGCAGCTGCTGCCACACGCCAGAGTCTGTATAAACTGAAATGCGTTCAACAGTAGAAGTGAAAGGAGACTTCGGTACCGTGCCACAGGGCCGGGTTACAGAGAGCCACGTGGACGTAGACCCGCATGTTATGTGCAAAAGCAAGCATTTTATCATTTTGAACTCTGAGCTTTTGCAGAACACTGCAAGAGTCCCCCACGCTTCACTCACAGTCAGCTGTATTCTGTCCGATAAAACATGTTTTATGTCATGTGCCCTGAGAATACACGAACAGCAGACATATTGTGTAAGAAGCCTGTTGGGGCGCGAGGGCGACGCGGTGACAGATTTACTCCCTGTCTGTGGCTGTTCTGCAAGCGTAGTAATAACCTCTGGCCTTTTGGGTCGTAAACAAGGCCCTTCTGATGAATGAAGGGTGCTGTTGTGTTGTTTGGTTTGACTGCAGCTATCTGCCATGGTTTGAAGTGTTCTATAAGCTGCTCAACATACTCGCCGATTACACGGTCAAAAGCCAGGTCAGTCACTTTCACTTCCCTCTTTACTTCTGCATCACTTCCGATTCACTTTCAGAAATGTTTTACACTATGTAGATTGTTATGCTGATGGCATTGGCAGAAACCAAAAAACATTAGTATCGTGTCTGATCCATTGTGTTGATTTCAGGTCAGTCATTGGCAAGAGCTTCTCGTTTCGCTACACACCCTCCCAATACCCGAGCCTGGGGTTCCAGTTCACCTCAGTGTGGTAAGCCCGTACCCAACTGCACACGGCCAGATGTCCTGGCATTTAAAGGTCCAAGTAGATGTAGCTCCGTTCTGGGTAATCCCAACAAAGTGATCCACGGAGACCACGTTGCAAAGGAATGTCTTCACACGTCACAATAAATGAATGTATCCAATTTATTACCATTGAATGATGAAAAATAATTATTTGTACGTATTTGTGCTCTATATGATTTTTAGAATACCTTCCAATTTAAAGTAGCGATCTCAAATATTTTCATGGAAACGGATGTCCGTTGAATCACTTTCAGCTATCAGCCAATGAGGTAACACGTTGATAGTTATCAGCCAATGAGGTAACACGTTGATAGTTGAGCCTACGGCCCGCTGAGGAAAGCATTTGCATTTGCGGTGTTGAAGGATTCAAACTGGGTGTCGGGGCGAGCCTGTGTGTATCTCTGGGGAAAAAAACAACACTTTTAATGAGCACTTTATTGCACAACCATTTATATCAACAGTAATTGATATATATTTGCCATATATTGAAAGCCTTCCTTGAAAGACTTGTCTCTCTCTAACCCTCACTCTGTCTCTCTGTCATGTCTTAATCTCCTTCTTTCTTTCATGTCTCCACAATCTCCACGTTGTTGACCATTGCCAGCATTCTTACTTCACTGTGCCTGACAAGAGGGAACTTCCCAGCATACCAGAGAATGTGAGTGGCCTCATCATCCATACACAAACTGTATACAACAACCGTTTAAAAACCACTGTATAAGCAGTGCAGGATAACATTTGAACAGGGAAATTGTAGCTTTGAAGACGAAGCAATGTCTTGATACTGATACTGACTCTGGCTTGATACTGAAACCCACATCACATGAGCGTATGCTACAACAGTAATGCAGTGCGTCTGACACGCTGTGTACCGGGTCTGCGTCTGGTCCTACACCAACGCCCCGCGCTCTGAGGAGTGACACCGCTGCAGGCTCTCTGGGGTCACTCACTGTGGGGCGCTTGTGTCGCTGCAGAGGAACCTAACGGAGTACTTCGTAGCGGTAGACGTCAACAACATGCTCCATCTCTACGCCAGTATGCTCTACGAACGCAGAATCCTCGTCTGCTGTAGCAAACTAAGCACTGTGAGTAGAATGTTTTACCCACCGTTCCCTTTTATTCTTCATCACCATAATGCTCAGTTTTTGTTTTTTGTTTTTTTTTAATCGTTATTATTAATTTATTTGTGTGCAGTGTTATGTTGATGCCTATACGCTGCTGTTCAATGCTAATTGATGCTCTGGCACAATTTATGACGTTAAGCGTGTTAGTGTTAGTTTTCCCATTAGCAGTCTCTAGTGGCTTTACTTGTAGGGTTAAATCCTCTCATAATTAGTTGCATTGAACAGCTTAGTATCGGTCATGAGATTGAAATACTAGATACTAGAGTACTAATAATAAAGTGCTCACTTCTGACTCTGTCCTGAAACAGTTAACAGCTTGCATCCATGGGTCTGCAGCCATGCTCTATCCCATGTATTGGCAACACGTGTACATTCCAGTCTTGCCTCAGCACCTCATCGACTACTGTTGGTGAGTGTACTTCCTGTCGTCTGTTGGCCGAGAACGTTTTTCACCAAGAGAAACCACCGCTGTAAACACCACAGACCGCACACTCTGTTTACAGCGGCTAAATGCTAAGCACTTAATTTCCTGAAAGTTAATTTCTTCGAATGAATGTTCATGCCTTCATGCATGTGCTATGGGTTTGCCCTCGTGGCATGTGAACTAAAATGGTGTTTATTTGTCCCAGCCCAGGAATATTCAAATTCAGTAGGATAGCTGCACAGACAGCACGCTACACATTCACACACACACACACACACAAACACACACTCCTCTGGTCTTAACATTGATGAGCATGCTAACAGGCTGAGCGGACGATCATGTTGTGTTTTGTGAGGGAACTGGCAGGAACATAGGCTTTTACTCCTGTTTTCTCAAAATGACGGTAACCGTGATCCAATGGCATAGATTACTATCTTGATGATCATGTAAGACAT
>JAOPJK010000117.1:4745708-4756802 GCA_027123565.1 Phycis chesteri
TCAGGGAGTAGTTCTCAAACTTCTTAACCACAAATGATCCCGGGGTCTATTTGTACATGCAGGAGCTTTCACGTGATTTCAGGTCTCAATAGCTTACAAGCCAGTAATGTCCCCCGACATCCGTCAGCTGAGCCCCACGTGGGCTCCCGACCCCCAGGTGGTCCTTGTGCTCCATATTATCCTGTCGTTTGTTTCTAACCCGCCGTTCCATCTCCACGCTGCTTCTCGCCGCAGCGCATGGACCTGAACATCGGCGATCGCACTCGCACCCTGCCGGGCCTCAAGCTGACCAACCCCTACAACAAGCTGTGGGGCGTGGGGCCGGACGACGGCGCCGCGCCCCCCTGGGACCCCTCCTCTGTCTGCGGCCGACACCCGCCGCCACGGCCCCCGCCCCCGGTGCCTCGCGGCCGGGACACGTCCAGCCCGGTGCCCGACGCCGGCCCGCAGCCCTCCACGCCCAGCCAGGGGAACATCACCGTGCCCCGCCCGCACGGGAGGAAGACCCCCGAGCCCTGCATCTCCCTGGTGCCCCCCGCCGCCCAGCCCCGCTGCAGACCCCCGGAGGCCGGCAACGGCATGTCCCGGAGCGGCGGGCAGGAGTTCCGGCACGCCCTGGGGATGAGCGACGACGGGGACCTGCTGAAGCCCACCAAGGCCGGCGAGGACGCGGACGACCTGCTGAGCCTTCTGGACCCCCTCAGCAAAAACAGCAGCAGCAGCAGCTCCACGGCGGACGCTCGCGCCGCTTACACCGGCGAGGACGGCGAGGCCGCCGGAACGCCGTTGCCCTCCGGCAAACCCATGCTTCCGGCCAGGCCCTACCCGCAGGGCCTGCCTCCCATCCTCCCGCACCCGTCCATCTCCTTGAATCCCTTCGCCGCCTCAATCCGGTACACATCCCCCCAGACACACTACTCGCCCAACGTGGACGGGAATCCCTTCGGCGTGGCGTACGGGCCGCCGGCGGGGGGCTACGCCCGCGCTCCGCCCCCCGCGCACATGATCTCCACCCTGCCAGGCTTCTACAGGCACCCGCCCCCGGGCTGCTCCACGCTGCCGGCCAGCTTCCGGCCGGTGCGGTCCGCCTTCCCGTCCATCGTGCCCAGCCTGCCCCACTCCTCAGCCAGCAACCATTCCCTCTCCAGCCTGGTGGACCCGCCCTGCGCGCCCAGCCACGCCAGCAACATGCGGGGGAAAGCCCCCATGGAATCGAGAGAACCGCAAGATCCCTTCGGGGAGCTGCTGACCATGGTGACGAAGCCCGCGGAGCCCCACAGGAAGAAGGTGGAGGACCTCCGGCGAAGGTGGGAGACTTTTGACTGAACGTTTGTGGAGGCGGTGCGCTCCTCGTGGCTTCCAATGCGACTACCAGCAACAGCTGCTGACGAATGACAAATGAGCGTTTTGTTTCAGACTTGACGATCTGGAGCCCATGTTTTGCCCTGCCAACACAAATTTGGATTCATCCGTTTTTTGACGCATAAACTCTTTGTTATCCATCGTTAGGACGAGTCTTTGCACGCATTGTTTCAGGCCCCCGTAGTTCTCCACGTACATGCTTACCATAGATGTGTAACTTTTAATAGACTGCCCACTACTTCCTGGAGTGAAAGGTCGTAGGCCACATTATTGTATTGAATCACTAAATTAGGATATATATATTTTCTTTTTTTTACATCTGTACAAAAGCTTATCCACTTATATTTATAAACAGCTTAGTGGCACTGCAAAACATGCTAAATATGGTTCACTGCAAACATGATCTTAATGTCTCATAGTCCTTACGTAGCTCTGTGCAAAAACTTGTGTTTTATTAGGTCCACCGAAATACATTGCATTGCTGGCGTTTCTCCATAATGTGTGAATAAGTGTGGCCTTGTGTTTGAATAGAGAAAAAAAAAACTATTTTACATTAACTAAATTTAATGTATAGTGAAATACTTACTGAAACATTGTTATCCACTGTTTTGTGGTACACCAGTTACTGCAATTTTCCTCAAATATTTTTTATTCAAATGAAACATGAGTACTTGAACTTCAATTCTTAGACATTTTTTACGTTACCATGAATTATGAATCCCTTTTCTTTGCCAATGTAATGTTTCTTTTTCATTCATTTCTTTTATCATTTTTCCACCCTGTTTTGCCTTTTTGCCTGTTTTCCTGTGTCTTATGTTAAGTCTCATAACTGAACTAAATGTGCTGGTAATGTGACTCACATTGCCAATATATATATACTACTGTTTGTCATGACAAATGCAACACACTCATTTTGAAGCGGCTCCATTCTGACTTTTAAAAACACCAAAACAGAATCAAATCAATGTCCCGAAATTGCTGCTATTTCTTTCACTGCTTTGTAGGTCATCTCTGGGATCGTTGTGTGGTGATGCCAAAAACCCTGTTGCTCACATGTGACGGGAACTGAAGTGTCTTACAAGGTCGAGCACATGTGTGACTGAAGAGCTGTGTCACCCCGAATGACGTCATTAAATTCACGTCACGTAACCAACGTTGTGCAAAACCAGAAACATGTTATTGCTATTGATTATTATTTATTCTTTCACGTTTGTAATTGCTTCAGGAAAATGTATATAAATTATATATTCTGTTCATATGTTGGTAATGACTTTTTTTTTTTTGGTAATTGCATTTTATTTTCCTGTTAAGTTGAATATACGTACCTTATCTAATGGGAAACTATTGCTTCTAAATTATATTCTTTAAAGCTGTAAAAACCACTGTCCTACTTAAATTTTTCACTATAGCACTGAGAATTAAATGGCTCTGATCGAGGAGGAAAAGTGAAAAGGTGTTAATGCAGTTTCATCACAGTACTTAGAAGGCATGTACACAGAATCTTTTTTTTAATTAAAGGCAACAAAGCCATACACGAGATACACGTCATCCCACGAATTGTGCAATCGTTTTTGCTCTTGAGCTCACACGACCCACGACAAGCGTCTCTCAAGAATCAAGTGTTTATAGATCATTATACCCACAGTGGGCGCTGTGTTGTATTTCCCCAATAGTGACGGCGCCACGCCCACCTCATGCGTCATGCATTGACAATCAAATTAATTTAAATCTAAATTGAAGTGAAACTTTTTGAAGTTCGCTCCGTTGACTCCCATGCACGTCTTTCCGTTTCAGATAGCGGGCAGGAGGTGAAACGGAGAACGTCAAGCAGCAGTAAGTTACTCCTGTTAATTAAAACGGTTTGGAAGCAAATGTTCTACAAAGATACCAGAAATACAAACATATTGGAATCGGTCCGTATTGATTTATTGATCACACGATATTAACCATTTAACGCTATGGAGTCAGAAACGTTCGTTTTCAGGTTAAAAAAAAATCTTCCACGAAACTGCTTAGGATGGGCGTACCGACGGTAAGCGAAAACAACCTAGCCTCATTAGGCTAGGTTGGCTAGCCTCATCACCTAGCCCCTTTGCAAGTTAGCGTCGTGTCCATTACACTGGGCTGACCACAACGTCGACCTCCAAGAAAAACATATCTTAACTTACAGTGAACACTTCCTTCTCCACGTCTTAAGTTTGCTAACAACAAACTACTTCGGTTATGTTCGGTCCATGTGCTGTTTCGGCCACTTTCGTTTAAAAAAACTAGGAAAGAACCCAACCTCAACTTTAAACCACACAAAATAAAAACAAAAAAGATTCGCAATGTCGTATCCCAATAGTTACTGCATCACAATACATATCTTATCGGCACAAAAATAAATCACTGTAATATTACTATTGTGACGACCCTGCCTGTTCCCTCCCTATTTATGACATCACTGAATTGACATTCGCAGTCTGTTTACAGTACGTCATTGTTTCTGTTCGATGGAAAATTGAGAGAAAGACAGGCTATGTCGCTATGGTATAGCCAGGTGGCTTCCTGGGTGTGTTGCATCACAAAAGAAACGAGGAAACAATACAAACGTAAATTATGGATGTGGGAGCAATAATTGCCAAAGAGCAGTGACCAGTTCTGCAATATCATTTTGCTAAATACATTGATTGTCAAGTACACAATTAACATAATATGTGCATATACAATATGTATAATGTAAATGGTGGACAGGTAAATGGCTAAGACAAACATAATAACCCAACCTACAGTCTGTGTTAGCAATATAGGCTAGCCTAAACTCCTGTCCAGTTTTGGGTTCACCGTTTACAGTTATTTATTATGCAGTTATGAGTCACAGTTGTAAGCCTACCATTATTATTCTTTTACAAGTCCAGTTCATGATGTCATTAATCCAACCCCCTAGCTTATTTGACTGTACCACCATCACCCGCTCAGTTCACCCTGGACCATCTTGGAGTCCACCTCTAGCTCCTAGGTCTTCTCTCAAGTTGTTCTCAAACTGACAGACAAAGCTCCTTACCCGTCCTCGTAGACTGATGACTACGAGGAGTAATAAGAGGAGATGTGGAGCCAACTTGTCCCCAAGTTAAGGCTGAAACGGTGACTGGAAGCTTTCAGCAGAGAGGCAGAAGGCCTACAGGATGCACCTGCCGTTAACTTCCTCTGAAGTCCCGACCCTTCCACTGATGTATTTTTTTCCCTTTGTAGTATTATTTTTTGTGAACTGACCACAGGCCTTCCACATCAGGACCCAGTATGTTTCCTAAAGTTTGAGGTGCTCAAAGTCACTTTACGAGTATGACCATATTGAAAAGGAAAAAAAAAAAAACTACATAGAAGTTCAGTAGTCATTTATCAATCAACAACAGGGTTGAAATAAGGCCTAAATTAGGCTCTCTGATGATGTCCTCCCAAAAAGCAGATGCATAGCTCTGACAGAACCCGAGGCACACTGACATCTTAACAAGCCAGGGAGAAACGTCCCTCGACCTGCTTTTTAATTCATTCATTTGTTTTTAACTTTTTGAGACAAATGTTAAAAGTTGAAATGTATGTGTATGTCTTAAAACGGCAACACTTAACACCAAGTGTGGCCTGGTCCCTTTCTGCATTTCATCTGTTTTGTCGATTTTGACGGTCATCCAATTCCTCATCAATCTAATATATTATCCTATTCCCTTAAATATACATTTTTTGTCTTATTTATGACAATTTATAGGTGTATAATTTAGATCAGTACAATCAGTTTTAAAGATTGCATTGATTTATATCTTATATTCTGTTTCCAAAACATTCAAAAATGTTTTGAGATATACAATCTAAAATATGCAATATACAACTCAATACAGTTTACTGTAAAATTATACAGCGCGAACATTCATGATGTAATTATCAAATAGAGCACTCTATATCAAATATAGAGTGTAAGTACTCCTTGTCTAATATGTTGGGAGACTGAACCAAAACAAAAAAAGCACAACTCGTCCAAAAGCTGTCCCTCACCAGGAGGGGGCAGTATTTGACCTTTTTGTTCTTCTTTTTTGTCATTCAACACGCTCACAGATAGTCAAACCGCTGTAAAGTCCAGTGTGTTTTCAGCCAATGACGGCAGTGTCTCGGGTCAGCTGATACGCAAGACTCCTTGGTCAGATCAACCGTTCCTCAGGTGGAACTTTGAGCATGCTGTCCATCTCGAGGCGTGCCCCGGCCAGCTCCTGGGTGCTAGGACTGTAGGCGCCCTCGGACTGCCGCTTCTTCCTGGCCGTGAGCACCATGAAGATCAGGCCGACGGTCAGAATTAACACGCAGAAGCACACCAGTGGGATGGCCACCATTAACCAGGGAACACGGTGCATTTGGGCTTGTTTCTGTCAGGGCAAGCAAAGACACAGAGAAAGCAGGGGAAAGGTTACACTATGGTACATACAGTCAAATGAAACAACGAGAAATTTGGTCAATTTAGGTGGCCCTTGACTAGTTCGACAAAGTTTAACTACAGCTCAATTGTAGTGTTTATATGTGAAATTTTGTCTCGAAATATGTTAATTGTTTGAATTATCTATACTCAGGAAATAAATATGGAATCAGAGTAATACTTAACAGTTATTTTGTGAAAATCATCAAAAGACTTACACTTGTATCGCAGACTGCGCCCGATAATCCGGGCGGACACACACAGAGGAACCTGTTGAGGCGATCCAAACAGGAACCCCCGTTTCGACATGGGTTTGACTCACATTCGTCCACCTCAGTCTCACACCTAACCAAAGAAACAGCAGGAGATTCGTCAACGAGTCTTAGTGAACACCAATCAACATCAACAATACATAATTCCCTTCAGGGAATCGCAAGGAGAGGTGTCCGATCTACCTGACTCCCGCATAGCCTGGTTTGCAGGTGCAGTTCGCGCCCCATGGTCCGTCATTGCAGAAACCCTCGTTTGAACACCGAAGATCTCTACCGCACTGTGCTGGAGGATAGTCCCACCTGGAACAAAGCATATCCACATCGTAGCATGAAGAAGACCAATGGCTTCTGCCTTGCACTGCATGCTGTGGTACAAACTGACTTATCAATGGAGGGATAGAAACACGCAGTAATCTGCAGTGCTGCCAGTTCTCACAGGTAAAAAGACGTACAGTATGGTGTTAAGGTGCCAAGCAGGGGTAGCCATTATCTGATAACATTTTGCACCAGCATATGGTTCAGATTATATGTAGGCCTACTATTATCTGACAAATAAGTGTTGAGATACTGACAGGCTAGCAACTGATTCAAGATTTTTGATCATATATTGACTTATTAAGCATTTTGTGAAATATCTTCACAAGGATAGAAGGCAAAGGATAGCACTTACTGACAGAGTGGTCCAGCATAGTTTTTTGGGCATACACAGGTGAACATATTGGGGCCATCTTTACAAGTGCCTCCATGTTCACAAGCATGAGTGTCACACTCGTTTAGATCTTCATCGCAATGCTCGCCACCATAACCAGGGTGGCACTGACACTCAAACCCGGACAAGTAGTCTTTGCAGCTTCCATGGACACATGGTCCTGAGGCACAGTCATCAATGTCTAAATGGCAACGGTCCCCTGTCCAGCCAGCTTTGCAAACACAGCCGAACGCGTTAAAAAGGTCTTCGCACCTCGCGCCATTTCGACACGGATCAGAAGCGCACACGGGGGCACTCTTGCAACCCACGGCAATCTTTGTGTTCCCGACCAGATGGAACTGGGCAGACTGTGGGGCCTGACGGTCGTCGACAAAGGGGAGGTACACCCCGCCCACCCGCATGGCTCCAAAGCAACCCGTGAATCTCTCGCCGATGGACACTGCTGCCTCCTTGTCGCCAAGGAACCGAATGCTCTCGCTGCGATGGGGCGCGCTGCTGGCGTCGGTGATGCCATCCACGGTGATGATCCAGTGGTGCATCTCCTTCGTCTCCTCCCGCCCGGCCAAGGCTACCCTCACGCGATGCCAGCTCCCGTCGGCCACCCTGCGCGTCCCGCCGAAGGCCAACGCCTCCACGCTGTTGCCGGAGTGGATCTCCACATGGACGGAGGAGTCCTGCAGGCCCACGGTCAGCAGGTCGGAGCCGCGGGCGGCACGCAGGAGCACGGCGTTCTGGGAGCGCGTCCGCAGCTCGATGTATATCGTTGTCACAGGCTTGGACAGGGTACCTCTGGCGCTGTAGCGGACGGGGCTATTCTCAAAGGTTGCATTGTAGACGCCTGAAACGTAAGTGTTGGCGATTTAGATGGACGGAATTGATTGATCGTTTTTCCGTTGTCTTTGGAAATATCCCCTACACATTTCTTAAACATTGCTACTTAAACATTAAACATTGAATACCAGCATCTGGGATTCGAATGTTCAAAAACTAAAAAAGTTTTTTTGTCAAAGGTCCTGCTCCAGCTATTGGAGACCAAATTATGATATTGGAATGCCCTTTGTTTTTGTATTTATGTATTATGTTCTTCTGAGTTAGCCCCAGATATAGGGAATCCTAAGCACACTCTTACATTCATATCCGTCAAAGAGGTCCACACAATGGCCGCCATTGACGCACGGATTGTTGACACACCACACCCTTGTGGCGCAGGTCTTCCCCGTGTAATGCTTGGGACAGGAACACGTGAAATCGTTGAACGTGACGGTGCAGCTACCTCCGTTTTCACATGGTTCCACCTTAAGAAAAAGGTATGATTTAATCCATGAAAAATCGACTGTCTCTTGTTTCTACTTTCTACTTCGCCTTTCTTTCAAATGAGTTAAGGTTCAGTCAGTTATACAGAATGACAATAATGTAGGGTACTGACAGGTGCTGTAGAGATAAGATTTTAGAGCTATATAATTAAGAGTTTAAACTGTCAATTACAGGTGCGTGAAATGCAAAATTCTCAATGGCAGAGAAACGTAGGGAGGAGGGGGGGCTCTCAAATCTTATCTACAGCCCTTTTAAGGTATAGTCAGTTATACAGAATGTACAACTTTAGATTTGAGGGTATACTTAAATGCACGCAGTGTAGATAATTAAAAACGTTCATCAAATGATTTCCTACCCTGCAAGTATCATCACTGACGCATCCGATCTCAACATGTTCAGCCTCACGCGCCAAAACCAGACTCTCTTCCTCTTCGGAGCCTCTCGACGCTTCCAGCACCAGGTGCACTGTGTCCAGACGCACGTCCTGCAGGCAGCCTTTGAAAGGCCCGCCCCAGGCCTCTGGGCTCCACCCTTCGGGAAGACCCCCTACGTAGGCCACATCCCCATGGTTCACCTCCACTTCCGGGACCTCCCCGATCCCGTAGCGAAGACCTGCATGCTCGAAGATCACCTGCTTCTGCTGGACTTCCACTCTGAGAAATTGCTTCTCACCGTTGGCTATGAACATGGGTGCCGTTAAAGGGGTGCTGTTAGGAAGGGAGCTAACAAAGAGCCTCCCCATGCCCAGGTAGACTGAGAAGTACACCTGTCCCTCTCCGTCTTCAGTTGGTCTTCGAAGCTGAAAGAGCAGTCCGTCCGGCTTCAGGGACCTGATGAAGAAGGAAGCGCTAAAGTTCCCCCGGTGACTGCTGCTGACGTCGTAGGCACTGTAGCTCACTGTGTCTTCGTGGCTGTATGTCCACGACTGGAATTCTGTCAGAGCACAATTGACATTCGTCTGTTGGAATTCATTAATTGATTGCATAATCGTTTGCTATTGGTCATACTAGTGAAAATGATAATGCTGCCCTTGACATTGGTATGTGGACTACATGTATTGCTTACCCTCGGAGCAGCCCTGGCCACGGTAGGGCCGGTGACAGTCGCATCGGTAGCTGGTCCACAGGTCCACGCAGTGTCCATTTCCAGAGCAAGGATCGGCCTCACACCACTCGGTCTTACTACAGCCAAGCTCATGGCTATAGGTCTCTGGGAGGTCTTGCGGCAAGATTGGCTTCGAGTCTATCTCCAGGTCTTCCATGCACCCGAGGAACCCCTCACCGCTCGTAGTCCGCTCCAGAAGATCGCCCGGTGCGCCACCCACATAAACGTGAGCAAATGATCCGGGATTCAACCGGAGCCCGTGATGATCGCCATCGATCATTGTGCATCCTTGAGGTTCACAGTCGGCGCCTTTCAACACCAACACAAGACTTTCCTCGGTCACAAACGCATGCGCGTCCCACCAGTCCCCATCGCTAACCAAGCCCGGGTATCGGACATCCAGTTCGGACCCCTCAGAAAGTGCCTTTGCGTGAAGGCCGCTGCCCACGATCTCCAGCGACAGAAAACTGGCGGCATCGCCCCTGTAAAACAGCAACATGTTGGGCAGCGTAGTCCGAAAGCGGAGCTGCACCCCGCCGTGGCCCGCGGGGCGGCGGGGCTCCCGTTCCGCCTCCCTTCGCCGACGGTCCTCGTGCGCGTCCACCATGAGGTGCACGAACCCCGGGGCCGAGAAGGAGAAGGTGGTTTGCGTGGAGCAGCGGTCGTCGAAGAAGCCATGCGGGCACAGGCAGGTGTGGCCGTGCTCGTTGTCGCGCAGCCAGGGGAGGCAGGCTGCTCCGTTCAGGCAGTCGTGGTCCACGCAGCCGTAGAGCTTGACGTGGCAGCGGTCGCCTCCCCAAGGGAGTTTACCGGCGGCCGTGGCCTCGGGACAGTGGCAGGTGTAAGAGGCCACGTGGTCTACGCACAGGCCGCCGTTGAGGCAGGGCTGGCTCTCACATTCGTCTATGTTGATCTCACAGATGTCACCTGGGAAGATGGCATCATGGGTATGAGGGTGACGGTGGTGGTGTATGCATATTGTTAAAAGCATTCACTCTGCAATTGAAGTTGTCCGTGCTTAACTGTCGGGTGAAACTGCTAGTATCATGATTTACGTGTTACGTGTTTACGTGTTCCGGCAACAATATATCAATATGTCTAGCAACAATATACCAGTTGATTGTACAATGGAGCTGCATACTAGCATGGTATTATTCATGTGACAAAGAGAACCTACCTCCAAATCCAGCAGCACATGTGCAAGCGTAACCGTTGACCTGATCTTCACAGATTCCGCCATTCTGGCAGGGCTCCGACTCACACTCGTCAATATTGACAGAGCAGTTCTCTCCTAGAAGATGCAAATAAAAGAAAACACAAATTATATATATTAAAAAAAAAAGAAAATTACTGAAGACAAAAACAATGAATGAAAAAAAGAAATGGATCATGGCAGAATGATCTTCTCTTGACGTATGCGGACCTGCGAAACCCGGTTTACACTGACAGATATACCCCGCAGCATCGGCATGGTCCAGCCCCCAGCCCAACTCCCAGTGGGTCGGGTCGGACCTCTGGAAACACTCCCCTCCGTTCTGGCACGGCTGCTCTGCACACTCGTCAATGTCAACCTCACAGAGCAGCCCTTCATAACCTGTGGGGAACAGAATGTAAGACATCTGTTGGATTCATTTTGACTGTCCGCATCAATGTTTACCATCGGCATAAATCCCTACACAAAATAAAACGGGAATGTTTTTCATTTAAAAAAAATATATTTTCTAAATCCCATCAGCAGTAGAGGGCATCTAATAACATTGGTTACTGTAATGCGTTATGTGCTATTTAACTCGGTATTTAAATTGACTGTGTTCATCCCATGAGTTAGTATAGTATAGGTTGATAGATAGATAGATAGATAGATAGATAGATAGATAGATAGATAGATAGATACT
>JAOPJK010000117.1:4826550-4842620 GCA_027123565.1 Phycis chesteri
CTTATGACAAATGTACTCTTTGTAAGTCGCTTTGGATAAAAGCATCTGCTAAATGCCCTAAATGTAAATGTAAATGTGATTTCTGTGTGTCCAACCAAAACATACTCTCTGGTTGGGTTCTGATTTCTTCAGTGTTTGCTGCTACGCTGATCTCTGCATCAATATCACATGAGTGTTGCTTTACTAATGGGGGTGTGGACTGGGTGAGCAGAGGTGTATGCTATGATACAGTGCTGTCTGAAAACTATAGTTCTGTAGATGTCCCCCTTCAGGAGAAATTAATTGTTTGAGAGTCCGTTGTGACATCAGTTACATGAACTAGAATGTCCTTCAAGATGGTGACCGGGATTCCCGAAGGAGAAACACCAGGGGGAAGAACAACCATAGAACTACATTCCCCTCCACACACCGTGAAGCCTCAGTGACCGTGTCTTTACCTCTTCAGCTGGAGGAGAACTCAGGCCAGAAAGGGTCATGGTTGGGGCCATTCTGAGATGATTTCTGACGTGAGGGGACCCATTTTCCAGGTCCAGCTGGCCTTGGCCATTACTGTGCAGGTTAAACTGAGAGGCTTTCATCTTGGGGTTGGAGAAATTGTAACTTAATTTGAACTTGCTCTGTAAAATGAAGTATCTCAATGTACAGAATAATACAAGATTATTTTGCTCCCACCAGCTTCACCTATTCATCTCCATTGAAAGACTTGGGTTGCTGTAAAGAGATGTCACTTTGTTTGCACTCCTATGGCTGGCTACCTGATGATTTGAAGTCTAAATGCCATTTGTCAAGTGACAGACAAGCCGTAGTTGGGGTTTGGTGCTCCCAAGTGGCAGGAAAGGTGAACTGTTCCAGACAAGCAATGGAACCTTCCCTGTAGGAGTGGCACTAACCCTGGTGTCTGGAGGTTCCTGTTGAAACACGCTGACACTCTTTGGCTGAATCGTACCATTAGAAAATAATCACAGTAAAGCAAAGTTGCATGGCAAATGGTTGCGTCGTTCCCTGATTTCCCCTGAGAATGTTACAATATGACCAATATGACCGATCAGACCCTAACCCTAACCCTAACCCCTAACCCTAACCCCTAACCCTAACCCTAACCCTAATCCAGTCTTTTCTTGCATTGCCCCAACTCATCCTGGGCCCCTGTCTTTGTATCCATGCATACAAAGCTTGATTGTGTGTCCATCACCACCTAAGGTATTTTAATGCCAATAAAACTGCTTTGGAGGTATTTTATGATTCCCCCCCAAGGCATGAATTTGGAGGGTTGTGTCACCTGCTAGATCCAACATGTCCGTCTAGATCCAACATGTCCGTCTAGATCCAATGGGAATTTGCATATCAGCTCACATGGAATAAAGACGTCATTAGTTCTATTACATCACATCATCAATCAAATAATTAAGCTTTTTGTTAAGTCACTATTATGTTCACAGTCAGGCTATCTAGCTTAGACACACACATGCACACAGACACACACAGACACACACACACACACACCCTTGCCTCATAGTTCTGAAAACAGACGCTTGGATTGATGCTTAAACTTGCCTTGTGTAGGCGTGCTCCACAGTCACGCCTCTACATGCACAACCCCTCCACCGCTGCAGTACCAACTCAGCTGCTGTCCTCCACACCGTTTGATTCCCACAGAAGACGCAACACTTCCCCTTACAAACCTGGAGAGCATGGGATACACCTGCTGCCTTCACCTTTAACCTGTTGCAACGCTGCTACGAGCCCAGCGAGGATGAGGAGATTTTTCCGAGCACGGGACGAAGACTCCAGTCAGATCCAGTACCTCACGGCCAAATGTCACCGGCTGGCGCAGGAAAGAGGTGAGTGCTCAAGGCGAGGACTCCTTCACTGAACTGCTCGCTTTGGGTCATGCGTTAGTCATACATTTCATGTTTTTACCCCCCTGATGTTGCATTTACAGATAGACAGATACAAAGCTCCACTTAACCATTGCCTTGCAGAGTCTAGATGTCAACTTTATATTTAGTGTTACTCACACATCAGTTAGCTATTCATTGAATGAATGAAGGTCACCTTGTGTCTTCAGCTGCTGCCTACGTGCTTATCAAGGTCATGTTGGGCCAACAGCCCAGCTGGAGAGGGAAACCTTGGTGTCCAGGGAAAAACAGAAGAGGCTGCAGCATGATCTGGAGGCCATGGCTGCTCACCTCCTGCAGAAGGAGCAGATGATTGTGGAGCTGAGAAGCAAGCAGGGCCAGCTACTGGACCACCTCCACCAGCAGCAGGTATCACGTGAAGGATTTGAATCTCCATGTGGATCTCCCATGTCTTAAGGCGCTCGCTGTTGCGTCAGGAGGGTTAGGGTTAGAACACAATGATGCTTGAACCTTTGGCCCACTGGTGAAAGCCTTTGCATTTGAAATATTATGAATGTTACAGACTATGTTTCAGTGCTTTTTGTATCTCTGGGAAAAATGACCCCTTATAGGCAAATGTCTTGCCAGAGAACAAAATGGAAATCTTCCACTTTAATGTGTTCAACCTTGACGAATAAATATGATGATATTAAATTACAAATCAAACTCCATCCCAGCACTGAGTAGCTCAGCCCATGGGGTTAGTCAGGAAAGCATTCATTCCTAGAGCTTTGTTGTTGTGCTTTTGTCCACAACGATGGCAAGCAACGTGTACAATCCAAGCATACAGCCAGTATTGTAAATGGAATCGGATACAGTGCAAACATACACACAAATATGTGCTCAAAGTTAATTATTGAATTACATGGTACATATTTTTTCATATTTATCATATTTCAATGTTATGAAATAATTCAACTTTTCAAATAACGAGAATTTAACCCATAATGGCAATTTTTCAAGCTTAATTCACTGGTGACCTTCATATGAATGTGAAGTACCAAGTCTGACAGACTGAGATGCCCTGTGTGGTACATTTCTACTCAGCTCATGTAGACCTAATGTCAACCTGGCCTTTGCTTTTGCTCTTCAGTCCTCTACTGTATGATTTACTTTCTACTGTACTGTATGTATTCCACTACTAGGTGGCACTCCAGCTTACTCTACTATTATCTGACTGTAGTAGGCGCTAGAGTCAACCTCGTGCACTCTCAGCCTTCATCCCTGTCCTGATGTACTTCTGTGTCGGTGTGATCAAAGGGTTGCCTAGCAACGTCATCCTCTCCTCCACCAACTTTCTTTTGAAGTCCTGGAACGTGTTCTGCGTTTTATGTCACCAGAGTTTAACTTCAAACCCTCCTCACCTTCTCGACGGCTACACCGAGCCCTGGTCCTGCCAGCTGGCCCAGCTTGTAGTAATTACAGTAATTACACACCAATTATGTGCCCATGTTGACATCCACACATTTTATTACCATAAAATCTGGGATTATGATCTTTCGGTCATATTTAAAACATTTTGTTCTGAAAACATGTGGCGAAAAGATTTTCTTAAATATCCTCCAAGTTTCCCTTTGTTTCCCTTTTTCCAAACTTTCCAGTGGGTATTTCGCTGAGCAAGCAGGCTTTTGGTGCCAGTGTTTGGAGCTCCTGGTGGATGGAGCTAGACACATTCTCACCTGGGACAGGCCAAGCCCAGCCAGGTGCCCCCTCTGGCCTCCCCAGGAGACAGTGCAGGAAGTGGGGGGTCAGGGCTTGTTTCAGAGCCCTCTGATGGGGAATGAAACTGGAGGACCGGTTGGGCCTCTCAGTTTGGTTCGTTAAATCACGGCCTGATAGTCCTCTGTCCCTCCTGGCATGAGGCCAGTACCTCGTTTAAGGATGTGATTTTATTTTTAAATGAAACTGTGATAACGTGGGTCTTCAACCTTCAAATGCACTCACCATGCATAGGTTATGCCCTTGTAGCATTCCGGGTTTGATTCCCACCTGTTGCCCAAAGGCTATATGTCAATCCTTCTCTTCTTCAGCCCACTTCTTCAGCCCACCCGTTTGTCTTCACTCTTCTATCCATAAAGGCTCTGTACGGTGACTTTATGCAAGTATATATCTGGCCTTAGTGCCATGCAGCAGTTGACATGCTGGGCCAGAACAGCTCAGCTTCCATCTCAACACCACCCAGCTGGAGAGGCTGTAGCATTAATCCCTCAATGCTGGGAACGGCTAATATTTGTAGCATTCTTCTTAAATATGCTCCAAACAAACCAACTGACCTTCAAATGGAAGTGTGTATTTTGAATTAGTTCACTTGTGCGGTTAGTCTTCAGTTGCTATGGTTACATTGTTAGCTACTAAGGTTACTTTATGGTCTGGCCTCTGTCTTCCTCGTCTCCGGAGGGCATGGTGGAATTCCTGAAGCATCATGTGGGCCTGAGGGCGGAGGTGGGCCCTACTGCGGAGAAGAACATGAGAGACGCCCAGCTGCTGGCTATGGAGTTGGACCAGCTCCGCTCTGAGCTACTGGCCCTGCAGAGCTCCGACGGGCAGCTGGTAGGCCTGGTGGAGGAGCTCCACGCTGAGGCCCAGCACAGAGCAGCACTGGTAGAGAGCCTCCAGGCAGAGCTGCACAGGTAGGCCCAAGAATGTCTCGGCAGGATGAGTAATGGAAGGAGCGCGGGGTGCCTTTTGTTTTCAAAATAAAAGACCACATTATTGAAAGTTAAAAGTGTAACTAGGACCGCAAGACTGTTTACTGTCTCGCACACCAGACGATGACAGCAGCCAAAAGACATCAGCTACAGCCTTGAGGTGTGTGTGTGTGTGTGTGTGTGTGTGTGTGTGTGTGTGTGTGTGTGTGTGCGCGTGTGTCTGCGTGCGTGTGTCTGTGTGTGCGTGTGCGTGTGCGTGTGCGTGTGCGTGTGTGTGTGTGCGTGTGTCTGCGTGCGTGTGTCTGTGTCTGTGTGTGCGTGTACTTGTCTGGTCGCTAAACGTGCCCGGTTGCCCCCCTGCCCCCCCCCCTGTGCCCGCGCAGGAGTCCCGGAGTTTCCCGGAGTCGTACCCGGAACTCCCCAAGCAGGACACGGTGGAGAGCAGCGTCCTGCAGAAGCACGTCCTGGAGCTGGCTACCATGCTGGACGTGCAGAGCTTGTTCTGGGACGACTCACTAGAGGGCTACTAGACTCGCATCTTCCTTCCGGCGCAGAGCGACACAAGTACACATAGACACGTCACACACACACACACGCGCGCGCGCACACACGTACACACACACTTTTAGACTCACCTGCTCCCCGTTTTTTCTTTTACGTCAAAAACCCACTCGGCATTCACGGCTTTAGGTTTTGCCATGCGTTTGTTTTGCGGGCGCGGCCAGGCGCGGCCGTACGCGGCGGCGTCTTAGTTAGACTCGGTCTGATGGCGTTTTGAGATGGTCTTAAACCCCTTAAGTACATGAACACCGTAAGATGTAAACAAACAGGGGGCCCGGTTAGAGCGGGTGGTTTCAATTATCATTTTCTACCGTTAGGTTCTGCTGTATTTTTAGAGCAATATTCTCAACCTGATGTAGATGAATTGTATCCAACTATATTTTGTTCTCGAGCTCCGGTTTGTGTTCAAACACTTTCTGGGCGATTGGTACCTTTATAAACCAAAACAGGACTAGATGGGGTGGGGGGGGCGGGGGTCCCATTTTGTAACTACATTTTTCATCAATGCACGTGTATGTACATATGTCCAATTTGTCATCGTGGTGGCATCACACTGTGACTGGGAGGTTGCAGTTACAGTACTGTGTAGGGAAACAAATGGTGCTTTTCGTACTCATCTATCACTAACGCGCCTTCTGAGCAGGTTAGCGGCGGGCTAAGTGTGGGTCGGTTAATACAGGGGAGCTCTGAAGTGTCATCGAACGGGACTCGTGATTTGAGCTTCGACCGGAAGAGACGGATCGCCGAAACGGCGACACACATAATGTTTACAAGTTTAGAGTAACCTTAACCATCGCTTGCGGTTTTCTGGTAAAATATAAGTTAGGGTTACGCGTGTAGCAGAGGTTGGTTCAGCGTTTTGGTCTCCATGCAGTGTAGCATATCGAGATTTAGTTTGAAGGGGGAATTAAGTGTGGCGTCCCTCCTGGGGCAAGGTTACTGCCGACCGAAGCCCCCCACATAGAACCTGCCACAGGCATTTCTCCGAATATTTATTGGGTTTTTTTCGTGCGACATGCCTATTATTTATTTATTACTTTCCTGATTGAGAAGCCTCTTCGTAAACAAAATAGTTGCTGTGTCGTTTAAACCAACAGGAGTAGCATTTGTCAATATTGTATGAAATCATGAGTTGTTTTGCTGGATCACCTGTGTTGAAATGTGTTCCTTTATCGGGGCAATACGAAGTCTGCAGGTGTGACACAAGCAGAGAAGTTGCATTTCCCTCGACAAAATGATGTACCCATACAATTGCGACATAAGTAGCTAAGGAGTTAATTACAAATAATGTTGTTTTTTTTAAGTAAGATGTTATTAGGTTTTTTTTGTTGTTTTGTTGTATTATTTCAGCATTTCGGCAAAGTCATATTTATTTTTGAATTTTGGGTCATTTATTTTGATTTAGCATTTCGACGAGGTCCTATTTATTTTTGAATGTTTCCCTTATTGCACAGCTTCTGCAGAACCTTGTTTTGGCACGTATGTGTTTTGTTTATAATGTGAAGAGTCTGTAACAAAAAAAACTAGTGGAATCATATTTAATGGCCTTGTTGAAGGGGGCAAAGCGACCATTGACGTGGTCACAATGGTGTTTTGCGATATACGGTGTATATAAATATGTACTATTCATACATTCCAGCATTCCAAGAATAAGAGTTAAAAAAAAAAAAAAGATTGACCACCGGTTCCTCTATTCCAGAACTGACGAGGGAATATTGGTTGTTAACGACCGACATATTATACTGCTTTAACGGTAAACATTGTAATATCGACTTCCACATTTTTCTTTTTTCTCTGTGTTTACAATTGTTATTCGGATTATGATATCGTAGCCTTGCACTTTACTCTTATCGAGTTATGAGCTTATTATTATGATTATGATTATTATTATGATTATTATTCTCTTGTTTGTCGTGCTGTCTGGGGGGGTTAACGGAGGAAATGTTCTGACCCACGTTCTGGTCCTTCACATGTCGACTCTCACACGAATGATCTGCTCAGCCAAAAGGGACGTGTGAGGTCAACACCAGATTCACCACACTGTCTGGAAAAATCCAGATCCATTCTTTTTTTTGTTTTTGTTTCCGCTTATCCACTTCTATCAAAAAGGGTTAAAAAAAGAAAAAAACCGAAGTGACGGGCTGAATGCCAGCGATGTCTTCTTCGGATCGTCCGTTGTGCTCTTAAGCAAATGTTGGTGGGGGTGCTCCCGTTGACAGGCGGCTACAAACGTACCCGTTCCTTCTTCTTTTTAACTTGTTGACTTGTCTGATGGGGAATAGCTGTCGTGCCATTTCATTTGTCGCTCTCTTGACCTTTTTCCACTGCCGTCGCCATGGCCTTGCGCTTTCTTTGCATTCGCAGATATCTGTTGGAAGAGGTCGACGGGCAGCTCCTCCGGTGCTTTTTAAGCTGTGCTCTTGTTCCTGGTTCTTTTGTTTTGTGTGTCATGCGATGTTATGAAATCCTAAGCCTTTTTATTTTTGCTCATGGGGTGCGATGGGGGTGGCTTTTACAGAAGGTTTAGCAGCTGACGATTGCATGGGGCACACACATGTGAACTCTCTGTCTATTGCATTTTGTAAATGTTATCCGTTGACCTGACAAGGTCTCGTTCTGCCCTTTTTGACATGTTTGTGCCAACGGTTTGGACGTCGACGATGGTGACAGTCATCGTGCCGGCAAAAAAAAGAAAAGGCATCGATTAGCAGTAACAATTAGCATTTTAAGTAACGACACTGTAACCAACTGGTTGGCTGGTCAAATCGAAGCATCCCTACTCACTTGGTTGTTCATTTGTAACTAAACAGCAAGGTGAAAACCCCCATGAAAAATAATGTTATGTGTATCTCGGTGTAAGCATGTGTAGTTTCACTTGGACAAAGGGTTGAGAGACTTTGTGTAGAATTCCAAAAAAAAAAAAAAAAGAAGAACATTCCCTTTAAAATATCTAAATATGAACTGTATGAAAACAAATGGCAAATGCATTATAACGGAACATCCTAGCTATCGAGGAAGATGCGACGCTTTGCAGCTCATTTAGTTTTAGGGATCGGCTCACCGTTTGTGTATGCCCACACATCGTTCCCCTCCATGACTTGCACCACTGAGCACATGATATAAAGTTATTCTGTATAGACTCAAGCACAACATCCACTGCTTAAAGTAATGGACACACCTTGATTAAGAGCATGTCAACAAAGCCTATTTTAAATACATCAGACACAAATAAATGAAGAAAAAAAAAATAACTGCCAGCTGTTCAATCCTACTTTGTCTCTCTCAGACATTTTGGGACCATTTTTACCTTTTTTATACTTGTACAAATGATTTAAAAGATGGGTACTCCACCTTATAGCAAATTGTTTGACCTGCTTGCTGGTGTGATTTTCATAGTGGGTGTCATTCTGTCTATCGTGTTTTCAATATTTCAAACAAAAAAAGTACAGAGAAATATCCGTACAAAAAAGCATGTTTGTTTAGAATAGAAAGTGCCAAAGACTGATGTATTCTCACTTTTCCATTCCAATAATTGAAATCAATTATTGTAACTGATGTTTTATCTGCCATCACGGATGAAGCTAATAAAAGCTGTTGTTTGGCATTTGAAGAGTTTCTTTACTTTTGTGTTGTCTGTGGTGAAGCATTTTATATGAAGGTTTCATCTCCTAGAAATTTTATTGAGGAGAACATAATTGAATCAGATTTCTTTCTGTTTCAGGATTGTACTTTTGCAATTATAACTATGATTAATAATCATACATATGTCACAAGATATGTTGTACTAAGAACAACTTTTAGAACTTTTACAATTTTAATGTAATTCCAATCCTACAATCCATTTACAGTGTGTAAGACACACTGTAAATGTGTAGTACAGTTGCAGTATTATGGCATTATGGCGCGTTTTAAAGCTGTTTTTTTGATAACGTTTGGCATCTCCGCGTTTCCGTAGTAATGAATGGTCGATTTGTCGATCGTTTTACTACCATGGTGATAGCGTTGCTATGGTACAAAAGCGCTCCTGCTCCAATCGCTAGCCCACTATGTGGTCAAGTGTTTTAAATTAACCAATGGCAGCGCGTTGGTATGATGCTTGGAAAGTCGGTGTACGCTTCTCTTCCTGTTTTTAAGTATTCTGAGCAACACTGGTTGATTTCAACTTTGCATGCCGCTAAATCAATATTGTGATGCTAAAATACCATTCTTTTTTAAGTTGTGCGTATAATTTTGTTCCATATGGTAAGCGTGATTAACTTGTTACTTTGATACAAGAGGTTTACGAGTGTAGCTGCATGACTGTCACGAGTGGCTAGCTAATTTGGGCTAAATTAGTGCTAACTAATGGTTAGGATTATGGTACTTGTTAACCTTGCCCCACCTGGCATTTGCACTTTTCCTTGTCCACCACAACCGCCGAGTAATGAATGGCAATTCATTACTTAAGGTTGTAGGAAGTTGTGGAGTAAGTCCCTTATTTGATGGCTGTGTTGTTAGTTCATTGGCTGAAGTAGCCTTACGCGTTATTTAACCATTGAGGGGCGTATGATTCCGTATTGTTTCTTCATCAATCTTTAACTTCAAGGTCTTATTTTGCATCTATATACAGTACGTAGAGGTACATACGATATAGAGGCATACATCAGGGTCGTTGCCAAATGTGTTTCTAATATAATGTTTATAAAGGAATGGACAGTAAAGTGTAGAGTAGTGTCAGCATCGCAGCATTTGTTCCATACGAAAATGAATGGACCAAGTCAGGAATTAAATAATGCAGGATTGTAAGATGAAGTCCGAGTTTTAGTTGTTTTAATGTGTTGACAGTATGTTGACTATCTTTCACCGTGTTCAAACATACGTAGAAAAAAACAATGAGGACCTTTTCAAGTTCCCCTCCTCTTCACGTACACATCAACGAAAGCACACCGGTGCACGTCCATGTGAAGAGCAGCCAACGACCAAGTCCCCTCCGAAGCCCACAGGTCAGAGCCTGTTGTTTTCTGTCTGCCTGCCTCTGGTTGTTGATATGTGTGAACTTGAAAAATAACACTATCTACGTTTTTTAAAAGGGAAAGACGAGAAATGATGCAAAGAAGAACCTACTGCCAACGGCTAAGGTAGTGACTCGGGGGCCTTGGATTCCGCCAGGAAGGTCTTCCACACGGGACTCAACCTACAAATGGGAGGTAATGTGTGAATTGAAAATGACTAAACTGGCATTTTCATGTAGTTTGATACCATGTTGTCTGTGATAAAAGGCATATAGACATGTTTACAGTGATGCTCTAATGAGCCAGTAAATTTTTTATAATATAATCATATATTCATGTAACATGGGCATAACGTTTACCACAGCGCTCTCTAGCGTAAATGTTTATTTTCATTTTAAAGACATATTTCCATATACAGTCACACCATTCAGAGGCTTCTGGATGACCTGGACTGATACTGCTTGTGATGCATGATGGGTAAAGATGAGTTTTGCTGCAGGGACCAACTCACCGCCTGGAGATCGCTCCCCCCCCTGAACCCGAGTCCTCACACTCGACTGCGCTGCGATTGGCCGATCTCTCGTCTGAGGAAGAGGAGGTGCTCCATGGACGAATCAGCCAATACGAGCAGAAAATTGACAGCTTGATGACGGAGGTCAGCTCCTTGAAAAGTGAGGTCAGTACTTCAAGGGTTTCCACGTTGACCTAGACTGGTCTTATTTCATGTTTATTATAATTGTAATGTAAATGGGCATTTAGCAGATGCTTTTTGTGTAAAGCGACTTACAATCAGTACATTTGTGGGGTTCGACATGTGGACAGTTGGAGGAGGGGGATCTAGGGGATCGAACCGCCTACCCTACGGTTAGTGGACGACCCGCTCTGTCCACCCGCTCTACCCACTGAGCTGCTGATGTGCTTCCTATAATGTCATTTTGTTTACCCAATTCATCTAATATTTAAAAAAACCGAGCCATTGTTCTGGCCTGGTTTTTAAAAACCACATGGTCAAGTGAGACCATGTGTTTACACCTCATCAAAAAGGCTAATCCTAAATGTGTGTGTGTGTGTCTTTACATGTGTGTGTGTGTGTGTGGCGGTGCGCCGACAGGTGGAGCTGCGTAAGAAGGAGCAGGAGCTGAGCCTCTCGCAGCGCGTCATCGCCGAGCGGGAGGAGGAGCTGGCGGAGGTGGCCAAGGAGCTGGAGGTCACGGAGAGCGAGAACTCGCGCCTCCGCCGCTCCATGGAGAAGATCATCGGGGAGGGGGTCAGGAGGTGGGCAGGGGGGGCGGGAGGGGTGGGCCAGTCCTCCGGGTGGTACCAGTGATCGATTAGCATCATCAGAATCAGAAGCACTTTATTGCTTTATATATTTATATAGCAAAATAGCAATGTAACAGTCCTACAATAATATATATCGGTGTAAATATTAAGGCTGAGAAATGGGATCAATTCATCTTTTAAAAGTACGAGTTAAAGTATTATTTAAAAGTATTTATAAGTATTATTCAAAATATTAATTGATTTATTCATTTATTCTTCAGTTACTGTAGATGGTACATGTTTACTGATGTACTGACACAGAAGTCCCCCACATCAAGTCTCTCTCACACACACACACACACACACACATTCTCTCACTCTCTCTCACACTCACGTTCACACACACACACACACACACACACACGCACTGTTGAGAAATAAATAAAATAACACAATCGGCGCCAGCCAAAACCCAATCAACAGCTCTTTAACACTGAAGAGGTGTAAGCAAACAAGCGATAACAATTAGCAACGGTGTGATCAGCAGCACGGCTGCTGATCAGCCAGTCACCAGCTCCCGGAAGGCAATTTAAATGGAGCACGTTAAACTCTCCCTGGGATGAGCCCCTCCTGTCAGCAACAGCCCGTAACAGCGGTTTTACTTGGCAACGGTTAAACACAGAAACCGCCGTCGTGAGTGAGAAATATTCAAAGTTTCAGACTTGGAGTTATTTATTTTAATGCAATCATTGAACCAGGCAAGTCCTGGTCGAGAGCAAACATATCCTCCGTACACGTATATCTCTTCACCTTGACATGGGTGTTTGACATGAGTTGCGTTGTCCACCGCGGCTGTCTGTCCACAGGCTGGACCGGGACTCCTCCCACCAGGACACGGAGGCCCTGCTGCAGAAGCTGCTGCAGGCCGAGGTGGACGGCAACGCGGCGGCCAAGCAGGCGTCCGCCCTCCAGGAGTCTGTCGCCGAACTGGGAGGGGCTTCTGGGAGCGTGAGTCGATGACGACGTCGTTCTTTTCTGTTGCCGGGATGTGGGGAACCTCCGGAATGTGGAAAGTTGGAAAAGTTGTAATCGACACAGACTTCCTCATGTTCCACAGCAGTGGTGGATTTAGGGGGTGGCTACTGGGGCTTAAGCCCCCAATGTTTTCTCAAAAGCCCCGAATCTGAGAGGCATAAAAGACGAAGGTCTGTGTGAGCTTCATGTGCAGTACCAGAGTCAACCAGAGAGGCAGCGGTCGCGAGATGGCAGTCTGTGTTGCCAGTATTTTTGCTTTCTTTATAGAGTGACAGTGACAACTAGTTACTTGACGGTACCCCATACCCGCACCCAGGCCTAGGGCTAAGCCCCGGATCTCACCCCATCCTAGATCCGCCCCTGTTCCACAGAAATGGAACATGAGGAAAGAAACATTTCAAGACATCTCAGCTGCATGTATTTTATTTTGAATGGTTTGAATTGTTACTCCTTCCAGAATCTGAAGTCATTTTGATGTAATTTAATAGGAAAACCATAAGCCTGTGTCAGTATAATTACATTCCTGAGACCAATGTTCTATCCCTCTTTTATTATTGTGAAACAATTTTTGTCAATTGTCAATGAATCTGTAACATTCCTTGACCTTTTCAGACCTATATCTTACTATAGTAGTAACCATCTTCCTAAAACGTGGATTATAAACAATTACATGTGAATGTTGCACCTTTTGGAAAAAAAAAAAAAAAGTGAATTTCACACAAGTGCACTATCATTCTCATCTCCTCTCCTAGCATACTGACTCTTTTGTTAACCAGTGTGTCAACGTGCACGACGGGCCGAGCGCTTGTGTAAAAAACGTCCCTCCCTGGTCTCCCGTTCCGCAGAAGGGGAAGAGGCTGTCGGGCGCCGAGTCGGCCACGCTGGCCCGTCACAAGGACCTCCTCCTGCAGAAGCTGGAGACCTTCGAGGCCACCAACCACACGCTGCGCCTGCTGCTCCGGGAGCAGCACGGCACTCAGGTAGGCTCTCTGACCGGAGGCCCACAGGGGGAGGACCGAGCCCTGCTCTGCCTGCTCTGTGAACGGTGACACGCGCGGTCAACCTCTCACTGTGCAGTCCAACCCGCGGTTGTCGCGTTCACGGTCGCCGTCTGGCCCCAGACATCGTGTGGCCGCGCGGTTCACGCACTCTCCGTGCAGAGTTAAAAAAAAAATGTCAGAGGTGCACAACACCCGAAAAAATCACCATATAGGAACCGTTTGCAATGGGCCGTGATGACGTCATTTTTTGGTGACTGGGAGTTAGGTTTGAGCCTCTTCGTTTGCACTGCATCACCCTGTGACCGTCCTGAACATAACACCCTGTACGCGATGTGTGATCCCCAGCAAGAGGGCTGTCTCTGCTGTACCGTGCAGCGAACGGCATCCTCCTGACAAACTTGTGTAGCTCCTTTTGAATTCATTATTTAAACACAAACACAGGTATCGCAGATGGTTAACTTCTATGCACAGAGTGATGTTTTCATGCACTTTGATACGCCATCCAGTTCATTTGATCAATTATGCATTCCTGTTGAACTCCCAGAAAGGATTTTAATTGATTTTGGCTTCGCTTGCTAATGTCGAGGCCAAGGTAATTCCGTTGATAGCGTTTCAATGTTTGACAGTGCGCTCTAGAACATTGCACTTGACTACCACTGATAAACAATAATAAATAAATTATTATTAAAACACTGAATAAAACACAACCCCCTCCTATTCTGATTCCTGTCGCTATTCTGCAGTTTTCTCCGTCTCTCCTGCGTGACCGTAGATAAAGTGTCAAAGTGCCGCGTGGCGCTGCGAGGTGCTGTTTGAGCGTCCGTGTGTGAAGCTGGCTGTGGTCACAATGTGTTTTTTGGACAGCTGGAGTCGCTGCGACTGGCAGAGCAGAAGGACTCGCTGTTGAAGAGGCTGACCGACGCAGAGGCAGAGAACGCGGTCTGTTATGATCCCTGAAGTTTGGCAACATGCAGTTTTCCGAAGTTGATTGATTTTCCTGAAATTCCACGCCGCCCTTTACAGTTCAGTTGTTGACAATGTTTTAGTTTGTTGGTGTTGCTTGTGCTTTTTGAATGATTCTATTTTTAAAATCCAACCTATTTTTGGTTTGTTTTGTACAGCATCTTGTAATAAAACTCCAAGACAAAGAGAAGGAACTTGATCAGTTCTCCATACTTTTGGATTCAGAAAAGGTGACTGACTTCATCACATTCAACACGTTTATGTTAACATGTTGAGCATCTGAAGCCTATCAGACTGCAGTTGAACACTCCTGCTCAATGTATTTAAAACTGTATTTCCTATGTTGTTCTCAATACTTGCGGATATAGGATAATGCCAAAACCTCAGGAGAGTTGACCAGGGCCTTGGAGTCAACAAGAGCCCATTTGCAAGGACAGCTTCGCAGCAAAGAAGCAGAAAATAACCGCCTTGCTGTGCAGATCAAGGTGAGTTGGTGTCGGTCAGGGTTATTTTCTCTACGTTCTCCCAGTACCGTCAATGTTATTTCTTGTGTTTTTTTCTGCCAAGCTGTGAATAAACACACGTTTCCTGCCTATGTTGTATGTCATTGCAGGTTGATTTAAACTCATACTTCGGATTCAGTACTTGATTAATCCTGAGGGGAAATTGGAAATTGTAACGATAATGCTCTGCTCAAGATGGAAAAATAATAACACAAAATGGAGAATAGAAATAAAATAAGTAGCCTACAACATTTAAGCACAAAAATAGACAATACAAGGCAATAAGAATGTGAAATATAGAAAAATACCAATATATTTACACAAAAGTGTACTTGGAATATCAAATATAACATCCCTCTAAAATATAACAACACAGTGTTCATCCAAACCCACTCGCGCCGACCTCTGACCTCAGGCCTCACGTCCCTCCCCTCTCTCTCCCTCCTGGTCCGCCTCGTCCCAGAACCTGGAGCGGGCGGCCGGTCAGCAGAGAGGCGAGACGGAGCACCTCTCGGGTCAGCTGGCCGCGCTGCGGCAGCAGGCGGACGCGGACCGCGAGGCGCTGAAGAGGGCCACGCGGGCGCAGAAACACCGGGCCGAGCGCAGCCAAGACACCGCAGAGCAGCTGGGCAGCCAGCTACTGGATATGGTAGGGCGGCGTCTGGGTCCACGCGGGCGGCAGGGCCACGCGGGCGGCAGGGCCACGCGGGCGGCAGGGCCCCGCGGGCATCTGGGTCCACATGGGCGGCAGGGCCCCGCGGGCATCTGGGTCCACACGGGCGGCAGGGCCACGCGGGGGGCAGGGCCCCGCGGGCATCTGGGTCCACATGGGCGGTAGGGCCCCGCGGGCGGCAGGGCCACGCCCGCCGTTACTTTAGCGTCATCGGGTTACAGCGGGCTTCCTGCTCAAAGGAGGACGAGGAGTCAAATGACCGTCGGGGGAAGGCTGTGGGAAATGGCTGGAGACTTCGTTTGTGATTGAAAGCCCTGGTGTTTGAGTGGAGCCCCTCAATGCTAGTTACTGGCAAGTGGATCAAATAATGTGTTGGCCAGTAATAAAATGAAAACGATAAATGTGACAGCCATCAATATACAGTAGAACCGCTGGGGCGGCAGTAGCTCAGTGGGTAGAGCTGGTGGACAGAGTGGGTCGTCCACTAACCGTAGGGCCGGCGGTTCGATCCCCTCGATCCCCACTTCCAAACTG
>JAOPJK010000117.1:5916546-5928812 GCA_027123565.1 Phycis chesteri
AATATTATGTCATTTTATTATTAATATAATGTAATTTTTTAACTATTATTACCCCCCCCCCCCCCTCAAAAAACAAAAAAAAAAACTCTTATCACTCAGAGTAATTTGCAGTAAACTAGTCCAAACCTATGCAGTCCCTGAGCTCTGACCCCATCATCACATTAGCTCATCCCTCCATCACATTCAGTCATGATCCCCCCCCATCATCACAGTTGGTCATCCCTCCCATCATCAGATTGTGAGATTAGGTTACTTTGTTCCTGATTTGTTTGGTTTGGAAGCTGTTGAAGACTTCTTCTGAGTTGTTGTAAAATAAGTGTTTGTAAACGTGTGCTCCTGATTCTATTTTTGTGAGACAACTAAAAGAGTTATAAAAGGATGGCAAATAAAATACATACGTCAATGTGGCCGTGTGGACTCCTGATTTATCTTTTTTTTTCAAAGGCTACAAATCTTATTCTGTCTTATGAAATAGAAAACAAAATCATCATGAAAGACGGAGCTCTTCATAATGAAAAAGGGGAGTGTTCTTCAAATGCAATAATCACATTAGTAGAGCACAGCATCGTGATTCATCGTCCCGCCTGATGCCTGTCTTGTCTCCTGCAGACCAGCAGAGGGCGTCGGCTCCTCTGCCAGCAGCCAGCAGCGCCGAGCAGGCTGGAGCGGAGCGCGGTGTGCGCTGCGTGCCTGAGCAGCGCCTACCACGCGGCGCATCTCCCGCAGAAGAAGAGACACGCCCCCGCCCCCTACCGAGTAGCGCCACTCCTCCATCTCCACGCCGACAATCGCCATGGCGACCGAAAGGCCCGGACCAGGCCGACATCTCTGATGCCCGCCGCCTCGCGCCCAGGTCCGCGGGCCTCCTCCCTGACGTGTTCCTGCAGGCACCCTTGGGTCCAAAGCCGGACCCCGCTGAGGTCGGTCCCGCTGTTGAGCAACCGCAGCACCAGGCACCCACCCCCGTGCAAGCCACACCCCCGCAGTGTGTCCCCTACCCTCAATTATTGGTCACCGCCCCCCGGTTTCTCATCGATGCCCCGCTCCCTTACCGGCGCTACGTGGCCCCGCATGCACTCCAGCAGCCAATCGCGGCGCACCGCGTGGTGTCCAGCGTGGGGCAGCAGGCTGCCATTGGTTCAGTGGCGGTCGGGCCGCTGTACGCCTGGCTGATAGGAGGAGGGGCCCAGGACCCTCCTCTCAGACCAGTTCCTCCCAGGACCCCCCTCTAAGACCAGATCCTCCCAGGACCCCCTCTCAGACCCGATCCTCCCAGGACCCCCCTCTCAAACGAGATCCTCCCAGGACCCCCCTCTCAGACCAGATCCTCCCAGGACCCTCCTCTGAGACCCGATCCTCCCAGGACCCCCTTTCAGACCAGATCCTTATAGGACCCCCCTCTCAGACCAGATCCTCCCAGGACCCCCATCTCAGACCAGATCCTTACAGGACCCCCCTCTCAGACCAGATCCTTACAGGATCCCCCTCTAAGACCAGATCCTCCCAGGACCCCCCTCTAAGACCAGATCCTTACAGGACCCCCCTCTCAAAAACCCTGACTGCACCTGACTCACACACTCTGGGTTGGATGAAGATGAAGATGAAGATGAGTAAGTAGCAAGTGACGGTACATGTGATGGGTTAGCCGTACTGTCCAGTTCATCTACAGGTAGGTTGTACACTCTGGGCATTGAACCCAGGACCTGTCCAGTCCCAACACCCTAAACTCCCTGGACCTTACTTGTAAATCTAGAGGAAGCAAATGCAAGCAGACATCCAGGATGTTTCTGTGTCTCGAAATGACTTAAAAATAAGGGAAGCAACAGAGCTGAAGGTAAATCGACAGTATTATTTTAATTAGTTCTTACAAAATAATTTATTTTAATACTTACTAATGAGCTGATACTAATGGTACTATCTCTATATCTCTCACTTTACTATCATTGCTATTATCCAGATATTTTGATGCAGCGAGTATGAGGTTTGATTATTCTTCATACTCACAATGTGGCCTATATTGTTTATTACAATCTAGTGATTTTTTTGATACTATGTGACCCATTATCATGTAAAAGTATTTTTTATTATACTTCATTTATACCTCATATGGCCTGATCAATCTGTTGATCAATATATAGCTGATCATAGATATTGAAGTGAAGTTGGGAAATTTGGTTTTATCACATCAATAGTTATATATGTAATAAAACAGAATTTCTCAAACGGGATAAGGGACAATAGAAATGTAGCTTTTATTCAAAGTACAAAATATTAATTTTTTACACTTTCTATAACAAGTCACTTTTTTTATTGTATACATATTATATACACCTCATTAAACACATTTGTACATCTAAATCAGGTTCAGAGTTTTCATTTGACTTGAAAGCGCTTCTAGAGTGACGCAGGGAACGGCGCCTTCCATTTAAAACTCGAAGGAGGTTCAAGAAATGAAAACATCTGGGATACAACTCTCCGCCTGCGGTGCACATCACAGGCTGGCTTGAAGAAGGAAGGCCACTAAAGTGTCTTTTTATTTGCCTGACCACTGAATTTGAAATGAGTCGCTCTTTATAGGTAAGGAATGCCATTGTTTGCACACCCTATAAAACACCGTTAAAAAGCATTTTAAAAGTCTTTCCCCTTCATGTCCTGCTTGATGTGTGATCCTTTCAAAAGCTTAAGATTTTCATTAACTTAACTCTTAAAGTAAACAATTTAACCGATCACATTTCTGCTGGTTTAGTTTCTAATAAAAAACCGTATTTTCTAGTCCTAAGCTATTTGGCGACACACAAACCGTGCATGAAACAAAGGTGTACAGACAACAGAGAAGTGACGTCATCATGGAGTCAAGTTATCTCGTGCTTCCAGGTGATGGTGGCTCATCCTCTCCGCAGTCCGCCGCGTGGTCGTGCACGCACGCTTCACGTTCACGACACCCTTCACGCGCACGCTTCACGTTCACTTCACCCTTCACGCGCACGACCGGTGAGCTCACCGCCCACAGGATTGTCCGTCTGGATTGTTTTCTTCTCTGCAGCTCTAGAAGAAGCTAAAAAAAGAAGAGGGGCGGAGGAGTATCAAGTGGCTGTGAATCCCAAGATCAAATCAAGTTAGAAATAAAATAAAAAACTGCAATGTTATTTGTACTTTTTGGAATTGCTTTTTGATGACGATGCATGCATGCATTGCCAAAAAAAGGATCGGAAAGATTTTGAAGGGACAACGTGTAGGATTTTATATGCGTATATCACTTTAAATGGCCAACATAAACAAAATCGACACCTTCCCGACTCTATCCGTCGCGTAGAACAGCCTGCGGGCTGATTTGTATTATAGCCTATTTGAAGTGGGACGCCTTGCTGGGGAAAAGGAAGGAAGCGAAGTCTAAGCACGGATAATGGCAAAAAGGTCTGTTATTTCAGAACGTGTTGATTTGTAATAATAACTAACATTCGTTTAATAACTTACATTCGTCACTCCAGTGCTCCAGCCGGCTGCAGTTCACGTACTGGCCAAAGGGGTCAGCAATGAGAAGGAATTTCGGTTTCTTACACAATAATCGATCCATGATTCACGATACACAACTCAGGGGTAAAACCTCAACAATAAACACAAAAATGCAGACAAAACAAGGTTTTATTATTTAACAGTTCATTCACAAGTTCACTTTTACAGTTCATTCATACGTTCACTTTTATAGTTCATTCATACCTTGTTCACTTTTATAGTTCATTCATACGTTTGCTTTAACATTTTATTTGTATGTGTTCACTGGGCATACTGCAGTGGATTACAGTATTCTGTCTGTTTGTGTGTGTGTGTATGTGTGTATGTCTGTGTGTGCGTGCGTGCGTGTGTGTCAGCACACCAAGCTCATTGGGTTACGGCCAATGACAATCAGCTGCAACGTGATATCAAGATTTACAAAGGAATGCCTTCACAAAAACACTCAAATTTCAAAGTCATATAAAAACATGTGGAAGCGCCAGCCCTAGTTTTATCAAAACATTCAAAGTCAGTTGCTGAGCCATTTTGATTTGAATATCTGGATTATTAACAGATTCATAACAGACTGTGAGCAAATTATACACCTGTTAGCAACTCACAGGAAGGAGGGTGGGGGGGGGGGGGCATATATTGCAAATATTCGTAAAAAAAAAACAAATTAGATACCAATACAGCGTTAATATGTGTTCATAAAGAATCTGTAGAGAAGCTCACTCTAAGGACCCACAGCCACCCTGGCTTCATCTGTAGCTGCTCAGAGGACCAGACACGTGTCTAAAGCCTTTCATACTCTGAAAAGAAGAAAGAAAGAAAAACACCACACTATTAGCCTCTGGTATCCATTACAATGTTTTCCTTCAAATTTTTATTTCCATTTTTCCCCCCAAAAAGTATTTTATTTCCATTGCTGGTGGAAAGAAGAAAAAGATGAGCCAGATTCCATGTACCATAATCCAAATCTTTTAACGCCACTTTTCCTATTGGGAGTAGTTCACTACCAGGCTGGACCAATAGGATGTTCACTACTGACCCGGACCACAAGGACGTTCACTACTGACCCGGACCACAAGGACGTTCACTACTGATCCGCACTACTAGGACGTTCACTACTGACCCGGACCACAAGGATGTTCACTACTGACCTGGACCACTAGGACGGTCTGGGCGGAGGGCGGGAGGGGGGCGGGGCTCTGCACGGGGGAGGTCCTTGCGGTGGAGGTGGCATGAAGCCAGTTGATGGGGATGGGGGCGTGGCCAGGCCATAGAACTGCTGCTGCTGTGCGGGAGGCGGAGGAGGAGGTGATGGCGGTGACGGTGGGGTCGTGGCCGTGGAGAACGCCGGCGGGGGCAGGGCTCTGTTGGGCGGAGGAGAGTGGTGGTCCTCCAGGGCGTAGGCGGGCGAGGTGATGGAGGAGGGCGGGGGCGTGGAGGGCAGCGGGGGCAGCATGGAGGTGGGCGACGGAGGCATGTCGGAGTAGAAGGCGTCGTTGCCCGGGGAGCCGGCGCCGCGGGCGTAGCTGTGGGGCAGGGTGTAGATGGGCGTGGACGGGTGGTTGTAGATGGGGTAGCGGGGGCCCACGTGGGGCTTGGCCCCGCGGGTGAAGTTGATGCACCGGCCCTGTGGGTGCAGAGGAAGGACAGGGTCAGGTGGGCACCGAGTTCACAGACCAGCTCAGCTTCATACGTTGTTCAAAAAGCCTCGCTAACACACCAGTGATCCTCAATTTCCTGCCGTGGTTCTCTAATAAGAACGGACGATCCTTATCGGGGATCCCCGATCGCCTCAAAGAACCCTCTGTGCGTCAAAGTATGCGTCTGGTCGACACGGCCGGCGAATGCGACTCCTCTGAAAGCCCTGTGTGGAGCTTCAACATGGCCGCCGCGCGTGATTCCTATGAAAGCCCTGTGTGGAGCTTCAACATGGCCGCCGCGCGTGATTCCTATGAAAGCCCTGTGTGGAGCTTCAACATGGCCGCCGCGCGTGATTCCTATGAAAGCACTGTGTGGAGCGGTCTTTGTTTGGCAGCCGTAGCGCACGGTTCTCCAGAGATGGAAAGAGGAAATGCCGAGGCAAGTCTTATTAGTGGGTGTCGTGGAGGAAAGCGCGGTGCCTGCCAAGCTGGACATGGCGAAGTTGGGGAGGGGGGGGGGGGGGGTAGACAGCTACTCTTGATGGCTTTTACAGGCAAAAAGCCCTTTTTTAAAAACCCTGGGTGGACATTAATCCATGCTAAATAATGAGCAGCTTTCTGCTGCATCATACGTTAAGATCCTCTCTGCTCCACACTCCTCCCCTCCTCTGATTGGACGAAGCCGAGGGATCCGTGATTAGTTGGAACTGTTATTTAGTTAAGACGTTTTATTTCCCACTGTATTTTCTTGAGTCTGAGGCTTTGTTTACAGATATCTCGCCTTTTTCCAAGAAATTAGGAATTACAAGAGTTATGTCGGCAGCTAGAGTTTGACAAGTGATGTGGTTTTATTTCGTCTGTCATATCTTATAAGAGACGCAGTTGAAAGATACTTTGCCTAATGTTTCCAAAGTTATCAATACATGAGTATGAAAACATTTTGCCCTGCCAAAGTTTGAAAGGTTATTCACAGTTATTTTTCTCAACTTGTCATCCTTTGTGTCATTTAATAAAAATGATTAAATAAGAAAAACACCGGCTCGCTTTGGACTCCATGAGCTTCCACAAGGTTCTTTGGGCTTGAGGTTAACATGCTGGGCTGACAAACACCAGCAACCCACTGCAGAGAGACGGCCCAGCTCTGAACCAACCAAACAACACACACTAACAAACCCCAACACGTACCAACACACACAGTCAACACACGCTAACAAAGACCAACGCATACCAACACACACAATCACACACCAACAAACTCACACACCAACACACACAACCAACCCACACTAACAAACACCAACACACTCACACAACAACAGGTGGCCGGTGCGTGTCAGACCCGTTGTCTGGTTGCCATCTGTTGTGGGTGGAATTTCTCGTTAGCGGTCTTTACCGCGTGGGCTCCTCACCTTGTCTCCTGGGTGCGGTCGCATCACAGAGACCCGGGTGTAGCTCCTCCTCAGCAGGTGGCCCAGCGCGTCCAGCTTACCCTGAAGACACACACACACACACACACACACACACACACCAACCATCAGCCGGTTTCTGTTTTATGTATGGATTTGAAACACTGCAGCATGGAGGATATGTGAGCTTGACTTAAAGGGGCATTTAGCAGACGCTTTTGTCCAAAACGACTTACAATCAGTACATATTGTGGGGTTCGACATGTGGACAGTTGGAGGAGGGGGATCAAGGAGGGATCGAACCGTCGACCCTACTGTTAGTGGACGACCCGCTCTGTCCACCCGCTCTATCCACTGAGCTACCGCCGCCTCTACTTCATAGTGGCTAGCAATCCTACTCTGCCGGGCTTGTTTACTCTTCGCTAGCGTTGCAAAAATGCGCCACAGGTCCGGACCTGGTGGGTACTGCTGAGAGAGAGACGTGGCCCATAGGGAGGCATTACATAAGAGCGAGGCGCGGGTTCAGAGAGGAAAGTATTTGGTTAGCAACTGCTCCGCCGGCTCCAGAGAACGACTGCCTCGGAGCCCTGGGTCTTTTCGATGCACGTCTGGTTTTCGTTTGTCTCCACAGCTGACAAGCCTCTACAGCTGACTAGCGTGTTATCAAACCAATTTTATGACGCGTTTCCTTGAAACATATGGTTGGCTCATGAACACGGGAAACAGAAACAAAAAAAAAGCATGCAAGACGCTGACCTACTAATATATTGTGTTTGGTTTAGGTGGTACGGTATGTATGGTTTATACGGTATGTATGGTTTATATGGTATGTATGGTATGTATGGTTTATACGGTATGTATGGTATGTGCGGTTTATACAAGTATGGTGTGCATGTATCTGGACAAATTAATATTCATCCAATGGCAACTCTGTAAACTACACAATAAACTAGACTAGTTTTAAATAGACTGTATAAAATGGACTATAAACTAGGTCCTGCCTAATTCTAAAGTGCCTCTGACTTGGATTGAGATCTTGGGTGGGAAGCCAACCATTGCATTGCGCTCCATTGGTAGGATTGGACCTCATATCTGCTTGGAAAAGAGCATTCCGTACGGATTCAGACTGTTCATGTGCAATTCTGTGTTCACGCCCTGACTCATTGCACACACATCACAGCAGGATGCTTCATTGCGTAGCTTCATCAAGCACGACGCCACCATCGTAGGCAGCCCACTTTGAGCACTCCTCCGAGCCTTATTCTTCTGTTCTTGGCTGACAGGAGTCCTCCATTGCCAAGGTCAGACAACCAAAGCGGAGAGACGGGGAGGGGGGGGGGGGGTCAGCCTGAAAAATCCTCCAAACTGCTTTTTGACTTTGACGTTTGTTTCGGATTCTGTAATCATTATCTGGACTCTCCCAGGAGGACTGTGGTGTGTGAAAACCTCTACAGCTCAGCAGTTTCTGAGGCTGGAGGCCTCATGTCTGGCACCGGCCGTCAGGCTCTTGGATTTCGTTTGATCGAACAACAGATGAAACTTCGGGCCGTTTCTGTTTTATGTGCTGAGTTGCAGCTTGGCTATTTTGGGTGTACCTAATAAAGTGAGACATTTGTATATAAAGATGTGTATGACGTAATACACGCATAAAGAACGATACATTAGTCGATGCAGTAGTTAAGCGAAATTACATTATAAGCCATTTCACACGTTTGTGACATCACAACTCGTGAGTGTATCACGCCTATACGGACAACGCCACAGCGACCTGCCGTAAAACCTGGTCGTGTATTCATCGTCATGCCCGGTGGCCACTCCCATTGGCCTTGTCACAAGTGGACATATTTTGAAGTGGCTGGCCCGGGACTAACCTCACACCTGGCTTCATCGACTGCCTGACCAAAAATGGATGACAATCAGCGACGTCAACACGTCTCGTTTACCTTGATGGGTGAATACCATTTCTGAGGACGGACCGGTCGGCGCACGCCATTGTTGAAGGTCCGCGTCTGCGGAAACTCAAAGTCCTGCTCGGGCATCACCACGCGGGCGTTCTTCGCCTTCTCCAGCTTGGCCCCCTCCTCCGTGGACCCTTTGTCGCCCCAGTACACCTGGCCAGGAGAAGAGGAGGCGCTTCGTTTAAGATCTCGCAACATCAACGTCATTCATGTGCTCACACAGGCACACTTGTGCTGCGCCGTTAGCAGGGGTTTTGTTTCATTCATACTTTTTTTTTTTGCGCACACAGTAAAGTGTTAACCGAGTCGAATATAATTTATTGTATTTATCTGGCCTTAGTTCAGAAGCCTGTTGTTCATAAGCAGGCTTTAAATAGGCCTGTTGTATTGAAGAGCCTCCTCCACCACATCACCACAAACCCCTCTCAACACACCAAGCCATCTGGTTTAAAAAAAAACTTGACTGTTGATTTCAGTTGGAGACAAATACAAGAGGCTTTGGGTCGTCTAATCCACCGTGACTGTCATGGTCAGGATCTTCGCTAAAATATTCAGACTCGGGACATTGCGTCCCTTGCTTCTAGTTTAATTCTTAAGTTATTGCTGATGCTTTTTCCACTGGTTGTTATTCCTAGCTTTAAGCCTGACCTCTCAAGTCACTCCACGTTGGACTCATTCCACTTTCTTCCTTACCAAGAACGTCTCACTCCTTATCTAGTGATAAATCCCGCGCTAGATTGGAAAAGCCTCTCTTGAAGACAAACTCTTTCTCGGCTCGCCTTTTCATCTAAAACCTCCCAGGAGGGTGTTGCACCAAAATGGCCGACATGTGACCTAAACGTGACCGTTATTTAACGTCGCGGATGTGTGACCCCACCTCCATTCTCTTGATGCCCCCCACCCCTCGACCGCCATAGTACGAGGCGTCCACGGTGGGCCATCTCTTCTTGGGGTACCCGTCGTCCTCTTCATCCTTTACGACAGAAAGCAACACATCGTATTGCAGGATAGCCTGACATGCTAACACAATGTATAAGTCGTATGCCACACAGCCGGAATACTCCCATATATACTGCTGGTAACGTTTGTTCTGGCATATTTTCCATTATGATGTCAAAACAGAATTGCAGCAAAAAATATTAAAACAAATGTTTAGGGGGGGAAGAAAAATCTAAGATAACTTTTTTTTAGGCAGATTCAGATTAAGTGGTTTTATCCTTTTTGAACATCCCAAATATTTATAACATGTCTACTCCAACAAGTCTATCATCCTGAGAGGAACCAATAAGATCAGTGACTCACTGAGCTGTACTCCATCACCGGAGGCGGGGGGTCGTGGATGATCTGGGAACAGCAACATCAGATTCAACACATCTCACTGGAGGTGAGGCACGCTTCATGAACTTGCTCTCATAAATATATTACAAAACACAAATAATCTTTTTGTTGGCATTGGCAATCTTATTTGGCACAAATAAAGAACGAATTGCTATTGGGTTTTAGTGAGTGGAGAAAACACAAGATGGCCGACCTACCACAGTGCAGCACAGAGGCCAGAACCACCAGAGCAGAGCCAGGATCAGTAGGAGCATCAGGATCAGCAGGGCGATGGCTATGAAGGTCCCATCAGACTAGACAGGTGAGAAGATACACACTGAACTCATTGCACTGACTTCAGAAGGTTGTTTTCTTAAAGCACCTAAATCTTAGCAAATACAATGATCAACCCTAAACGTTGTTGTTGAGAGTATCATGGAAATATGAAGGTATATTTATGATGAACAAAAGTATGGATAAACCAGGGCCATGATATTCACCACTTACATCACAACCCTGGTATGAATACCCAAAGAAACATTCATGACAAACTTCGATAACTGATTTCAGCATTAAAATAACCAAACTTATAATCAATCTCAATTGTCAATGGGATCACATGTTGGAGACATTAACATCTCCCAAATGTGTGAATGAATTCCATCTGCTGTAAAAAACAACAAAAAGGGCCTGAGACCAGACCAGATCAGTTTGGAAAACCATAATCTGCCCCATTGGGAATCCTGCTGTCAAGTTGATCCAGTGTTGTGGTGTTACTCCTCGTGTTGTGGTTGCACACAGAGTAGGACTACTAACTAGTGTGCAGGTAGGCCTACTCACACAGCTGACCGCAGTGGTTGTCACAGAGCTGGAGATGAAGCTCAGGCCGTTGTTCATGCTGACGTGAAGAGTAGCAGTCCTGCCAAGGGTCAAAAGGTCACACATTGATATATTGCTTTGACCAATACTAAAAGACTGGCCACCAGGGCTTGATGCCGAATTGTGAAAATCACTGATTCGGAAAATACAAGGAAAGAGCTTGTTGTTTCTTTTCATTTTAGCCACCTTGGTGATTGTTATTCTAGCTTCCTATTCTCCCACGTGGTCCTTCATGCCACTATGACCTCATTGTTTGACATTCATGCCACTATGACCTCATCGTTTGACATTCATGCCTCTATGACCTCGTTGTTTGACATTCATGCCACTATGACCTCATTGTTTGACATTCATGCCACTATGACCTCATTGTTTGTCATTCATGCCACTATGACCTTGTTGTTTGTCATTCATGCCACTATGACCTTGTTGTTTGTCATTAATGCCACTATGACCTTGTTGTTTGTCATTAATGCCACTATGACCTTGTTGTTTGTCATTCATGCCACTATGACCTTGTTGTCTGTCATTCCAGCTCCTATGACCCCATTGATTGTCTGCCGGTTATAGTTTTCATTAAATTTCATTGTTTGTTATATCATTACAAGTAGCTGGTCCTTATTTGTAGCCCGAGTTATCCAACATTCAGTTCCATGTCAGCTTTATATGAAACCATTATAAATATAGCACATATGGGCAGGACAGATTGAGACAAACATCTGGAGTGTAAACACAACATGTTGAGTGTAAACACAACGTCTGCATTGTAAATAGAATAGAATAGAATTCCTGTTATTGCACAGTGAAGCGAAATTGAGTAGCAAGCCTAACGGTGCATTCATACATATCAAACAGCAATTAAACATCCAAGACAAAATAAATACAGTTCAAAACTACTCCACGAGAATGTCAACAACAACATGTGGAGTATAAACACAATATATAGAGTGTGTAAACACAACATCTGGAGATTAAACACAGTGCTGAACGCTACAATTTGTCACGTTGAATGAAGGAAATAGAATGAACTGTGACTTACGTCCCTTCCTTGTCTAAGACAGGAGCTGGACACAGCAGGTATGTGTCTCGGACCACCAACGGTCTCTTCACTGTGGGACAGAAACAAACGCCAACTCCATTACGTATATATATATATATATACACACACACCATTTAATATCATCATATAATATCATTTAACACCAAGTGTGATGTTGATAACCCATTGCAAGCCTTTTTTTTTAAAAATCTACCCATTAGTGACATCACAAGTGGGAGTGTCCAAGTATCCAGATGCACGACGGCTCCACACGGCCAGCCATCCCATTCTGCCGTCTGGAGACACGTGGGGAGCTCTGAGTGATGTAGCAGCTGAGGGGAGGCTGGGAGGAAGCTTTAAGATGGGGGGGGGGGAGGGGGATGGTGGATTTATATCCTTATGAGCCACTGGAGGACCGCAGCGTGGGGGGGGGGGGGGGGCGGGGGGGGGGCCGGCGGCGCGGGGGCGGGGGCCGGGCGGCGGGGGCGCGGTCGCGGGGGACTGGCCGCGAACCGGGGGGCGG
>JAOPJK010000117.1:6670764-6684284 GCA_027123565.1 Phycis chesteri
CAGTTCAAAGCTACATGAACAGCTGTTTTATTTTTTTCCCCGAGGTAACGTCAGTGACGTAGTATTATCTTTTACCAACAGCAAGGTACAACAGGTAGTGCAACTTTTTATCACGTAGTTAGTGCATTCACAAACGTGGAGGGGAACTTTCCCTGATTCAGTAAACACGTAAAAGAAACAGTCTGATACCGCTACCGCTACCGCTTTTTACCGCTGTTACTTTGGCGACGCCCCCTGACTACGGTAGCCATAATTAACCAATATTGATCCATATATAAAGCGCATCGGATTATAAGGCGCACTGTCGGTTTTTGAGAAAATTAAAGGCTTTTAGGTGCGCCTTATAGTGCGGAAAATACGGTATATAAATAAATGGCTGGCCAATCTTCGTCTTTTCGCCTGTAGGAATATAGAATCTGAAAATGCCCGAATGTGTTGACCATGATGAAAGGTAAAAGGGATTTTTGAGTTATTTCCTTCATTCGAAACGGTTTTGATGTAACCCAACAGTAGTAATATTAGTGTTAATATGCTCTCTTGTAAAGTTCACAGAGCGAACGTTTTCTGTTCACAGTTCCAACTCATCCCACTGGGACCTGGAAGCACTTTGACTTAAGAAACGCACACGAACAAGTGACATGTCCGCAGGCTTTTGATCACATTAACCTGATCTAAGGTGTAGAACGAGGTCTGCGGGTTGATTGATGATTTTGAGTGAAACTGTAATTAAGAAGGACCTATTTTTGTACCTCGTGTGGAGTGTGGTGTGGGTGGAGGAGTCACCCAGAAATAAATGTGAACATGGAGAGCGTCCTGGTGACTATTGAGTATCGATTGACCAAGACAGTTGGGTTGGTTGGACGGGGACCACAAACACTGCGACCTCTTGGCCTGCGGGACTCTATTCAGTGGACTACAGAGCCCCCCTGTGGAGTTACCGTGAAACCGCAGTAGTCTGCTAGACGTGAAACATACAGAGTGCCAATGGTGTGCGTGGTTGTTGTTTAAATGGATCAAACCAAGAGAACCCGTCGCTTGTATTGTGTTAAAAAAATGATATTCAGCACAAGCATGACAAATGCATGCAACTATTACAAAAATTAATAGGCTATATAAATAAATGGCTGGCCAATCTTCGTCTTTTCGCCTGTAGGAATATGAAAATGCCCGAATGTGTTGACCATGATGAAAGGTAAAAGGGATTTTCGAGTTATTTCCTTCATTTGAAACGGTTTTGATGTAACCCAACAGTAGTAATAGTGTTAATATGCTCTCTTGTAAAGTTCACGGAGCGAACGTTTTCTGTTCACAGTTCCAACTCATCCCACTGGGACCTGGAAGCACTTTGACTTAAAAAACGCACACAAACAAGTGACATATCTCCAGGCTTTGATCACATTAACCTGATCTAAGGTGTAGAACGAGGTCTGCAGGTAAGGTGATATACTATAATCTACTGGAGCTCGATGCTATAAGATGAGAATCTCCGTCTATTTCAGCTCTGCGTGGGCAACTGTTCAAATAACAACAAGTCGTGGTTTATCACATGTTCCACTCCTGTCTTTGTGTCCAAGTTTGTTCGTGAACAAGAATTTGTTACTGGAAGTTATCGCGACTGTTTGCTTGTGAATACATCGTCTTTGAACGTAACATTTTCATGTTTTACTGTTTATGTTGTGAGATGTGATTTCAAGTTCTTTATTTCATGACACGCTTTTTAAATTGCTCCCCTGGTCTGTTCTCCATATGTACATGTTGAGTTTGTGTATAGTTATACGTATATAACAATAGAGAATTGAGATGACATAGATCTGACAGATAGTAGGCTATAGGCCTACATGCCCCCCACATTCATTCGATTGTGCACGCCAAAACTAAGTATCTACAGAAACGCATTAACAATAATTTGACTACGATTCTTTCTATTTGCATTGAACAATAAGCATATGATAGTATTTTGTTGATGTAATGCAGGCCTAGCAGAAGTAAAACCCAAGTTGGATAGAATCAAGATCACCAATAAATGTCATTGAGTTTAATAAATGATGATGCGTTGGTATGGTTCTAACTAAAATCTCTTGAGGAACACGAAGAAGGTCCCAGCGAAGGTCCCAGACCCGACCTGCGATGGAAACATCTTCACGAGCCCCATACTCACAGCCCATGACCATCACCCACCTAGCTGCTGGCTCGGCAGAGAAGAAAAAGCAGCAGCCGGCTGTCAAGAACACAACGCCTCAATGGGTCCACCCGCCCAGACCAGCCCAGGTCAAGATGCTCTTCAAGCGTGCTCCCTTGGTGGGGTGTTTCTCTGGGGCTGAAAGGGAGAGGGTACCTCCTCGGTTCTTACCACCCCTGGAGCCCACACCTGCCATGCTCTTTGAGCGTGATCCGCTGCCCCAAAGAGTTTGCCCCAAGCCAGAGGAAACCCCCGGAGACCCTAAAGGAGTCCCCAGCATAGGAGACAGCGGAGTGTGTGGGGTTGAGGTCAGACCAGACAAGAAGGCGTATCCCCTGTTCCAGACGCCCCCGGAGCCCAGACGAGCCAGGATGTGGAGGCGGTCTCGGCTGGCCCAAGGAGTGCGCGGCGGTCGGCCCGCGGTAGGCACGGCGGCGTCCGGTGGTCTCAGCGCGCCAGTGCAGTCCACCGGGTGCCTTGATGGCGTCAGAGTGTGTGGGGTTGGGTGTTCAGCTGGGGCTGAGAAGAAGGCGATGCCTCTCTGGTTCCTGGCACCCCTGGAGCCCAGACCAGACAAGCTGTTCAAGCCTGGTGTGCTGGCTGAAGGCGCCCGCAGCAAGGCGGGGACCAGTGGAGGCTTTGTGAGACTCGGCGTTGGCGGGTTTGAGTGCGTTTCAGGCGGTTTGAGCCTGACCCCTCCCTGTACTCGTCCCACAACGCTAGCCATGGGCAGGGCAATCGGAACCAGGTCCCTCGAGCCTCCCTCAGCGTGGGCAAGCCAGGACAACAGAGAGAATCTGAGCATGTGGGGGAGGGCCTTGGGAGCCAGCCGTTCCAGGATCGGTCCGGTTCATCCCTGGTCGACATCCCCGGGGGGCGGACTCGTCCGGTTCAGAGAGGCCAGACTCGAGCCCCCTTCCGCTTCCTTCACCCTCAAAGGTGAAAAGCACCGGGGGATACCCGCCCGAGGCAGGAGGATCCCCTCGAAGGGGATGGTGAGAGCCTGAGGCCTGCGCCCTGCTCTACCATGTACCTTACTCTACCCTGCACCCTACTCTACCCTGCACAGGGCCCATCTCAACGACACTCCCCACACTGCACCCTACTCTACCATGTACCCTTACCCTACTCTATACCCTAACCCTTACATTACCAATGAAAATATTGAAATGCATGTGTGTACTGCTTTATGAAATGGTCGAAAAGTATGACAACTATGCCCAGAATATAATACACAGATTTAACTCCGATATCAACATTTAGCTTGCTGAACTAATTATTCTGGAGGGTATATCGTTAAATGGTAAAAGTACAGGCCTCACGTGTCCACTAGATGTCGCTTTAGATTTAATATAAGATATTGTACTTCACTTTCAGCAGGACTTGGCAACAAAGCCTGTCTGAGCAGAAGACGCCCACCCAGTCTCATCCATTTCGAACAACGCTGTAACATTAAGGGTACCAGCACGCATAACGTAGGACGTGCCGAGTTACGTAACTCTCTTCACGTAATGTGTGAGCCAATCACTGAAGAGTTAATACTCCGGCGCATGCGCACATTTGGCAAAGCGGGACATGGAAAATAGGAAAATATCTGGTGTTTAGTTGTCAAATATTGTAATATTTACTCATATTTTCATATTACTCATATATAAGACTAAATTATATAGCTGCCTGCACTACTTTGGTTTATAGCGAGGAACAAACGCAGTCATATGAGTGAGTGAGTGTTTTATAGTTTCTGTAACTATCTTTCATTCCATGTTGCATGAAATGTGTCGTAGATAGCGTAGCCAAGCTGCACATGCGCAGTACGCGGGTGCCCATCCAGAACAAACGGTGACACTGCGAGTGGACACCCGAACAATGCTGTTCTATATTAATTGAATAAATAAATAAATTACTGAATATTTGAATTGCTAAACGGTAGTCGTTTCAACATAAAAAGTAATCTGAGATCCCAACACTGTCTCTATGTCAAATGCCATTTTAAGATCATCTCATTTCCTAGATTCATTGTTTAAAGCATACTAGAACACACATAGGTATTGCTATGCCTAGTATTGGTATTGTTTAATGTAAAGATTAATATTCAGTAACAAAAGTTTCACATTTTTTAACGATGATCCAGCACTAGGCCTACTTGGTCCTATAAAATGATAAAACGTGACATCAAAAAGGTTCATAAGACGTTCAAATGCATTGTATAGGAATACATTGGTTATCTCGACATTGAATTCACTGCTGTGAGTATGCTCATTATTTCTCACCAAAGTACAAAAACAATACTCTAATAGTCAGGCCCATACAGAACAGATTGATTCTGATGGTAGAGTGGATACTAATGGACATGGTCATCTTCATACAGAGTGATGGCCATGTGTTGTGGTCAAGAAGCAGCTATAGGATACAGTGATGACTAGCAGTGTAAGCTCTTGGGCAGAATGGTAGAGTGAACATGGCTGTTTCTGAAGTCTGTGGTGGCTTTGTAAGAGGAGCCGGGCCATCCCTCCGTCGTCATGGAGATCATCTGGACTTGGTTCTGGTGGACTCCTGGGCCATGGAAGAACAAATGAACAGTTTTGAAATGCCTGTCATAAGTGTGTACAAGTTGAATGATGTGATTTCACCATTCGTACGCACCACCATCAAATGGCCGTTCTTCGACCTGTAAATCATAGATTCTTGACCACTCTTGAAGTCAATACACCCTTCTCTCCCAGGCTGGATATCAAACCGCACACTACAAGCACACACAACGAGTAGAAACAATCACAGTACATTTAACATCATTTCATGTCATGTTAACAATGTGATAGAAATGTTAGCAAGTACCTGCCCTGGACCACTTTGATAGAGCTTTGTTTGTCGATGATGACGGACAACTTGGTCAAGGCTTCAAAGAGGAAGTCACACTGCAGAATCAGATCCCCCTGAACACACGTAGAGCTCTGTTATCTCTTTAGATTCACAGCTCAGCAATATCTCCCACATGTTTTCTTTATTTCCTCCAGCACAGGTCAGAGGCCAAGCTCAAATCCAAGTTTATATATACCCCAGGTCAAAGGTCATAGTGTCACCTGAACATGGGGCTTTTGAGTATGGTGTCTCCTGTTCTGGGAGAATCTTTGCTGTGAGTTTCATAATATTGTGTTTAATACTCATTGTTACCTATGCTATTGCTAAGCTACACAACAGCCCTCGGGCTCATAACATGTTGTGCGTTAAGATATGGGTTTGGGTTTACCTTGTGCTTGATTTCATCGTAGGCCACATGGACAATCAGGAAGTTGTCACTCAGGTTGCTGACTGACACACCTGGGTAAAATGCTTAGCTTGAATATGAGGGAGTGTGTACATGCAGATGCATGTGTTGTGTGTCAACGGTTTAATGTCTGTGGTGCCGATCTCACCTTTAAGGGAGTTGTAATCGATCCTCTGTTTTATCTTGGCCTCCTCCACCAGGTAGACAGCCGCCTGCGTCAGGATGAGCTGCCTGAGACGAGGCCTGAAGCCGTTCCTGTCGTACTTCACCAAGGGCACGCTGTACTGTAGGGGAACAGATGGCTGCCACGGTAAACAGTACACCGCTCACCGCTGCTAAATTACACGTCATCACCGTGACATCACACAGGTCAGCATAACATTACAGGGGTTAGCATAACATTACTGTCTACCTTGATGCCCTCGTGGCGAATGGTCTGCAGCACTTTCATGTTGATGTCTCCCTCACCTGGAGGAAAATGCAAAGAGATACTAAATGATTGGATGGAGGAGATTTTGTACAAAATCTTACAAACGCTGTGCGGGGAATGCAAGCAAAGCTTAAGCATTGATTTACCTCCTGAATCATATCGATCAGTATTCAACTCATCATCATCATTCATCATCTAACATGAACAAAACGATATGGCGACTTACTGATCCTAGTGTCCAGGAACGGTTGACACACACTGGAAGGATAGTTTTCCTTCTTCCCTCTGAACATGGAGCTGGTGAGGGCTTTAAATTGAAGCTGGAAACCAGGAAATGTAAATGAAACACGCCCACCCACGCCATCAATCTATCCAGGGATTCTGTCTCTGTAAATTGTTTTATTCTGGTCCTCTTTCTCAGAAAAGCTATAACTGTAGCTGCAACTGGAGCCACTAGATGCTGCTAATGGGGAAATTGACATGATGCAGGTTTAAGGTTTGTTGTGAACAATACCTGAGTTTTTCTTTGGGTGGTGATACCACGAACGTACATCCGTACCATGTGGCGGATGTAAAGCTTCTGCAACAGTTTTGCAGCCTATATACAAAAAAAGTAAATACCAGTCTGCACTGTTTCCGAATCATCAATGCATTTGAGATGGCGTCCTCCTCACAGCCCTGTAACTCTCTGTCGTTTAAAACCACGTACCTCCTGCATGATGGGAGGAGGCGTCGGCCAGCAGCTTTTGTCCAACACGGTTCTGGGTAGGTTGTCCTTCAGCCTCGTGAGGTAGTTCTGCCTGACAAACGCCAGGTACTCGGTGTTGTCATTGCAAACCGGCTGGTTTCTGGTCATGAAACCCTTGATGAACCTGCAGTGTGTCACAGTGGAGGCCTTGCTATGTAGACTGGGCATGTCTTGTTTTACCCACAACCCCTTGCTCTGTATCACCCGACCTACCGTTTGATGACCTTGACAGCCCAGGCACGTTTGTCCCTCTCTTTCCGCGCCATCATTCCTCTCCAGCAGTTCTCAATTTTAGTGGCTTTTTAGAAAATTCACAAAGCACAATTTAGTATTGATGCGTTTTGAACCAAAACGACTCACAGATGATACATTTGGAGCTGGTAGGGGTCAGTCCACAAGATATTGGGTTTAGAACCCAGAACCATTTGGCTGAGAAGAAAAGTAAATATTACCTCGTCTAGTATTGATTTTAAGGAGAAGCCCCACTGACACTTATTTACTCTATATTCCATACGCACAATTGTGCCCCTGGTGTATCTTCTCATGAGGGCATCTTTAGTAGCTTCATGCATTATGAAGGCCGTCGGTGGACCATCCCAGAACCACCACCATCTCTCCATGGATACTGAAAGATACTCGCCAGCTTCCCGCTGCTTGCGGTAGTCTCCTTTGGCCCGGTAGCCTTTGTACTTGGCCTGGATCCGCGTCGCTGGAGCAGGGGATCATATTTGAACCCGTGTTTCATCGTGCGTTATGTGTAACATGTGTGTGTAACGTGTGTGTAACATGTGGAATGAATCTGAATGAACCAACAAAAACGAGAGCCCACCCAGTTCATGCTTGCAGACCTCAAACGCGTCCTCCGTGGCGAACAGTGTCCTGGGGTGGCGGATGAAGATCTTGGTCCTGAACCAGGGAGGGAGTGAAGAACAAAGTAGTGTGAGGCCCCATCTTCTCCACCCTCCGGGGCGAACCAGAGAGCCGGAGGCGCCTACCTGCCCATCTTGTATTCCTTGGGTTTGTAGCCCAGGTGTTTGATCAGGCGGAGCACGCCTTCTGATGGCGTACCTTTCCATTTGGGCCAAGTGTCCGGACACAAGGGCTTGTACCTGAAGAGAGAGAGACACACACACGCACTTGGCATATTGCTGGCGTAGAACATACATATTACTATAATATTCTGTTTCTGCTGCTGGGTGCAAAGAATCTAAAGCAGCAGGCTTCATGACGGGTAGGCATAACCCAACAAGGGAAGTCACGGATGCTACGTCCATATTTGTTAAAGTCTCAGGTTTTAAACCAGATTGATGCAGCTTAGACAAGATACCCCGAGCGTAGTCACCTCTCGAGGAAGATCTCATATTTGCGGCGGTAAGCGAATCCAGCCCTCCTGACTCGGAGGTGCTCCATGAGGCCCAGATACTTGACCTGATGTCTCACCAACACGTCGTCAAAGCGCCCTGGACAAGAGACGCCCACAGACAAAGCGTCAGCATGCAGTATTCATGAAGCCCCTCAAACAATGCATTCTGGACAGGCATAGGTCAAGCCAGCAGGCTTTTGTCTGACGGACGTCAGACCTTCATTAGCCACACAGCATGGATGCCCTTTTCTGTCATGCTGAGCATGATCTTCTGCGGTTTGGTTTTTAAAACTTATAGTGATGGACAACAGCATCTGAAAACCATTTTTTACCATAACCTTTCACAGAGAGATGAATACACACCTGCCAAATGTCTCAGTCAGTTAATATAAACAAAAATAAAATAAAGTCTTATTTATTATTATTGTTATAGGGGTGTATTTAATAGCCTCCCTCTATTCAATAGAAGGAAGGACGTAGCCTGAAACGACATGAGCATGCAATGGATTTCGTGGTACATAACTTTACTGCTCAATGCCCACCGTGATAACCCTCAATACCTCATAATGAGTACAGGACAGCGGTCTGTTGTCCACCACTGGTAGGTCGATGTCCTGCAGGGTCTCACCTGGTTGTTTGCCGTCGTTGGGCTTGATACAGCGCACGTACCACGGCTCTTTACACATCAGGACGTCGGCCAGGCCCGCCAGGCTGCTCTTGAACTGGGTCACCACCTGGTGCAGTGGAAGCAGCACGCCGTGACTGTGAGCACACCTCGGCATCCCATAATAACACAGGCTCTGCTCCTTACCGTCTCCGGTCTTTTCTTGCTGTCCGGCTCGGTGAAAGGGAAGCAGTGCTTGATGATGGCGTTCTGGGACTGCCGCATGACCTGAAGGGTCACAGGGCAGCGGTCTGTCAGCCATCCATCAACTGAGGAACGCCGCGTTGCAATGGAGTATGTGGTCCTGGTGGCTACACTGCTACAACATGTCATCACACAGAGTGCCAAGGTGCTCTGTGTGATGACAGGTACTTGCGAATGGGGCCAGTGCCGACCACGGTAGGACTCAAGGTGTCAGACGTGTTTGATATGGATAAGCGTCCAACAAATATCATACACATAACTTATATCTTATTATAAGCTGTAAAAATGGTTTTATAGGCAAACTTACCTCTTTAGCGTTCCTGTACAACAGGTCATTGTTTTTGTCCAGGAATCCTGAAAATAAAATGCATTAACACATCATACGTTTGTAACGTGAAGTAAGAAAACTAATATTTCGGAACAGTGTCATTAGTACTGGAATGGGTCTCTCACCAACCACACAGTACGTCACTTCCCCCGCGTAGTGCAAGAGGCGAAAGTCCCCGCGTTGCATCGTTTTCCTGGTCTTCTGATCGGCCAGCTTATGTCTGCAATAGATCATCATATGAAGGTCATGTGAGGCGACATTGATTGGCCATTAACCTTTCTGTCGTGTTCGGGTCAAATCTGACCGATTTCCCACTTTCATCAATCATAAATATTGTTTGATTGTCTTATGCCTGTCTTGTCTTAGGCCTTCTGATATACCCTCCATACTAGGCATTTGAACATATACAATTGCTGATCACCACTTTCATTGAATTTTGAGTGGTTTAGTCGACTTTGTAACACCTGTGGTGTTCCCGGTCAAAAATGGCCGCCATAGGAAATGAATGGGTGACCCTAGATTGTGTTCATCCATTCATCCACTGGGTTGGTAAAGGTGGAGAGTAAGCAGGCTAAGCATCGCGTTAGCATATTGTTGAAACACACACACACACTTACACGCACACACACACACAGACACACACACACAAACACACACACACACTCCACCCCACGTGAACCCCTTTCAGACTGAACAATTAGGTGTCTCCTCTTTCCTGCACTTATGTGCCTATCCCCCCACGTGAACCACACTTTCCAATACAAAATGTGTGACACCTGTTCCCCATTTCAAAGTAAACAATTAGGTGCATGTTTCAAATGTGATGCCTACATTTGCAAGGCACACTCCGGCCTGATTGCAAAATGCCACTCCTGTGTGTGAAGACACACACACGCCCGCTCACACACACAGAAATGTTCAATTTCTGTGTCTATTCTTTGTATATTCACTGCAGTTATTCATGTAAACCAGTAGTCTGAGACAGCTTAAAACGGAGTTAGATAAAATTTGGTGATGATCAATGGTTTTTGTGTTAATGTAAGAGCAGTTAAAACAGGCCGGTCAAATTTGACCGGAGCACCAAAGTAAGAAACGAACACGACACAAAGGTTAAGCGTCGAGCCCGTTATGGCGTGAGGAGCAGCAGGAACTCCTCGTTTCCGACCCATGTTCCTCCTTATTGTACCCGGAGAACATCTGGAGAGGAACTCACGTGACAAAGTGAGGATGGCCTCCCATCTTTTCCTCCAGCTTCTCCAGGAAGGTGAGGTCAGTGGCCTCCCCAGGACGCAGACACTCCTCGTCCTGTTTCACAACCGGAATCAAACACCACGACTGAGAAACTTGCCATATTTTGGCGTTTGTTGTTTGGTTTGGTGTGAGTTTTGACAATCAATTCACCAGTATAGAGATGATGCCCCTGTGCTTCTCCTCCACCAAGTCACAGATGATCTTGTTGTTGAAATATGGCACAGGTTCCCACTAAGGACGAGAAAAAGCAAAGAGACATCTTGTGTATGTGTTGTGTGCAATGAGCCATACACTTTTACTTTTGTGCGTTAAGATTCTTCAGATGCCGGGCAGGGGTAATGGTTGAGAGCAAAGACTCGGTGTCCTGTTCACCTCGATTCCTTCCAACTGGTACTCCTCCTGCTCGGACTTCAGCGTCAGCTGGATGAATAACTGCTGCAGCTTCTCGTTGCAGTAGTTGATGCAAAACTGCTCAAAGCTAAACACACAGGAACAGATGCAGCAGAACCGTTACAGCAGAACCGCCCCTTCCTGTGGTTACGGGTTAGCTGTCTCCATGTCGGCCCTGACCTGTTCACGTGGAAAACCTCGAACCCGTAAATGTCCAGGAGGCCGATCACTGTCTTCCTCGATGAGTCCTGTGCCAGAATTAAACTTCAAGGTTTACACTCTTGTTCACATTGACAGTCATTTAGCAGACTACACTTTTATCCAAAGCAACAAGCTAAGCATAATTTGGAGTAGCTCCAAGTAAAAAGAAAGTCATCATTCCTTATGCGCGACGGCGATGAGCTAGGCCGTCTCAGCAGCTAGGTGCGGCGCGTCACGCACCTTGTTAGCTAACGACTCGTTGACCTTGTTCACCAGCCAGTTGAACGTCCGGCCGTAGATGGCTTTGGCGAGGGCGTCCCTGGCGTACACCGCATGGTCCACCGCGAAAGGACTGTACATCTGGGAGCAACGTTCCCGCAGCGGGTGAGGTTCCGAGCTGGCGGTCAAAAGGATGTGTTTCAAGATGGCCGAGACGGATGTGGCTGAATTACCTCCTCCTTTTTGGCTTCGATCTTCTTGTGAGTTAAACCCTGTTGCAGCACCTGTGCAGGAATCCCCAGCAACTGGAACACAAAAAATACACGAAATAGTTCAATATTGAGTCTTTACTCTTTACTACTCTTGAATCTTACCAACAGTACCTTCACCGACGAGGTAGCTTTAATCTCACCTGTGACAGCCAGCGTAGCTCTGGGATGTTTGTGAGAATAGCGTATCCCAGAGAGTCGGCAGCAAACTTCACGTTCCCCAGATGAAGCACGCTTGCAATTATAGCAAACAGATGCTGCATTCGGAGTGAAGAGTAACGTCAAGTACATTATTGTACATTCATGTCGGGGCTCATTTTTGCTTTTAAGATAATGCATTCATTGGAGATTTACCTTTTTTTTGCCAACTGCATTATATGAAGTGAATGATTTTAAATGGATACATCACCTCCACGTCCTTCTCACTGAAGTCACAGACAGAGAGGGCGTTCCTGACTGTCCTCCAGTCGCTCTTGTCGTTGATAGAGGTGACTTTGGCACAACCCCCCTGCGGTCAAAACAGGAGAGCAGTAGAGCAGTCCAGTAACGCATGCAGGCATTGTGTGGACACAATAGACCTATTCACTCAGTGGCCATCTTGGTTCTAAACCGTATCTGCGTGGCGAAACTCAATGCTGCCATTTTTAGGGATCTAGGGATTAGAAAGTAGGTAAGTAATGCTTTATTTATGAAGCACCTTTTCAAGCCAAAAATTGGTAAGTGCTATGCAAAAAAAGTGGGTTAGGGTTAGCAGCAAAATCACAAAATAAAGCAACATACAACATACAAAAGTAAAAAATAACAGAACCTGGCACTTATACTGTACTTATAACATAAGGTGTAACAGGACACCCACTGCTAATAAAAAGCCTGTCCAAACAAGTGTTTCTTTGTTTTTCAAACCAACGGAAGGGGAAGACCACGCTGGAGGGTTGAGGTGAACCCAGTCTGTTGTAGTTCCCTTTACCTGCACCAGGTAACTGTAGTTCAGGCTGTTCCTCTCCAGGCCCAGCCAGAGCAGGAGCTCGTCCTCTCCTCCGGCCACCAGCTGGTAGAATATGTGGAAGTTCCTCTCGCCGTGGTTCTGATGCACCACCCGCGACTTCTCCAGCAGGTAGCTCAGGATGTGGCCCCCCACGGCTCCACCCTGCCAGCAAAAGGAGATCTTTTAAAAACCCAACTCTGGTTAAAAGTTGTACATTGTGATCGTGTCATGTATCTGAGCCTACCTGATGGTCGAACTGGATGTCCATGTACTTTCCAAAACGGCTTGAGTTGTCGTTCTTCAGGGTTTTGGCGTTCCCAAAAGCCTGAGCAAGTTCACGAAAGAAGGAAAGGAAAGAAGACAACCAATGGTCTACACAGTAAGACGACACACTTTTTTAATCCCCTGTGGGGAAATTAATCCTATGCATCTAGCCCATCCTGTATCTAGCACCGTCACTACAGAAGAAGAAACTCAGACCTCCAGCACGGGGTTGGACAGCAGCAGGCGGTCGCGGACATTGTCCAGGAGCCTGGTGTTGGGACAGCTGACGGCGTAGAACTGGAGGACCTTCTTGGAGGTCTCCGTCTTGCCTGCGCCACTCTCCCCCGAGATGAGGATGAAGTGGTTGTTGAACTCACTCAGCATGGTGCGGAACACGTTGTCCGCCAGGGCGTAGCTGGAACACACACACAGAGCGGGTCGGGGGTCAGGAACCTATCCAGGGGGTCAGGAACCTATCTCCAGGTGGTCAGGAACCTATCCAGGGGGTCAGGAACCTATCTCCAGGTGGTCAGGAACCTATCCAGGGGGTCAGGAACCTATCCAGGGGGTCAGGAACCTATCTCCAGGTGGTCAGGAACCTATCCAGGTGGTCAGGAACCTATCTCCAGGTGGTCAGGAACCTATCCAGGGGGTCAGGAACCTATCTCCAGGTGGTCAGGAATCTATCCAGGGGGTCAGGAACCTATCTCCAGGTGGTCAGGAACCTATCCAGGTGGTCAGGAACCTATCTCCAGGTGGT
>JAOPJK010000117.1:7839522-7854333 GCA_027123565.1 Phycis chesteri
CCGTCGGGGAATTGAACCCCGGTCTCCCGCGTGACAGGCGGGGATACTGACCACTATACTAACGAGGAGTGGTACTACACAAGGTTTTCAGTGGAGTAATAAACCGTTTAATATGGGCCTTAATGCTGCGCTCTGAGCTCCAGCGGACTCAGGAGCTCGTCTGGGCCAAAGACCAGCGCTAAACCCTGCTCAGACAGGGCATTAGGGCCCTCCGTGGGCCCACAAGCCTTTGTGTCACTGTCACTAAGCCCTGACCCCTCCTGAGTCTTTTCAAATCAGCTCGCCTTTTCCTCCGTCTACTTTGAGAGGGAGATGAAACATTTCAGGTGGCCGCGGTCCAAACGCCTCTCACCGCCACGGGTGGGCCATCATGAGAGGGGAGAGTGAGAGCCAGAACTTGAATGCAGTTATACTACAGGTGGTGTGACTGTGAACCGTGCAGAACAATCCCTCCCACGGTCTAAATCTGAATCATTACCAGGCGTGTGCAACATCTTCCATTTCTAAATCTGAAGCTGAAAGAATGCCTGCGTAACCAGGATGCTTCTGAGAAACATTTGAGGAACTCGAAATACCCGTCACCCCCAATGCATTGAAAGTTTCTATAGAAAGATGGCTCTGCACATTCCCTTCCTCCGTCTAAACCGACGCGAGACGCTTTCTTCACACCCACACGCTACAATACGTAAACACTGAGCTGGTGAACGCATCGGTGCATGTAGGCCCGCCCGCCCGGCCCTCACTCAGTTTGTGGAAAAGAGGAAATAGTGCTTGTTTACTCGTCGGTTGATCTCGGGGACAGAGTGTGCTAGGAGCTCAAAAGGGGGCGGAGCTGTGAGCCAAATGTTCTCGACCCCAACCTCAGCGTCCTCTCCACCGCATCTCGGAGCCAGCGCTCGCTGCTGGTGCCAGTAAATGGGTCATGGTTTTGAAAAGTAGCTTAACTCGAGGCTTTGGACGCGCAAACATCAGGTGTTCCCGTGTAAACGGCTGATTAGCTCTAGAGGCTAGCGGAGGGCTTGTTGACACAACAACGTCGATGTGACGTTTTTGCATGTCGGATGCACTTGGGTCATATTCTAGAAACCATGAGGGGCAAAACAGCAGAGCTCCTCATAATCTCGTGATTAATGCTTTACTGTGCATTATTAGATGTTATAAAGCAGTAGGCCTGTGTTGACAATTATTTACATGACAATAATTGCTGTCAACCACAATGAGCATATAAAAGTTTGCATTGCACATATCACTAAGATTCATAAGATTCAAAGTGACTAACTTATTCATCATTGGAAGTCTTCCACATTACACAGCAGGGCACCGTCATAAGGCGGTGTTTAAATACACATTTAGACACAAACGGGACTGAACTTTCACGAAATACCTCCCTTATTATTTAGACCTTCTAAATCTTTATGTTGACATGACAACAAAGACATCAACCACAGAAAGCCAGCGCTCGTCCACAGCTCGTGTTTTTTTTGTGTTGCGTTGGCCCCGACGGCAGCCATGGCTGCAGCTCATTAGGACGCATCTGAACGCAAACCACGAGAAATCATATTATTTTACTGTTTCCACGTAAAGGAGGGAGGGCTTTTTTTCCCCTTATTGCGTTTCCCTGGTTGCATGAATGGCCGGCCTCTGTGGACCCGGAGCGCTCTGGCAGAAAGCTGCAATTGCAACACGAGATCTGAGGGCTGGAATGGGACCTGGCGGCTCCCCAAGTCACAGAATGTACTTGTCCGGCTTCCAAGCTGCCGAGGTTCACGCACAGAGCGGCTCTCTCCGGTGGCTCGGAGCGGAGCGCTGCGGCTGAAGACAGCGGGGGAGGAAGCGGCGATTTCACACCAGCGGTGGGCTGCTGTGGCACGCTGCGTCTATAGGGCTGGGATAGGGGACTTTGTTAGGCTCAATGGAAATAACTTGTCACTTAGTTTCTATTTAAAAATCACATATGTTTTTGGCGGTGGGTTGTTTTTCTTGGGCCGGGGTGCGGCCCCAGCACTGACACAAACCGCCACAGAGTTGGGCTTATCTCTTACTATCTCAGCCCTGTCACCGCGATGGTTGGGAGTATTAAGCATGTGCCGACTCCCACACCGATGAACGTATGTAATCCATACCCTTGTACTTCTTCGGGAAAACCTACATAACGGATTGATTTACTCAAATCGATTGGCGAGACAAATGCAGGCCTGTATGTGTGATCGATACGGTGACAGACAACTCAAATAAATGACAATCAGAACAGAACATGCGTTGAGCTTTGGAATACATCTGTAAGTCTAAAAGCATACATGGGGGGGAAAAAATGGAAAAGCATTCATTATTGATCATTGCAATTTATTTGCAGTATTACGCAACATTAGAAGTATAAATATCGTTGTTTTTTTTTTACTATACAACATCTATGACATCCATAGAGCTTTCCTTGGGCAAAATACAAAACTCAAACACTTTATTGCACAGATCCTAAAAGAAAAGAAAAACATTAAGCCATTTCATCTAATACTTAATCATCACAGAAAAACAAAATAACAGAAGAAATACAAACCATAAGGACAAACGCGTCAAAAGAACAACTTGACAGAAAGTGAACAGAAATCAAACTTCCGCACAAATAAATGTTCTTCGTAAATAGCACAACAGAAAGTTACAGACCATTAGAGACAACACATTTCTCTGTGACACGGAACATAGATTTGGCAAATGAACAATATACAAAATATACATACATGACTCTCTTGTAAACAAACATTGAATGTGCTTTGAGGATTTCGAAAGTCCAATTGGAGAAAGAGAGAGAGAACGGCGATGGGGACTCAATTAAAAACAAACTTTTGGTGATCAATTTGGATTCATTAGGGTTCCGAAAGCGAGTGAAATAGTTCCGACAGAAGAACCTGTGATCCAGCTTCTCATCCCCCCCCCTCTAAAACTGCCCGGGGAATCTCGTTCCTAACATTAAGGTGCATGTGTTCTTCCATAAGATATTAGCATACATGTACAATACCTAACCCAGGTAAATGTCAGATTCTGACAAACCGTTCATCTCTACGGACACGTTTTGTAATGTTTGTGTTGCATTAGTGGTTATATAGTCTTTTACATAAATTCTACTTTTTTTTTTTTCCGTCAGCGAGGATGAGGTGATTTCACCCCCCCTCCCAACGCACAGGTAGACAAAACTATTGGGTTTACATAGCCAGCACGACAGAGCAAACACTGCATGACAGAGATCTAGGCTACCTTCTGGTTGACATTCAGGGTTGGTACTCGAAAGGCATCTACAGTGTATAAACGCACGTGGATGAGCGCATGGGCAGCGCGTGTTAAACGGAGCCGAGCGAAGGGGACTTGGGTGCACAACGACCTGCCTGTAAGTGTCGAGAACTCAACGCGGCCTAGCGCTGCACACCGTTTCGTTTCTAATATTTGCCAGAGATGAAGCCGTAAGCCAACTGTCGCACAGTGATATACTTTTTTTTTTTTAATTATTATTATTAGAAACACAAAACCGATTCAGAATCCTTTTTTTTTTTTTCATCAAACCGTAGCTCAAAATGTGTATCTTTTGCAAACTGGAGTCCCAATCCACCACACCCAAAACGTGCTCGCACACGAACAGCTAAGTACGGCGTGTCTTCTGTGTTTATTCAGCTTGCTTCAGACAGAACTTTTTGTACGTTTGTTTTCTTCGCCACGCACACACGCACACACACACACCGCTCCCCCAGAAAACACAGTAAGTCAGCCGGCCAACATCGTTAATAAAACATCCCCCCCCCCCTTCGCTAACGTCGACCCTCACAGTTTTGCTCATCTCTGCTACATTAAGAGAAGCCCGGGTTCCACGCCACCTTTCCTCACTTTTCAAGTAAAAAAAAAACAAAAAGTCAAATGGGTTCTACGTGAGGATGCCTTACGGACGGGATGCGCCGTTCAGGAACACCATGACATGTCAAGCGCAACGTTTCACGGTGATACCAGTGGTGTGAGTGTACAAATGTGATCGCGGATATATCTACATGTCGTCATAGAAACGCCCACGTCCCCCCCCCCCGCCCTTACAGTGTATTTACAACATATTGCATAAAAATCCAACGGCTCCATTAAATGTACACGTGTCGGCGAGTGGAATGTAGCTAGCGTGCGCCGCCGGCTAAGAACGCCACCATTTTGTTTCCTAATTTCTCTAAGGCCTCGTCACAAACTGCTGTTTCTAGAAACAAAAAAAATAAGGAGGGGTCGTTTTCGAAGCGTTTTAGGCGAGAGGGACAATAGTGCAGTTCGGCCCGAAACTAATTGCCAACACTTTGACTAGCAAGCCTAAAAATTAAACACTGATAGAGAATACACTTGTTGAGTGCTAATAGTGGAGTCGGTACTTACTAAAGCCTCAGTCGTTGTACTGCCTTATAAGTGTCTATCCCCGTTCAGGTGCCCAGAGCTGTGAAATAAGAACGCAATTCAAAAATCAAACATGGCGCTGACCTCACAGTCCCGACACCGCTCCAGCTCCCTCGTCGTCCCTGACTTGCGGATTGCACAATGCATTCGGCTATCAAAAATAATACATCTTCAAAACATCGACTAGACCGTTTTTAGTGTCTTATGGACATTTTCAGTGTTTTCATATCAAGTACACATTCTGAGCAATGCAACCGTTGTGCTCATGTTGAAACACTCGCGCACGCGCACACACACACACACACACGCGCACACACACACACACACACACAGCAACAGCTTCTCCGGTCTTCAAAACAAGGATAAAAGGCATGATAATGTAGTCACAAAACACTTGAATTTTTTTTGTCTTAACCAAAATTCGGCATGATTTGCTGCTAATAAACGATTCACTTTCTCCTCCCAGTCGGCGAGTCTTTGCGCTGCTTGGCCCTGCCAGTGTCTCTATCTGCACCTGAACCGCCATCTTCCACGACAACCGACCCACCCCTGGGCGCCTCCTTCCTCTGTGCAACCACACCCTCTTGACCCCCGTCCTTCTTCCTCCTCTCCGCCTGATCCTGTGGTGAGATCTTGCGATGATGAGAGGACATGAGTTTATCAGACAGCACGGCCCTGGACTCCAGAGCTGCACTGGGCTTGGAACCCAAGGCATCCACACCTTGGCGTTCCTTGTGAGTGTCCATTTTCTGCCCGCTCGTTGCCGAAACCTCCTTAGATGCCTTCAGCACAGGTTCTGGATCACGGCAAACCTTGCCTGAGCAGACCCCATTGTTGGGTGGATGCGTCTCTTTCTTTGTCGCTGGCCCTGGTGGTGGTGGTGGTGGTGGCTGTAGTGGAGGAGTGAGAGATGGGGACATTTTTGGCTGAGGCATAAGCTCCTTCTGGAGATGCTGTGGTATCTTTTGTGACACAGAAAGAGCAGGCCCAGTGTCCTTTAATTTTGCGTCAAGATCATCTTTGACAACTGCCACTGGAAGTTTGATTGAGGCGTCTTTACGCCGGGCTTCCTGGCCTTGTTTTGTCGTGGTGGTGGTGGTCGTGGTGGTGGTTTGTTTCATAGTTGTGGTGGTTTGTTTCGTTATTGGAGCTACAGGGGTCTTCATAGTTAAGGTGGAGCTTCCAGCTTTGGAAGGAGGTGGGCTTCTTTGTTTCGGGTCCGTGGTTTCCCTCACGATATGGCCAGAGGCTGTCGGAAAATGTTTGGGTGGGCTCTCTTGTAAATTTGTATGCGTGCTTGTTTTTGTGACGGCAGAAGGCGATCTTACAGTCATGCTGGAGGTCTGTCGGACCACGTCTTTGTGTCGGGAATCTGCCGAAGGGCCCGTTGATTGCCGCAAGGTTTCCTTCTTAGAAACATTGATCACATTAGTCGGGGAAACAGAGTGTGGAGATTCTAGACTGCCCTTGGAGCTGGTGCTGTTGAAACCATCCCTCTCAGGTGTCTTTTTGTCCTTCTCTGCCTTTTGGACAGTCTGAGCCAGAGGCAGTCGGTCAGGTCCCGGCTTACTTTTGCAGCACAAAACCTTTTCGTCTCCCATTGCAACGTCTGCTTGTTGTCTTTGTTTCACTGTAGTGGAAGTGCATGTTTCTCTGCAGTCTACCTCTGCCTTTTGTCTTTTCTCGCTTTCCTCGGGTGCTTTGGGCGGTGTGTTTACAACGGTGGCTTTAGAGGACGGCATCCTCTCAGGTTCTACCTTCTCCCCATCAGAACTCCTCATCGTCTTTGGTATTGTCAGAGGTTCTTTGTCCTGCTTCACTTTGCCACCTTCTACTGTACTTGATGTACATGGTTGGACAGAGGTGCCCCTGTTTTGGTCAGTGCTCGGTGTGGCTTTTGCGATTTCTGTGAGTGATGCTAATGAATCCACTGCACCTTTAGGAACAACTTTTAACACAATACGCGAGTGTGCCTCTTTGGCAGATTTAACCCTTTCAACTGTGGCAATAGGTGGGCTAGTGGGACCCATACACACTTCCAGAGGTTGCTGAAGAAGCAGTAATTTGTCTTTACTCACTGCTGACACATCTCTGCGCTCCTCCTGTGACTTTGAACAGGTCTTGTCATCCTTTTCAGAATGGGCTGGTAGCTTACGAAGTGACTCCTGTTCTTTAGTAGGACTGTGGAGCAGAAGTTGTTGCAACGAAAGGTGCTGGGAATCTTCAAGGATGTATTGCACAGTCACATGGGTGTCTTGCAGACTCCCTTGACAAACGGACACTGTTGTGTTCAGTGGAGTGGGTAGCTTTTTGTGGACCATCGGCTGAGGTGTCTTCAGGACGGCATGGGTTAAGGTCGGAGATCCGTTCTCCACCTTCGAGGTGTTCCTTGAAGCAGTCGATGATGTCGGGCTCTGCTGCTCCATCTCATCCTCTTGGTCTTCATTGCTGACCTCTCGTATGGACGGTGTTTTTCCACAGCATGAGAAATGTGAGCTGTGACGAGAACTTCTGTGCTCGTGGGCCAGTGATGAGCTTGGCTTCATGCCCATCCTGCAGTCTTGTTTACCTCCAACGTTTAAGGCTTCAGCCCTGCTGGTCGGACTTTTCACAGATTCACTGTTCAATTCCTGTGGTTTCTCTCCACCGCTGCTGCATTCCGCCTTTGTGGTTGTTGTTGTTGTACAAGTCGGCTTCTCCATGGAGAAACCAGGGCTGTCCAGAAACAAAACAGGCCCAGGGCTAACAGCACAAGCAAGTGGGCTCTTCGGTTTTTCTGCAAGTTTCAGCTGGGGGCTGGAGAGTTGCCTTTCGGAGGAGATTGAGACACTTGAAGATTGACTTCCACTGGTGCTTTCCGTCATTTTGGACAGACAGGTCTCGGTCTTGGAGATTCTAGGGCCCGAGAGCAAGCCGATGTCAAGGGTGCCCTCCAGGGGTTTGAGGGAAGAAACAAGACGCCCTTCCAGTTTGTATTCAGATGAAGTCTTTCTGAGCTGACATTCTGAAGAAGAGATGAGCTGGAGCTTTTCCACAGCGCTTTCCCCTCTTCCACAGAAGAGCTTAGGGACCAGACCTTCAGGGCTGGAGTGACCCAGTCCGCCCTTCAGGGGGTCATGACACATGGCAGAGTCCAGCTGGAGACTTTTGGACCGGGTCGTGGCAAAGTGTAGGCCCTCGTGCATGCTGGGAGACAGCCGACACATGCAGTCTTCACGTTCCTCAAAAGACAATCTCTTCCTGGTGAACTCTATGTTGGGCACTTTGAAATCCAGCCGATCAGGCTTCATCGTGTCCTTAGCCTGTCGAGACGAGAGTTGCCAGTCTGGATGAACGGAGCACAGGGGCGAACGGAGGACTCCTTCGGTCTCAAAACCAACACCACCAGACGGATCCGAATTGCCCTCGCAGACGCGCGGCGTGTTGAGCTTCTTGTACAGAACGTCTTTGGTGGTTCCGGCAGTTTTGGGTTCTAGTGAGCCGCCGTCGGCACCTCTCTGGGATCTGCTTGGACCTTTGTCACAGTCGTCTCCGCACGGGGACGAGGAGAGGTCGTACTCCCGCAGAGCGTCTTGCTTTTGTAAGGACTCCCTCCTTTCGGACCAATCCTGTCTCTTCACCACCACCTTGGACTTGAGTTTGTCTTTGTCCAGCTCCTCCACGGACTCCTGCCGGCCCACCTTTCGGCCGACAGCTCGCTTCAGGCATCCCTGCTCGGCGGGGCGGACACGCGTGACGGCCATGGGCTCGCAGTGAGTCTCCTCGACGCTATGCAGGGTCAGGTAACCCCCGTCCCCGCACCTCGGCTCCTCGTCCTGCGCCTCCTCCTGGGTCACCTCCAGGCTGAGCTTGCGGGTGCAGAGATGTTTCTTGTCTCCCGTGTAGGAGGGAGACAGCTTCTCCTCCGACTGGACCCGCTTCAGGAGCGGCGACCGGGGGGGCTCAGCGCTTTTGGGGCGCACGATGTGGCGCACGATGGTCGGCGGGGAGTGGATCTTGGCCGGGAAGGCTTGGGCGGTCTTGGAGACGGCCACGGGGTGCCCACTGAGGAGGGGAGAGGGCGACCTCTGAGGGGACGTCGGCTGAGGCGTGGGCGAAGGCGTGCGCGCCAGAGGGGAAAGCGGGATGCTGCCTGCCGATTTGCGGCGCCCCTGACGTAGCCTCTGGCCGGTCATCTTGGGGGCCAGGCCGTGCAGCGAGCTGGGCCGGATGTGCCCGGAGCCGGCTGGGGAGTTGGGGGCGCTGGAGCTGGGGGAGCTGCTCTGGGAGGAGTTACCCGCTGGAACACAGAAGACAAGCCACACATCAAGGGATGAAACCCCATCGTGAGGAATCACGTTGGCAACACATGGATCAATACTGTCAGCAATGCCGGAGTGATCGTGTCGGACTTATGGTCTCCACCTGATTGGTTGAAATCGGGTTTGTGGTGGAGGGCTGCAGTAGGGGAGTGAGGGGAGAGGCTGTGCGAGGGAGACCCGGGGAGACTCTCACCGGAGGAGAGAGAGTGGTTGAGGGACGAGAAGCTGCGGCTGGTGTGCAGCAGAGGGGAGGGCTGCATGGCGAAGCGCCTGAACAGGGAACGCCGCCTACAGTCAACAAGGGAGGAAATAACCAAGAGCTTATTATTAGACTGAGCATTGGTCAGTCGTGTGAGAGCAGCTCCAAAACAGCAGTTTTGTTAAAATGCGTTTAACAAAGTGATCCCTAATTCATATCATGGATGAAAATTGTGGAAGTGGAAAGAGAACATATAAAAAATATATTGTATAGTATAATATACTATGCTGGCACTTACACCTGACAGATTACGTTACGTAATCTGTCCTGGGAAACGTTTGTATCATATGAAGTATGGTTCCTTAAAAGTAGCGAATCCCAAGAGAATACTTTACAAGTAATATTGTTATTTGGTCTTGATGTCGTTATCGACGAGACACTGAGATGCTTTATCGAGCAGCTACACCTTGTGGCCGCTTTATGGCAGAGCATCGGGGGGGAAGTTAACACGTGTACTACATCATCATCACCATATACTGGAACTTGCCTTTCTGGGGTTCTCTCCTTCTTGGGTTTCTTGGTGCAGCGGACCATCTTGCTCTTGTAGCTGTTGCGTCTGGCAGGCCCCATTTTAATGGACGTGTTCTCAAAGGGTGTCGTGGTGATGGCCACTTTATTTCCACTCTGAAAATGTTTTAAAAAAATACATATAAGAAAATGCCAAACAGATGAAACCTCGAGTGATTACATAGAGAGTAATTGATTTCGTTGCACGTGTTTCCACCCAGCGTATCTACATGGATGGATGCACCAGGAGTACGGCAACTCCTCTCTAACCTTGAGGAGCAGCTCCACCACCTCGGTGTGGACCAGACCGTGGACGGCCTCTCCGTTCACGTGGGTGATGAGGTCTCCGGCCTTCAGGCCTGCCTTCTGGGCTGGTCCACTATCCTCCACGTTCTGGAAGGACAGGATCACAGGAATAATGGTGATGAGTATATGAGAGAGACAGAGAGCCAGAGAGAGCCTGAGCTGACGGAGGTGATCCTGAGTCCCGTACCCAGACCATGTGGTAGACGGTGTAGACGTCGCCATCACAGGCGTACACCCGGATGGCCCGCAGCGTGAAGCCAAACTTCTTCCCACGGCTGTGAATGACCACGGGCTGCCGTGCGCCTCCGCCCCCCTGCAGCGAGGAGTCTCGGCTGGGTGAGGAGTCGCGGGACGAAGGGTCCGAGGAGAGGGAGTAAGGAGACAGGGGGCTGGCCAGCGGAGACATCCCGAAGATGTCTGCGAGGAGGAGACGAAGAGACAAGGTGTCCACTTAATATTTGACGCTGAGGGTGAAGTGGGACTTCTGGTTTTGAGGAACACAACACGAGAGTTTAAAGGGGTAGTTAGGGATTTTGGACATAGGACCTCATTTCCAAGTTATCCTGTGTGTTATTTATCATTGGAGACGTTTTCAACACATTTCATTCAGTTCTTCTAGTTGCAGAGTTCGCTGGTGCTAGGCTAGCGCAAGTCAACGGTTTCAGCTAGCCTGCTAATAAAAACAGTCTTACTCACTCCACAGTACACCCGAGGCAAATAAATTATAACGCCAGACTATCGATGTAAATGTCTGTGTTGATGGAATAATGTTAGAAATAATACTAACCTTGCATCGCATTTTGAGGGACTAGTTTCTGCCGGTAACCTAGGCAATATCAGTCCGCCGCTGCCGTAGCCTACTACCAGGAAGTATAACGCTGGTAGTATAACATTATTCTATCAACACAGACATTTACATTGATAGTCTGGCGTTATAATTTATTATAACGGAGTGAGTAAGACTGTTTTTATTAGCAGGCTAGCAGAAACCATTGACTTGCGCTAGCCTAGCACCAGCGAACTCTGCAACTAGAAGAACTGAATGAAATTTGTTGAAAACGTCTCCAATGATAAATAACACACAGGCTAACTTGGAAATGAGGTCCTATGTCCAAAATTCCGAACAACCCCTTTAACTAACGTTAATAACAGTTCATTATTGTACCCTTATTGTAAAGTGGTTAGCCATACGTTAATACAGGCACAATATGCGCACATGCGCCACACACACACACACACAATGATACAAGAAATGTCTGGATATTGCCATATTCTACAATCATTATTTGTGTGTGTGTGTGTGTGTGCATGCGTGCGTGTATTTACACACACACACACACACACACACACACACACACACACACACACACACACACACAAAGAAGTCGCGCACTTTCAGAAAAAAAAACAAACAGCTCTCAGGATCTCTCCGTGGGGCGCGCGCTGCTTTCGAATCCCCGCGATGATGATGCGTGCTCGGCGGCGCGCGGTCCTGACGTCTCTATTAGCCCGGCACGCCGCGCCGCGTCCTCCCCCGCCCGCCCTGCCTCCCCCCCGCGGGGGATAGCAGCGATAAGGTGCCACGGATCACTGCACCGCAACCTTTTCCTTACGAGCACGCGTCACACGGGCCGAATCCGCCTGCTGTTCTACACGGAATGATAATTACACACTATTACCCGTCGAGTCTGCGCGTTGCTGGAGCGCGGCCCCCTTTTTTATTTTTCCTCGCCGCCCTCTCTCCTTCTGTGTTTGGTGTTGTTTTTGGTGTGTGTGTGTGTGCGTGTGTGTGTGCGTGTGTGTGTGTGTGCGCGTGCGTGCATGTGTGTGCGTGCGCGCGAATGTTAATGGTAACAAAGTGGGCTTGTGTTGCTGGTTCGGTGTGTGTGTAGTCAGGAGACTCTCCGTTCCTTCTCCGCTAATGGCCCCCGCTCGCCGTGACGATGACAATGGGAAAGTTTGGTGTCCGCGCCGGTGAGAGTGAATAACGATGTTGTTTTGTTGGCATTTCGCAGAGATCCCCAGGTATCCACCCGGAGAACACTCTGCGTCTAATTAATTCAAGTAATTCAACACATGATAATGTGAACGAATAAACACCCTCTCTTCGCCATTGTCTGGTATTCCATTTGTTATTCCCCGTTGCCATGTTGCCTCTCCATGCGATGATTTAATATAAACTAATAGCTACTTTTAAACGTACAGTGGGTTGTTATTTCAACTACAGCTGTCATAATTACGACTACAAGACTAATACTGCAGGTTCGATGGTAACTACACTTCTACAGTTCTACCAATAGGCCTACTACTAAGACTACCACTGCTGATATGAAACAAAACCCGCTAGCACATGCTAGTGGTTCATTGAGCGTTTGATTGCGATGTTTACGTCTGGTCGCTTGGTTAGCAACATCAACGGGATCCACGACGTTCCCACACAAAGGTTACTAAAAAAGGATTACCATCGACTCCCTAGTAAGATTTCGCAAAATAAACACGCGGCGATGTGAAATGCCATCATTTATTGAAAAAAGAATCATTATTCTTCCACCAAGAAATATAGTTCCCCCAGACAGCTTTTTGGTTGCCAAGCAACACAGAATAGCATACTTTGAGATTGGCGGCTCATTAACAATTTCTGAGGTGATCACAGGTGTGTGTTTATAGAGTGGTTTAAAAACGGCTCTGAGCCAGTGTGTTCTTTTCCATGAGCCACTGGGATGCCTGACCCTGACAGCGGGGTAAATTGTGTCTCAGGTTTTGTTTTAATATAAAAAAAACATCAACTGATTTCAATAATGTAAACACACCGAGACAGAAGAAAAACAACATATTTCTGAAAGTTGAAAGTTTTGAATAGCTTCAGAATCACAGAAGGTAAGACTTGCCATTCTTGCATGAATCGATACCCCCCCCACCCCCCCACAAAAGGCGCATATGTTGTCTTTGTTGCTCTTTCCCTTGAAAGTCCACATGAAGAGGCGGCTGCTTTTCTTCCAATTGAAAACGCTTGATGATCCCAAAGGTCAATTGGGTGCAAGTGGTTTACACTCCTGCATCTCCAAGGCGTGTTGACCTTCCGTAAACCCATAAACCAAAGTGGAAAAACAAGAAGGGCTGAAAGGAACTGAGGAATCACTACAACCGTTTTGTACAGCAACGCGAAGACCGAAGAGGCCGTTGCCTCGTTGTCTCGTCTCGTCTCGTCTCGTCTCGTCTCTTCACTCCCCGACCGATGTATCCCTGGACGTCTTCCAGAGGGCCATCGGTGGGATGGACTGCGTTCACGCAGGGAGCTGCTGCAGAGGGACGGGGGGGCGGCAGGTCCTGACTGCCGCCGTCGACTGCGATGCTAAAGACGCTAACGCGGCGAAGCTGACTTCAGCCGGGCTTGACTTGTCGGAGTCACCCGATGCCTGCGGCCTGACGCGGAGCTGCCCGTCCGCTGGGCTCTGGTTGCGCCGGGCGCTGCGTCATGTAGGAGAGACCATCGATGCCAGTCTCAACATCTTAACAGTTTATGCCCGTTTTGGTCCTCGCGTCATTCTGCGTTGTGCGGTGTTTGCTTTGAGTGACCCGCACTTCAGATAATTGCCGTACTTCACACACTTCATTACATAATAACTTTCAATTATTTCAACAGCTATGTAAGTTGCATTTAATTTGACGAATACATACAAAATGGGCAACTTTTTTTTTTGGGGGGGGGGGGGGCGAATAACAAACGCAGTCTCCAGGCTCACTCCAATTAAAACCATAGAACGAACGTATGTGCTTCTGCTCAAGTGCTGTACTTCAGTACTGAAAGTGTACTCCCACTAAAGTACTGTACTTCAGTATTGTTCCGGTTGTACTTTGCTTCATCAATATTTATCTCGGAGCATTCACATTCCAAAGCCTTTTTTATTCCCATACTTTTATTGAAACACCCCATCTTACTGAACTGCTCGCTTGAAAGAACGTACCTGTTAGCGGGGTGATGGCTTGCAGGAAAAAAAACTACGTCCTAAAAACCTTTCAGTACGTTTGATCAATGAAGAAGCCGTTCATTTCAAACTAAGTTGTACATATATGACACATAAATTGTAGGTATGAACTGAGCCATTTCTTCTGGTACCAGCGATGCCAAGGTCTGCCATGAGAGCAGACTGTGCAGCTCCAGAATGCCATGTCCACAATGGGTACATGTTACCCATTACCCGTTACCCAAGGGCGGCAGTAGCTCAGTGGGTAGAGCGGGTGGACAGAGCGGGTCGTCCACTAACAGTAGGGTCGGCGGTTCGATCCCTGTGCTCCCCCTCCTCCAACTGTCCGAAATGTCGAACCCCACTAATGTACTGGTTGTAAATCGCTTTGGACGAAAGCGTCTGCTAAATGCCCCCTTTACCCTTTATGTTGCAATGTACAACATGAGTTTTCAATCTAGACACAAAATATCTGGTTACCCGGTTATCTAAAACATCTGGTTTACAGTACAACAATGCAACCATGATAGTACTAATCTGGAATTAGGCCTACTCTCAAATCTCTCAAAGGTCGCTACTGTGAGCTGAAACCGAGTTTGGCGCCGACACCCAGTTCATTCGACGAGCGCAACCGCCGCGAAACGGTTCCCGCGGCGACGGCGACAACGACGCCGCCGCGAAAGAAAGCGGCGAACCATTGGTAGGATCCCGCCGCCACCGCCGCTGTAGCTCCCGGCCGGCCCGCCTGCGTGGTTAACAGTGTTGTCACGTAATCGGAGGATGCCCATCCGCCCGCCAAATCATCATAAGTGCCTCTCAGTCTGGAGCTCAGCGCCGTAGCAACAGTTGTTGTCTTTTGGAAGGAAAAAACCATCAGTTGTCGTCTTTTGGTTCGAAATCCCTGCATCTTCCATCTGCCCCACAGATGGAGGATGTGCTGGCTGGCATTTGGGATGCATGGTAGCAGGGCTGGGGGGGGGGGGGGGAGGAGGGTGAGGGGGAGGTTGTGGGGCGGTCCATGGTGGCAATTTTTTTTCAAATTGCAAAATTGTGGGTTAAGAAA
>JAOPJK010000117.1:8969428-8982871 GCA_027123565.1 Phycis chesteri
GTGTGTGTGTGTGTGTGTGTGTGTGTGTCATGAAAGTTTGATCAACCTCAGCCTCTATCGGCCGACATCAAACCACGGGGCCGTCGAGTCCGTCACAATGCTCACTCACTGGGGGATCTGTAATGGATTGCTGTCCCCGGAGAAAAGGAGATTTCCAGTCAGTAAGGCACCCGGTAAGGCTCACCCCATCACGCAGACAGGGGCACCAGATCAGACCTGCCAGGGGGTCACAGACGAGTGTGTGTGTGTGTGTCTGTGTTTGTCTGGTCTGTGCACACACACACACACACACACACACACGCACACACGCACACACACGCGCACACACACACGCACACACACACACACACACACACACACACACACACGCACGCGCGCGCGCCCACACACACGCTTACAAGAACACACACACACGTATGATGTACTGTGATATGTATTGCCACTGGTTATACAGTGAATAAGGTGTAGTGGCATGTGATACCGTGAGGTCAGCTGTAACGTAGCCTTTGTCTCCGTCCTGAGGAAACAGCTGAGGGGGGAAATCCACCCCATACAACTGGTAACACAATATGAAAGGGGTTATTGGTGGACAGATGCTTTGGTTTCATAATCCTGTCGTTTGATGTCTTGTCCAGAACCACGCTGGGGGTTCTGGGGGTTCTACTTGGAACACCCACATGTACTTGATAGTACTGAATTGTATAGCACTTGTCTAGTTTTTAACATATAGGGTACCATCAACAGCCTTAACCTAGATCACCAACCGTGTTGATGCATTCGGCCGACGATTAGTAGAAGTGTGTTCGTACAGCATCACGCGCTGCTGCGCAGTTGAACCAGTATTTGCTTTCATGGCTCTTATTTTCTCTTGTTATTTCTTATGATCTCACTTCAAATGTCGCTTTGATCTCCATCCTCCTCCTCCTCCTCCTCCTCCTCACTCTCATCCTCATTGGCTGCACATGACATCAGTCGTGAGTTTGCGAATACCGGCATCTCCCTCCTCACGCCGGAGTACCGAACATGACCCGATGTCTGCGCGCATATAAAAAAAGGAAACGCTAGGGGGGCCACTCCTATCGAGGCAGCCGACTGTACGGAGGGCGACTCACAGCCCCGCTCAGTGCTCTGCGCCCCGTGCAGACTGGTGTGTTAAGTGTCTGCGAGCAGCCGGGAGGATGGCGACCCTTGTGCAGTCCGCAGACCTCCAGCAGTTCGAAACAGACCGCAGCGCGATGGCGTCGCCCTCGTCCGCCAGCCTTTCGCAGCACTTTGTCGACAGCAAATTCTACCTACTTGTTGTCATCGGGGAAATCGTCACCGACAACCATTTAAAGTGTGCGATTGCGGACATTGAGAAAGGTAAGGCGGGGAGGGATGGACGCGGTGCGGATGCTGCGGGATGCGATCGTGCGTTGATGAGGCCGTAAACCAGCTTTAATGTATAGATCTATAGACGCCCATCCTCTGCTGCAATGGAATTATATTAGCCTCCGGTTGTGGAAACCAGACAGCTTCCCGGTGCGGGTTTGTCCATTGCGGATAAGCTAAGTACTGGTATCTAAGTTAACGGTGAACTCAGGGGGGCTGTGTGTTTATAATGAAGTTACGTGGCCCCTCCCTAGAACACAATAGGTTATCACACCGAGGCCTGCGTGTACAGGCACACTGTCCTGCAGCCTTCACGGGGACATGACATCACACACGCATACAATCTAATATGTTGGGCTAATATATGTGGGCCTAATTCGTGCTCAGCGTGACGTCTGTCGTCTCAGTGTTGCCACACGTGGTCTCTCCGGACCACCGGTGATTCAGCGTTCTGTCTCCTGGCGATGCGTCAACAGCGCAGGCACCCGACGCATCCATTAGAGGCTCGGTGTGCGCATTTTCTGCTGAACAATTCAATCGCAACATTTGAAAGCCTATAGTGCGCATAGGCCGTCGCCTCGGGGGAATCTTTTTCACAGGCTTTCTCTACAGTCATTAACGTAACCCGAGGTGGCGTCCGAAAATCCACGAGTAGTGCAAGGCACTTTCTTTCACCATTGTTCTCTCAACGAAGCTGCGTGTTGTGTCCAGAGGAGGGCCTGTCGAGGCCTACTCATGGTCGTATGGCGCGGGCCTACGCCGTTTGTAAAGCACCCGACGCATGCCTACATCCAGTGTGTAACTGCGTGTAGGCAACACTAACAATTTCCCCTGCGTCGGTGAGCGAGGCTCCATCCATCCTCCTGCATCCAGCCACGGCTCTCCTCCGACCGGCTGGTGGGCGTGGCTGGGTCCGCAGTGCGGTCCCTACGGAAACTCGCGAGGATCCCTTTTTTAGCCAGCAGGGCGTATGACGATCAGAGGCACAAACTTGTTGGCCCCCCGGTTAGTGAGGGTACAGGTGTGGGGGGCAGTCAGTGTCAGTAGAGTGCATGGAGACTGTGTTTCGATGGCTAGAATTGTAGAGTAGAATTGTCCCTTTATCCTATGAGAGTGAAATAACTCATAAGTAGATTTTTTTTTTTAGAAAGAAGAAAAATAAATCCAAATTCAAGTTAACTTTAACTTTCTAAAGGCCATGTATTTCTATTTTCTGAATCTTTATGAACTTGGGAAACTTGGGAAAAAAACATTGTCCATAGTTATTAGTAGTTATTAGCCTCATTTGTTAAATATTCTGATGTTCAGCATCATTCTCTTTCCAGGCAGCCTTGTTTACGGCTTGTTAGGCCTTCATCTTTTATGATAACTTTGATTTATTTGACATCTCATTGAGTCTTGATCTCCCATGTGAGAGTGAGCCCAGTTTAAGACCACGGGAAGAAATTACATCCGTACAAATATAGACTTTTATGATGTCAGTTGATGGATTTACATTGTAATCTTGCCTTTTGCCACACCCTTCATTCTCAGATTGCGTTAACCATAATTGTGTTCTGAATCTCCTCTCTGCTTAGTCAAATGTCATATTGTCAGTGAATCATTCCTGAGAAACCCTTCCATCCCTGTTCACTTTCAATGCCATATTTAAAATGGCTGCCGTGGAGTGAGAGACAAACACACATGCAACATCTCTCTCTCTCTCTCTCTCTCTCTCTCTCTCTCTCTCTCTCTCTCTCGATATTTCCTATCACAGATTGTATTAACCAAGGGAATATAAAGTATGATCACTCTGCAGTAAGATGACGGCCACAGTAGATGGGTGGGGAACACGTCGAGGCAGTAGGTGGTGTGATAAGGGTGGTGTTTTGTGTTTCAGGGATCCGATCATGGGACACCAATCTGGTGGACTGCAACCTGGACCAGGAGCTCAAGCTGTTTGTGTCCAGACACTCAGCCCGCTTCTCCTCTGATGTCAAAGGTGAGTGGTCAGAAGACACCACTTCTCCAGAACACTGACAGACTGAACCCCCCCCCCCCCCGATACGAGCCGACAAAAGACAAACGACCAGCAATACGAAATGTATTACGACCCTGTAAATACTGCAACGTTTGACGTAAAGGTTTAACGTCGTGTTTGCGTTCTGTCGGTGATAGATTTTTTTTCTAAATGGACCTGGATGCTTCCAGTGTCAAATCATTAGCCTAGCTATTCAGTTCAACTCAAGCTGCAGCTGAACAGGCTGGTGGGTGGCCCACCAGGGGACCCCAGGAGGTTCTGTCATCCTCTGCCCCCATCCAGCTTCCAAATCAATGTCCAATCATTTATTTAACCACAGGCGCTCAGAGAGAGTCTTGAAGCGCGCCGACAGTATCTTCATCAGAAGCAGAGCAGGAATGCGTCAAACCACATCACATAATCACTCTGCTCTGACGCATATCGGCTCTGGCTGTCAGGGAGTCATTGTTAGGCTAACAATGGATTTAGATTCATTTTTGTGGCAGATGTATGTTTGAATTAAGGTTATATTCAGAACTGTAATCATCTCTTTAGTGTACCCTGCATATTGCCTAATTCACAAATTATTATTCTGTATATTCTTATATTTTTACACGTAACACACAATTGTTTTGTAAGTTTTCATTTTCAGTTATTCTTGGGGGTCTCAGGAAACAGTCGTAATATCCACAGCCTTCATGCCTGTTGGAGACGGACGTCCGTGAACTTGTTCACGTTTCTGCATCTCGAGCATCATGCACCACTTCTATTGTCCTCCCCTCACTTCCTGCTTCTCCCTGAGGTTGTTGCTATGCAACAGCATATTGATGCTGAGCAGGATAACCAGCACCATCCTTTCCCCAGTGGCTACTGTCTCTCCCCTAGAAGAGAGAGATGAGAGAGAGGGAGGAGCAGGCTGGGGGGAGGGACTCCTGGAGGAGCAGGCTGGGGGGAGAACTCCTGAAGGAGCGGGCTGGGGGAGGGACTCCTGAAGGAGCAGGCTGGGGGAGGGACTCCTGGAGGAGCAGGCTGGGGGGGGACTCCCGGAGGAGCAGGTTGGGGGAGGTACTCCTGGAGGAGCAGGCTGGGGGGGACTCCTCTTTGGGGACTCCTGGAGGAGGAGCAGGCTGGGGGGAGGTACTCCTGTAGGAGCAGGCTGGGGGAGGGACTCCTGGAGGAGCAGGCTGGGCGGGGACTCCTCTGGGGGGACTCCTGGAGGAGGAGCAGGCTGGGGGAAGGCCCCAGGAAGGGAGGAGGAGATCATAGGAGGAACAGAAGAAAGAGGAGCAGGCTGGGGGTCCTTGAGGGACAGGGGCCGTGCAGCAGAGGAGAGAGGGATGACAGGACAGAGGAGTTGAGATGAACGACTGATCAGTGACTGGATGCCAGACGAGGAGCTTTCCTCCCTCTCATGTTTCCTGATGGATCAGAGAGAGGGTGTGGTGGTGTTGGGTGGTGTTTCTGATGTATGAAGGAACAGACTGCTTTGGGCCGTTTCTTGAACAACGAACTGGGGGCTGAGAGAAGGGCTGGGCAATAATTCAATGTTATAAATGAATTATAAGGAGTATAAATGAATTATGATTGAATATGAGGTTTGAAACATCAGTGAGAAGGGAAAACTAGTTTTAGTCCTATAACATACTTAATATTTCCATATACATCAGTGTACTGAGCCTCAGTCAGACTGTTAAGAATGGTAGTTGATATGGATCAATATCATGTCAAGTTCCCCATGATTATCATGGTCGTACATATCCTCACCACGCCGCCCAGAGGAGCTGAGGCAGCAGGGTGACCCTGGAGCTGATGGCTCCACGGGGTCCACACGCTCTTTCCAAGCTGCTGACGGTCCGTTAGACAGCAGGACACAGAGAGGAGCTGTCTGTCCCTCACGGCCAGACGGAGGACTGGAGCGTTCATCGATCGGCAGCCATTTATGACTCGTATAAAATCTGAGCGTGCAGCTGAGGTTTTCAGATGGCCATTCATCTATTATTTAGACAATCAGTGCCAGCGTTTTGCTTGCGTTGCGTTTCTCAGCTAGATGAAAATGCAGAATACTTATAATAAATATTGGAGATTCCCTTTGTGTCCAGTAGCACACTGTGTTCGTCTTCATTCATGCAACATCTTAAGCCTTTGTTACAGAGTCTGTAGGCGTGGTGGATCTTTTGTTGAGTGTCTGTCCGCATTTGTTCATCTCTTAAGTTTGTGTGTGTATGTGTGTGTGCGTCTGTCTGTATGCATTTATTTTTTAATCTCTAAGTTTGTGTGTGTGTGTGTTTGTGTCTCTACATGTATGTAAGAATCTCCAAGTGTGCGCGTGTATGTGTGTGTGTCTCTGCGTGTGTGTGTGTGTGTGTGTGTGTGTGTGTGTCTGATTTGTGGAGACGCTGGGCTTCTCCTGGGCTGTGGGTCCAGTCAGAAGGAGAGTGCTTGGTGAGGCATTAACAACCCCGGGCCCCCCCCGGGGGGGGGGGGGGGGGGTGGGGGGGTGGGGGTGGGCTGGCTGGGCTTCTCCTCACCCATCAGGGTAATTGTCAGGGTCAAACCAGTAAGCCCGGACGTCGGGCCCTTGTTTATTTACTGGGAGGCTGAGCTTGCTGGTCCGTGGTGCTCTGCGGACCAGTGGATCGGTAGTGATGGTGAGCTGAGTCCTGCGTGTCGCCCCCATACTCAGACAGACAATGAGACGATGAGACACAATGAGGACACAATGAAAACGGATCACAAGTTGTAAAGGAAAACGTTTGCCTGAACCAGCCTTGACCCCAGCAGGTTCAAGTGATCGCCGTTGTTCTTCGTTCAGGAGATGTCGATGACTGACCTTGACTGTTGAGTCATCACAAAAGGCGACAGTTTGAACTAGTGTTACGTTTTGAAGAATATCTGGTCATGTAAAAAAAATATGTATTATACACATTGTAATATATATCATCTATATTTAAATATAAATATCATAGAACACCTTCTCTAACTTCATCCATCGCTAGCCTACTATATTTTTTAATAAAAAATAGATATCAAATTCACAACCCATTCTGAATCCAATTTCCTCCACGATATTGGACTTCAGTAAACTAATATTAGAAGGCCTCAAAATACTCCCAGCTTGTGAGAATCTGTAATGTCAGCCCGTTCAGAGCAGTGAACCGGCCTGATTCACCTGGCGGCCATCTTGGTTCTGAACTTCAGTTCCCACCAGCCAGCTAGCCTTCAGAACTGCGATGGCCGCTGGCCTGTCTGCTGTGGGAAAGGACAGCCTTAAGTGACATCACAACCTCAGGGGTCATGTGCAGCACCATGATGAGACCGTATGAAATGTGTATGGTGGACTTGAACCAGCAACCACCTGGCAGCAGCGTCTCACTGCCTCCCCACGCCCTGTCTCAACTCATCGTTATCTCTGGAGGGAACCACCTCCTCCTCACCAGCACTGTGACTAGAAACTCCTTTTTACCAAACCTCCATTAAACTGTTCTGAAAACCATGGTAATGTACTCATGTAGCAAACACATTATATAACAAATGTAAAATTAGATATAAATAATACATTAAATTACTGTAAATAATAATACATACAACGTACATATTCATTTTGAAGTACTTTATAAAATGGTGCTCAGTCACGTATATTTATAATAAACGTACATTTGTCTGTTAAAAGACAAAGCAGGCAGTATTATGTGAGTGCTGAGTTGTGTGTTCGGCGAGGACAGAGGAGTGTCCTTCAGGTAAAGACCACGTGGCCGTAACTTCAAGGTCACTTTCCACACACACAACACTGCAGCATTACTGCTGAGGTCACATCTTACTCTGTTACCGTAGCGACTATGTCAGCTACATCGAAAAGACATCACACTCCTGTCATTCACACTGATATTTATGTCACTCTGTTCCTCAGGGCAACCATATCCAAACCATACCATATCACATCCAAACCATCCAAAAAATACTAATTGTAAGGGATTTGAAGAAATGAGCTTCACACGTTTCGATAGCCATTTTCAACCAGCACTTTGTTGGAAGTGTAGCAAATTGAAATCGCAGTCGTTTATTGTATACACTAAATATAGCCCTGGAGGTTGTCTTTATTTATGTCAGCCTTGCTGTCACAGCATGGTCAAGGACGAGCGATGGGAGGTTGGAGGTTTGAAGGTTGCAGCCATGTGTTGGGGGGAGTTCAACTCTCACCCTCCAGACCCCAGGGAGACTGCATGGCTGTGTACACAGCTAGAGGGAGCTGCCATGTTGTGTGAAAAAATGCATTATTCTATAGATAATGTGAAGGAGCAGACAGGAGCCACATATTTAATTCATGGCCTCCCTACATAGGAGCAAAAGAGGAGAACCATTCAACCGCTGAATTCGAAGATTCATGCATGAAAATGTGTTTGTGAACTTGCGGTGGATTGCAGTTATGAAGTCCGTTTTTGGCGTGATGTTCATCCAACCCAGATATTTGTGTCGTTCTTATGACAATCAGGCAGGATTGTAATTTATATGTATTGTGCTAGAATTACCTCGATCGTCTCATCTTGAAAGACGTGGCCTTGAGCGGACAGGAACTGGAATGTGTGTGTTTGTGTCATATAAACCACTTAACGTATGCTACCATTGATCTGTGGTAATCATGGATACTCTGTGTTCTCCCAGGCCAGAGGATTCTTCACCACAAGAGCAACATCCTGGAGACTGTTGTTCTCATCAACCCATCAGATGAAGCAGTCAGCACGGAGGTAGAAGAATCGATCCTTACATTATCTTTACATTATCAGCTTACATGTCTGGGTTCTCAAGCATCGAACCCCAATCACAGACAGCCTAATAATGCACATATTTAAAATGTCATCTGAATTCAAAATCAGAATCTTAGACGCCCAGAAGGTAAGCTGCTTCACAGAATCTGTTCACGCTTGATGTTGGATGTTATTTCAAAGACATAATCTTTTCAGAGCACTCTGGGAATTCGGCTAAATTATACAAGAACAGTGAACCACTGCTGCTTTCAAACTCACACTGATGTCATCAGTGTCAAAAATACTGACCCGAGGAACCAGGAAACCAATAACCAGGCATAACTCAAAATGAGTGTGATAGAGGGAGAATAACAGTGATGTGATAATTAGGTCACATGCATCAAGACATTTGATAATGTCTTGACTTTTAATAATGATCCATAAAAACATTTTGTATTAATTTGTTTGTGTGTTTGGTTTGTAGGTACGTCTGATGATCTCAGACACAGCCAGACACAAGCTGATGATCCTGTCGGGTCAATGCTATGAAAACACTGGAGAGCTCATCCTCCAGTCTGGATGCTTCTCCTTCTTCAACTTCATCGACATTTTCACTGATCAAGAGGTGAGACACAAAATGCACACGAATGGTACTATAGCGTGTTTAGATAATATATGTACCAAACAAAAGTGAATAATATCTCATTATTAGTTTTGTTTAACTGCAGTATTTCACAGATAAATACCCTCTTAGAAATGTCATATACGTTTTCTTTTTCCTTGTAGATTGGTGAGTTGCTCACCACCATTCATCCAGCCAACAAAGCCAACCTCACCCTGTCCTGTCCTGAACACGGGGACTGGCAGAACTCTAATTTGGACAAACACAACCTGCAGGACTTCATCAACATGAAACTCAACTCTGCTCTCATACTGCCGGAGATGGAAGGTCTCTCAGAGTTCACAGAGTATCTGTCAGAGTCGGTGGAGATCCCGTCCCCCTTCGATATGCTGGAGCCACCCACCTCCGGGGGGTTCCTGAAGCTCTCCAAGCCTTGCTGCTACATTTTCCCCGGTGGACGTGGTGACTCTGCGCTTTTCGCGGTCAATGGCTTCAACATGCTGATCAACGGTGGCTCGGGGAGGAAGTCCTGCTTCTGGAAGCTGGTGAGGCATCTCGACAGGGTGGACTCTATCCTCCTGACGCACATCGGCGATGACAACCTGCCCGGCATCAACAGTATGCTGCAGAGGAAGGTGGCCGAGATGGAGGAGGAGCAGTCCCAGGGCTCGGCAGCCAACAGTGACTGGGCCAAGAACCGGATTTCACCAGACATCGGTGTCGTGTTCGTAAATCTTCCGGAGACTTTGGGAAGCCCTGAGCCTAACTATAGGGTGCGTAAGAACATGGAGGAGGCAGCAAACATCCAGCAGTTCCTCAACAAGCTCAATTTGAAAATAGAGTCCCTGCAAAGGCCTGTCGGTAACACCATAGAACCAATTGTTCTCTTTCAGAAAATGGGCGTGGGGATGCTTGAGATGTATGTACTTAATCCATCCAAGAATAGCAAGGAGCTGCAGCACTTCATGAAACAATGGACCGGGAGTGAGAAAGACAAAGTCTCAATAATGTTACCCAATGGAAAAGAGTCAGAGTTTCCTGTGTCTTCACTGACGTCCATATCGTCGTTGATTGTGTGGCATCCCGCAAACCCTTCAGAGAAGATAGTGCGGGTTCTCTTTCCTGGAAATGCCACTCAGCATCACATCTTGGAAGGGCTAGAAAAGCTAAAGCACTTAGACTTCTTGAAGCAGCCAGTTGTTACCCAGAAAGCCATGTCAGCCAGCACGGCAGCCCCAGCACCGGAGGCGAAGCTGAAGCAGGCGAAGCTGAAGCACAGAACAGACAGCAGAGAGAGCCTCAAATCCACCCCCAAGCCGTCACCAAGCAGGGCTGTCAGAAAGGAATCCAAAGACGAAGCCCCTGAAAAGGAAAAGACAGATGCAGAATCTCTTCAGGAAAAAACACAAAAGAAGGCACCGGTGCGCAAGGCACCTGAAAAAGAAGTGAAACCAAAAGCAGAGCAGGCGGCTGCAAATGAGACTCCAGAGAAAAAGAAGCTCAAGACTCAAAAAGAAAGGATTATGAAGAAGGAACCTAAAAAGTTGGTTGAGAAGAAACACGAGGAGGTGAAAAAAGAAGTGATGAAGAAAGAAGAAAAGCTTACCCCCAAAAGGGATGTCAGAAAGGAGGTGAAAAAGGAGGAGGTAAAGAAAGAGCTCAAAAGAGATTTAAGGAGAGACTCGCCCATGAAGGACAGGAAGGAGGTGAAGAAAGAGATGAACAAAGATGAATCCAGGAAGGACTTGAAGAGGTCATCCAAAGATGTCAAAAAGGCACCAGCTGCATTTGAGGCAAAAAAACTAACAAAACCCAAGACTTTAATAAAAGCTGAATCATCCAAAAAAGATGCTGGAAGTCCTTCAAAACTAAAAGAAAAGGAAAAAGTAAAGGTGACAAAGAAAGATGTGCCAGTAGAAGAAGCTTTATGTGCAGTCGCTGCTGCTGCTACAGAGAACATGGAGAAAGAGAGGTCCCTAATGTCTTCACCAGAAGACCTGACTAAGGAATTTGAAGAACTTAAAGCTGAAGAATCAGCTGTAGTTGAGGGAGAGATGCAGCAAACCCAAGAGGAACCAGCTGTGTTGATCCAGCATGAAGAATTGCTGCAGACCAAAGAGTCTTCCGAGGCCGCAGAGTCTATCGATGAGGGAATAACGACAGAGGTTGAGGGGGAAAGTGGAGAGACTCCAGATGAACCGGAACACAAGGAAAAGATGGATGGATGTGGAAGTGAGAAATTTGAGGATGAAGGCACTGGACTGGAAGAGACATCCGACACAGTAGATTATATTGAGAAGGGGGACTCAGACGAGGTTCACACCCCACAAACAGTGGAAACTGAAAAAGAAACACTAAATAATAACAATGAAACACTTGGGCAAATTGAGATCACATCTGTAACCGATGGTGGTGAAATACATACAACCTGTTTGCGTCTTTCATCTCCGATGTCACCCATCGCAGATGAAACACACAAACAGGTTCAGGATGTGAAGGAAGTGGAGACTGAGAAAGAGTGTTTCTTTGTATCAGCCTCACCAAAGGTCGCTTCACCGGTTTCCCCTGCAGCGTCCATCCATGACGAAACGCTTCCAGTGGGCTTTGAAGGTGAAACGACATCCGATGACGAAAACAGAGAAGAAGCTCTGGAGGTGTCCTCCTCCGGCCTCACTCAATCCACCATTGAGATCTCCAGTGTTCCCACTCCAATGGATGAGATGTCCACACCCAGGGATATCACAAGCGATGAAAATGAATCTCCTTCTCAGGACCCTGGCATAAGTGCCACGTCCACCTATGGGGACTTTGAAGTGAGACGTCTCTCCCCACTCCAGGATTGCCAGGAATCCGACCTCTCCAAGAGCGATGCCACAGAAGGCAAAGACTACCATCCTTCTGCCTGTACTATATCTCCTCCCTCACCCCTGGAAGCGGACCGATTCTGCAAAGAGTTCCCATCTGATGATGCCGCAGAGGCCCAGGTGTCGGACAAGGTGCCGAGTGAGAAAGATGACCTAGACTCAACCAGATTGAATTCGGTTTCCTCAATCTCACCTCTTATACATTCTCCATCTCTGGAGCACAAGATGAACTTTGAAGCTCCCTTGCTCTTTGCTACACCAATAGAATTGTGCACCACAATGGCTGGATCACCAAAGGGTGCAGTTGAGTCCTTGATCAGCCCAGATGATAAGACATTAGAGGGGACAAACTCACCTCAATCCTCGGGTCACACACCTTACTATCAGTCTCCTGTAGATGAAAAGTCTAAAATGGTCGCATCTGAGGACAATGCTGAGGGACCCACAATTGTTGAGGTTACAAGTGACAGAGAAGACTCGTCTAAAAGTGCCAGCCCAGAGCCTAATGAGGTTGAGCATGACAGTGCTTTACCCGTAGAGAAGACCCCGCAGCAAAGCCCACATACCCTTGGACACGAGTTCCCCACAATGAAAGAAGAACCATCATTTGAGGCGAATAAGAATAATGGAGAAGACAGTCACGCGGCCCCCCAATCTGCAGCACCTGTCAAACAGGAAGTCAACGCCAACATCACTTTCAAAGAGGAGAGCAAAATGTCAATATCCGAGGGCACCACATCAGACAAGTCAGGCACACCGATAGAGGAGGCGGTAGCAGATGACACCTTCTCCCATTTGGCCTCGGCATCCACTGCTTCTTTGGCCACCTGCTCGTTCCCCGAGCCCACCACCGACTCCCCGTCGCTTCACGCAGAGGTGGGCTCGCCTCAGTCAACGGAGGTGGATTCGCTGTCTGTCTCGGTGGTGCAGACGCCAACCACCTTCCACGAGGCGGAGGGCTCTCCTCCTGAGGAGAGCCCCAGGCCGATGTCAATCTCCCCCGACATCTCACCAAAGGCAAAGGCTAGGGCACAAACGCAGGAGGCCAAATCCCCCGAGCAGTCTACTACCTCCGTAGAGTTGGGCCAGGATTCCCCCGACCACTCCTTAGCCTTGGACTTTAGTAAGCAATCTCCAGAACATCCGTTGGTGGCAGGGAGCTCACGTGCCACAGAGAATGGCCCAACGGAGGTGGACTATAGCCCCTCAGATGGATCCGACCCGAGACCAGCAGGTGTGAGCGAATTTAGTGTGGAGACAACAGTTATGTTTAAAGATGCGGATACAGTTCATGCCATTTCTGCATCTCCATCGGATGCATCCCAGTCGACTCCCTCTGTCACCACTCCTTGCCAAATGACAGAGATGCCACCCGGCACGCTCCTGCAAACAGACAAGTCTCCAGTGTCCCAGAAGGTAGCTTCTCTCACCCATTCTCCTCTTTCCACTGACTCTTCATTGATCGGAGGTCCACCAGGTAAACAAGACGACAGCCCAACATCTCTTTTTGCGGAGGAAATATCAAATACATTTGACACACAGCAGAGCTACGAGACACAGTCTACTCTCAAATCTGCTCCACCATCACCACAACCTCCGTCACCATCCCTACAGACTCCCTCACCACCACCACAATCATCATCTCCACCTCTGTCAGCATCCCTACCACCAGCCTCACCACCACCACAATCATCATCTCCACCTCTGTCAGCATCCCTACCACCACCCTCACTATCACCTACACCCTCATCACCACCACCTCCGTCAGCATCTCCACCTCTGTCAGCATCCCTACCACCACCCTCACTATCACCTACACCCTCATCACCACCACCTCCGTCAGCA
>JAOPJK010000117.1:10161474-10172978 GCA_027123565.1 Phycis chesteri
AGCTGGTGCTGGGGCTTCCTGGGACGCGGAATCCGGGTCGTTATTCCAGCTTGTGTGGTCCAGCGCATTCGCTCAGAGTTTCCTGATGAGGAAGGCCACTGTAGGGTTTAAACAATTGTGCCATCTCATTACGATTACATCTCATCAAGCTCTGCAGAAACCTGCTAAAAACACACTGATTTGAATCAGGCGTGAAGGGGAAAACATGAGTGAGCCTGGGCATTGAAGAAGAGTTGACAGACCAATTATCTCATCATTAAAACGCTAGAACTACCGCGGGCACATAGCTGGTAGATTCTCACATACAGTTGTATTTGTTTGCAGTAGGGTGACCAGACAATCATAAAAAATCGAGACATTCCCCGATATCCAAGCAGTTGAGAATGAGATCAGTGCCATGGGACCTTTAACTTTTATTTATCCAGGAAGAACACCTTGAGATTTAAACTGTTTTGCAAAGGTGTCCTGGCTGGGGATTATTGAGGCTGACATTGTTGTGCCCTGTGTAGTTGTATTGACCCAGTGACTGTCTTTAGATGAATGTTATGCACAAAAGAGAAAAGTCAGAAAGCGTCCCACGATGTGTGGCACGTCACACACCAGACACACACCTCCGGGAAACCACTTCACACCCCTCAGACAGCAATCAGACGTTCCTTCCCCTCTCTGCTGCATGCTGGGATTTGAGTTACACCTTTACGCTCGGCTATTTTCAATACCGTTTCAAACATGCGTTGTTGATAAATCACAGCCTGCAGCATCCACTCTGTTTCCATGAAAAGAAATCCCGAAAAAATTGGAACGCCAACGTAGTCATTGGTCTGAGATTTGCATTCTCCGATGGTCCAACTTTACAGTGATATTGCTGTGGAAACGGGTAATGCGATTTTGTTCACAAAGGTACGCGCGCATGCGGCAGTACTCTCTTATATTGGAGAGACAGCCGAGTGTGACGGTTCCCCTCCATGGGAGCCAAGGAGAGGTGTGCTTTTCACTTCCTGTTAGGTCTGGGGTTTGTGGCGTGCCGTGTGAATGGTCACCTTTTGGATGTTGCTTTTGAAGGTGTGTAGCGTGTCAGTGAGTGTTTTGGCTCATACGCGAGAGACCTGAGGGCTGGCCTGGTGGTTTTTACTGTTTTTGTTTGTTAGCAAGGAGAGGAGGGTTATGGGTAACAGAGAGATTGTGTTTGTTGGATTATGGAAGGTTAAATACCTCAACATATTATTGATCGCTCCCTGGCTATCTGAGGGGAAAGTAAAGGTTCCACATGGATTTGTTTCATTTATTTTGTTACGTTTCAAATGGCCGTTGCTGACCAGCTGGTCTTGAACTCAGATTTTTAAGATTCTAGGCAGTATAATACATCTTTTTTTCAAACACTGTGAGTATATATATATATTCTGAGCCCAGTGGGAATCGAACCCTTACCTCTAGAAATTACACCATTCTCTACCTAATGAAGTATACACCAATGTTTTGTCAAGTCTTGAGGAAAAGGTCTCTCTCTCTCTCTCCCCCTCGTAGTATAAGTATATTACAGCATAATAATATAACTTATATTGATATACATACTTATATTATTATGCTGTAATGTATTTATTGTTTTTGTCTAGCAAATGTATTTATTTGTCTAACACATTTTTTCTCTCTAGACATTATGCCCTAGTTGCTGGTGAAGTATTTCAGTACCAGTCTCACTCTGTGGATCTTACAATGAAACACTTATGTGACGCTCAACTCTCTATCATCTCTCTCTCTCTCTCTCACCTTTCCAAGACTCATTTGTGAACTCTACCCAGAATGCACCTGGGGAATCTTGGCCCCTTGCGATCACAGGGGCTTCTAAATTGGACCATCACCCGTGGCGACCGGCAGACCAGCCCTCTGAAATATTTAAAAAGCGTTCTCAGTGCTCTCATTGGTGGACAGATTTACTCAGGGGGTCGTTAAGATTAAGGGTGACACTGTAGGGTTTGTAATAGAACCACGAGCCGTTATTAGTTACCGTCACCCGATGATTGCATGTTGTTTCATCATCCAGCTACCGATGTCGGGACCGGACGTTTCTTATCAGAAACAAGATTTTGGTTTTTATTACGGAGGATGGAAAGATGTTAATGCAATGCAATGTCGCCGCCTGTTTCCACTTTGCTCTCTCGTCGCGATGCCGTGTCTCTCGCCGCAACAGGCCTTTCCTGTTTGCGTCTGAGAGCGCAGGTGTTTCCAGGTTTCACTTTCCCCGCTTGATATGCTAGTTACACACTTCTGCTTTCCCAAGGTGGGTGGCCTTATTATCTTGCACCAGACTCTCAGACTAGATATTGGTCAATAAACGAATATTGGTATTTGGTGTTCAATATTTGCTGCTGTGTGGTTATGCAGTGGCGGGGTACAAATACATGTGAGTGAGCAAGAATGCACCAAGAATGTGAATTATTGCGTATGATTGGATGCTCAATGCTTCACAAGTGCGATCAAGATGTGTGTTCGCTGGTGCATTTTATTCTCAAGTCTGCACAAATGGTCTCTCTGTCTGCCTCTCTTCTCCTCTTTCACTCTTTTTTCACTCCGTCACCTCCCTCTCTCTCTCTCTCTCTCTCTCTCTCCCCGTCTTTATCACTCCATCACCTCTATCTCTCATCGTCTGTATCCTTCCATCACCTCTCTCTCTCTTTATCACTCCATCACCTCTATCTCTCTGTCTGTATTCTTCCATCACCTCTCTCTCTCTTTATCACTCCATCACCTATCTCTCTCGCCACCCTTTATCATTCCTTCACCTCTCTCTGTCTCACTCCATCGCCTCTCTCTCTCTCTTTATCACGCATAACCTCTCATCTTTCTTGCTTTCTTTATCAGTCCACTACCTCTCTCACTCTTTATCACTCCATCACCTCTCTTTCTTGCTCTCTGTATCACTCCATCACCTCGCTCTCTCTCTTTCACTCCATCCCCTCTCCCCCTCTATCACTTCATCGCTTCTCTCTTTTTATTACTCATAACCTCTCTTTCTCTTTATCACTCCATCACTTCTCTCTGTAACTCTCACACCGCCATCCCTCCATTTTGCTCACTCCCTCTCTCACAGTGAGAATTTGAATGGGCGTTATTTTTTAAGTTCATTGGATCAGGTATGACGTCTGAATTGAATGGACATCTCTGAGCCAACAGTAACGTGTGAGACAGGAGTGATGTATGTTGGGCTGCGTTGTGTCTGAACTGGGTCGTGTGTAACATGTTGCCACAGCAACTGCTGTGTTGGCCAGGCCCTAGGGCCAAGAACTGCTTTGTTTCTTTTTCATCTCCTCTCTCTCTCTCTCTGTCTCTCTGTCTCTATCGTTGCTTGGTTTCTCTCCATCCCTCCCTCTCCACCCACATACTCTCACTTTATCTTGGTCGTTCGTCTCAGACTCTCTGTCTCTTTCTCCTGTCTTTTATTGTCGTTTCCGTCGCTCTTTTTGACTCAATCCAATTTCCTTTTGTTATCCCCCCCCACACCCCCCCCACTGTTACTGTAAGGGGTTCAATAAAAGGGACTTTTTAAACAATCCAAGTTCTCTCCCATTGTGTCTCGCCCACTCGTTTCTGTCACAACGAAGTTTCGGTTTGACAGCCCAGACGTGCCCCGGAGTCTTCCTTGAGAAGGATCTCAAAGCAGAGATGAAATGACGATGAACGGACTGAATGAATAAATGTTCCAGAAAATAAAATGCATAATGTAAGGAGCATCTTTTGTTTGTGTGTGTGTGTGTGAAAATCTGTCAGAATTCATTACAGGCTTTGGAGCGTTAAATCAAAGGCTGTACCACGCTGATGGTCGGGCTGAGTCCATTCACCCTGATTGATAGATGTATTTATTTAGCCGTGGCCATGTGAATCACCACAGAGATGACATGGGGCATATCGCACGGAGACGGAGAGAGAGAAAGCTGTGCAGAGAGGTGCAGAGATGAGAGATAGGGAGGGAAAGAGAAATATGGATAAGGAGACAATAAGAGAACAGTATTGGAGTGTAGACAGATGTAGAGGTGGATAGCTATGGAGAGAGGAAGACAGAGAGAGAGAGAAAGAGAGAGAGATGATGTAGAGATGAGTGACACTTGTAAGAGCCAGAGAGCTGGAGAGAGAGGGAACAGTGAGTGTAGACAGAGGTAGAGAGAGAGATGATGTATAGGTGAGTGAGTGTATGAGCGAGTGAGGGTGAGGGTAATAGAGCGAGGTCTATGGGTCGACCACAGACTGTCACCTAAATCCAAAGCCCTAATGAAAAGCCCATTGATTTCCATTAGGTCCGTCCGCGGCTGGCTGTCCAGCCGGCTGTGTTTCCCATTAGAAACCTTTTACAACACAGAGAGAGATAAACGCTCAGCAGGCATAGCCAGGGGCATACCCAACAACAGGGGTCCTATTACAGCTTTCACCAGAATGGGGCTGTGGGTGATGGTGGACTGGTTTAATAGAGGGAGAAAATATATGGATTATATCCTTGATTATTACTTGATTATGTTCTAGTGATGTTTGTGGCTGTATTTAAAGAAGAAAACATCCTCGTATTCAGTGTGCCTGCACTGTAACGTTGCACTGCACTGTACGTTAACTTCTTGTTCTGTCATTTTAAAAAGTGGCGCTGTATATCGCAATGCATCATGGGTGCAAAAATAATGACACTAGCTGACAGCATTTTACCACAGTAACATGTTGTAAAATGACAGGCAAGTTGATGTCTTACAGTTAAATACTGTTGATATTGGGTTGAAATATCGGTTTGGAAGTTTCGATGTTGGAAGCAGAGGAGCAACAGTTCATCCACTCATCCTTAAAACGTAAGTTGAACACAAATAGCCTACAAAATTAAAATGTGATGCAATTTGTTGACTGTTAATTGACATAACCTAAGTCGACTGTGTAAGTAAGTTATCAGCCTGGTTTGCATGTCGTCAAAGACAGTTAGCTAGAGAGGTTTCAGAGAACATTTCGGCAATCCCAGGCGAAGCAGTTTGATGGTAAGTTAAATCAAAAGTAAAATTAAAATTGATATAACAAGAGTTGATATGTTACAATGAGACTAGACATCGTTAGCTAACCCATTTCAAATGTCCCTGTAACGGCGTAGTATACTCATAACTGCGTAGTATACTTAATCTAATGTATATGTGATGTAATGGGGCGAGTGCATAACCCCGGCCCCAGAGTCAGCTCTTTGGTGAGAACAATGCTTCATTTGTTTTACTGACTGTAATTTCCCATTATTTTAGCTAACTCGTGTTTTGAACCGAAAGATTTGAGATTCAGCACAAGCTCAGTCTGCATCATTGTTTTTTTGTAGCAAACATTAGCTAACCTTAACTAAAGCCAGTTCAAGTGAAGCTAAAGCTAGCTACATGCTACACCAATAAAGAAAAAAGTCATATTGGACCGAAAGCCCATAGTCCAATGACCCGTTATCCCGAAAACTAAAGCCCACTGCTCTGAAGGTCTGTTACCCCAAAAGCGGAGTTCAGTGACTGCCGGCTACCTTCCAGACTCCACTAACATATTGCTCAATTTAACAGATTTAACGTTCACTTTGTGAAACATGATGCCGAATTTATCATTAGAACTGAGTGAATTGTGAAAATGTTATACACATTATAAATGACTGAAGGCGACCCAAATAAAGTCTTCAACTGTTTCCCGCTGTCGGAGGAAAACCTCCCTTAACACATTTGCACCGTTTAGCTACAGGTGCAGAGGGAAATCACAAGCAATAAGCGCCACAACTAAAGGCAGTGATCACCAGCACACATCGGTGAAGCAACGGGGGGAAAACAAATCTGATTGGTCAACAATTATCATATATCAACAATAATAAAGTATGTTATGGTGACTTGGGCTGTTACAGGTATGATCGTGTTACCCTCAACTGTTGAGCTGAGGGCAATGACTATGTACATTTTTAATGTATTTTGTCTTTGCCTTTTAGGTGTTAGCAACAGCAGCTGATGTCGAAAGAACACTGAACACGGCATCCTGACTCTCCGAGACTAATTGTCTCAGGTGGTGTATAGTTTTTTATCTGTTGTAAAGCATTGCAAAGACTGAGACTATATGAAGGACATATGTTAGTTTAACAGTTCAACATGTCGATATGTTTATGTGGAAGGCAACAGATAAAACATTTATATGTAAACCATATGTTTATTTATGTTTAGGTGAAGCGCTCACAGAAACCCTTGGAGGCTGACTGTTGAGGGTCAGGTGGCTGCGCCTCCTCGTCCCATTTTCGTGGCTTTAATGGCAGCATCTTCTCATCGTATTACATTTTTAATCTGGTGTACCGGGAGCAAGCATCTTGCACAATGGCATTCATTCCAAGGTAACTATGTGCTTGAAGTAGAATTCTGGTGGGTCATTATTTGGTCAAGTTTGCCATCATGACTAACGGATAAAATGTTATTTTGACTCGCCAGCACAAATACACAATCAAGACCATTCTCAAGCCAGGGACATTGTTAGTCTAAATTGATGAACATGTTTAGTCCAATTTTGTCCATTTCCAATCCAAATCCCTTTACCACGATGTTGTGGAAAACAAGGGATAGGGATAGTTTGGATTTTTTTGTCACAAGGATGTACGGGTTACCAACCAGTAGTGATGTAGTTGCATGGACAAGCCCTGGGCATAGTCCTTTAATCTCCTGACCAGCCCAACAGCAGAAGCGAACTGGGACAACCACTGAAGAACATTTTAAAGCACAAGAAACATGCCAAAAACATTTTTAGTAATCCACAACAGAATACATATTAACTGAATATTTAGTGATTTTTCTTTCACCTGCTTTATGGGGCCCTCAGATCACTCCTTTGGAACCATTTTGTTTGTTAGAGAATGGCAGTAATACTAAGCACTGGAGCCTCTAGGAGGCCTGCGCAGTGGTGTGGTATGTAAAAAGGCTCCAGTGCGTATACAGACATGTTTTTTACAAACAAAATCCTTCCAATGTAAGGAGTGGTCCAAGAGAACCGCGAAGCAGCAAAATACACTAAATGTGGTGTATTCTGTTGTGAATACAAAAAATGTTATGTTGGTGTTTTGTTTGATGCTATTGTTGTCCATTAAAGCTGGGGCTGGTCGGGCAATCTCCAACCAGAGTACCTTCTTGCTGAGGTTATGTTGATGCAACTATATCACCCCTTGTCAGTAACTCATACAATCTTGTGACAAGAAATTGAATCTCTTTAACGTTACATTGCCACTGTATTAGTCATTGTATTGCAGAGCCACTTCCTGGTTCAGCTTGCCTGGACAGCACAACTGAAATGATAATTAAAATTGTATTTTACTTTTTTCATGTTTTGCAGTTTTTCATACTGGAAGGGCAAATGATTAACTTGTCTTGCACAGCCTGATATGCTGTCTCTTGTGGAGCAGCCGTGAGCGCAGTTTCTTATGTGATTTTGTGATTTCAGATGTTTCATTGGACTCAATCCAACCAGAGGCACCAAGACAGCAAAGCTGGTCAGCCAAAGAAGTGGGAAGGCGCATGAGAGGAAGACAAGCTCAGTCAATCCTCATGTCTCCTCTCTCCTCAGGCGTTTAATCGACTTTGAATGGCTCTGAGTCTGTTGTTGTTCAGTTCAAACAGAAAGGCACTTTAAGTTCTGAATGCATGTTACAAAACTATGGAGTTTTAATAAAAGTTTTAATAAAGGTTTCCTCCTTTTGCGCCGTTAACTCTAACAGAGTTCGGGTTGTATTGAGCAACACTATTGTGTGTGTGTTATCTGCTAGCTAGTGCATCTTAGCACCTAAAGATGTTCAGTGTGTGTTTCCCCATTTGCTGTGTTTTAGATGTTTTTGTGATTAAACGACAATATGTGTGCGTTTGTGTTTCAGTAGGTGTTTTTGTGATGCTTAAGTGACGTGTGTGTGTGTGTCTGTTGATGTATGCATGTGTGTGTTATACATCTCCACAATTATTACTCTGCTTCTGCACCTGTCAGAATATACTGACTGAAGCTCAGTCTTGTCCCCCATCTCTAGAGGTCTAAACCATCACTCCTAGAGACAGAACAGAAATGGAGTCACCAGGTTCATCTACAGTTTTAGCAGCCAAATTCATATTTTTCGCAGTCAACCTCCAAGGCATTTATTTGGTAATATGTCATTGAAGTGATTCACTAGTTCTGACGCAACTATTACAACGGCATCGATGTTATAAGCACTTCCACCTAATGTCCGAAATTTTGAACACCATTGGATCGTCACCATCAACACACTTCAATTGGCCGATTGAAAGTTGTTCGGTTGGTGAGCTCCCACCAGCGCCGCCCACCAGAAAGATAAACCAATCACACGTAGGATAAAGTCATAGAAGTCTAACCCTATTGGCCGGAAAAGTATGTAGATGATTAGCCGCATGTAGCATGGGTAGCCGTAACCCTGGTGGTGGTAATGCTATGCTCTACCAGTGGGAATAGCACCCTCCGTCCTGGCAGTGCCTCATCTACACCACTGATGTATTTGTAGAAATAATTACGTCCAAAACAGTAGTCTGACATCACAAATCAGAGTCGACGGCATGTAATGTTTCGAAACTCATGTTGTCAGGGCTTTTCCCAAAAAATTCAAAATAACGTCATATACTACAAATTGAAGTTCAAAGAGGACACGCTGCCACGGAAAACACGCTCGAATGTTTAATTTCTATTCACATCCACCGAAAGACGTGCAATTAAAAAAAAAAAGAAAAGCCATATACTGAACGGCGAGGGGAGCTGGGCATCAGCAGCACCACGATGCCAAATGGAGCAGGGGGTTGTCATGGAAACAACAAAGTGGTGCACGCAACGGTTCTTTCATTCCACGAGTAACTTCCTACTTTCCCCGCGGAGCTATTTTTAACGGCCGTTATATAATGCGCGGCTCCAGCGCTCAACATAATGTACCCTGGCCCACCCCCTTCTTCCAACCCTGCCTTTCATTTCCTTTCATCCTCTTGACTTTGGTGGGAGCCCACCTGGTTTTGAATATCCAGCGTGCACTATAGCGCTGAGCAGATATTATCTTGGTTACCTGCCCTCCCAGCTGATGCTAAACAAAGGCTCAGAGGAAACTGGCTCTGCGGTTCGATTTTATGTTTCAACTCAAAAGGTGGCGCGAAGAGCCGCAGCGTATTGTTTGTTATTTTTAAGTCAACTATTTTTGAGATTTCAGTCGAAATACAGAAAGAAACCAACCAGCAATGTCGTCAAGTCTGTGTCTTAAAGCCCTTCCTATGGTACATACTGAGAACAGTCGTGTCTTAAAGCCCTTGTTACGGGACATACAACATCTGCAAGCACTCAATTTTACACAACTGTCACGGGATGATATAGCAACATGAATCTCAACTAGGCAGTTTGATGCACCGACTTTCATAAACCAGCTTTTGGCCCAGAACACAATTTCACTAGAATCACATTTTGTGTGTTGCTCATGCATTTATGGAAAGAGAAAAGAGCGAAAAGTAGAGAGCAGTGAAGGGAGAGAGAGAGAGATGGAGAGGTGGAAGAGGAAAGTGCTTGTCACGTGGAGTTTAACATGTAATATTTAAGACTCTCTGGCACTAACTTAAAGTGCGCATGTTTCTTACTGAGTCTGCTACGAGATTAGATTGGCTTGTATGTTTAGAGGTAGTGTGTGTGTGTGTGTGTGTGTGTGTGTGTACACACACAGCTGATTGACAGTTGACGCTAGGAAGACAACTGACGACATCACGCAATGTCTGGTCAAAATTTTATTTTAGTTGATGTGGGATTTTGATTGGGATTTTAATTAATAAATTGTTCAGGTTTTTCACTTTGATATGTTAAATTTAAGCAAATGTGACCAATTTTTTAAGGATTCAGCAGTGAAAAAAACATGACATGAAATCTCTCTCTCTCTCTCTCTCTCTCTCTCTCTCTCTCTAAATCAAGTAAACTTCATCACTTTATTAATATTTAATATTCACAAGTAATGGCATTTGAGATGAATAATAAATGCTACGTATCTCTCTGGCGCCCCCCTGTAGGATGCTTCGAGTGCTGCATCAAGTGTCTGGGCGGCGTGCCCTACGCCTCGCTGGTGGCCACCATCTTGTGCTTCTCTGGCGTGGCGCTGTTCTGCGGCTGCGGTCATGTGGCACTGACGGGCACCCTGACCATGTTGGAGAACCACTTCTCACGCATCGCCACGGACCACGCCACCCTCGCCCTGGTGTAAGCACCCAATGACTGTCACCAACGTTGTCGGTTAATGACACAGGATTCTGACCGGAAGCCGTCAAGCTAGCAAGTTGTCGTATACACTCAGCGGCCATCTTGAATAGCAACGAGAACTTGGGGATGCCTTTGATTTTGCCTGGCGCAAGTCAGTTAATTCATCAGATATGGGCCGAAAACTGGACATATCCTCAGCAAATAGTCAGAAAGAAATGGCACAGTTTTACATTACTGCTTGGACACCAACTTGACTTTTAGATGTGATTAAATGCAGCACGTTCACGTATTTGTACGCGTTTCCATATTTTCCAGGATCCAGATCTTTCAGTACGTCATCTATGGTATCGCCTCCTTCTTCTTCGTGTACGCCATCGTGCTGCTGGCTGAGGGCTTCTACACCACCAGCGCCATCAAGAAGGAGCTGCAGAGCGACTTCAAGACCACCGCGTGCGGACGCTGCATCACCGCCTTTGTAAGAGACTCGTGCAAACACGCACAAACGCAACGCAAACACCGACACCAGTGTAAATGCCAACACTTGCAAACACGATATGGTATCCGAAGTGGGGAGTTTGTCTGGGTTCATCGACTAACTGAATGTTATGAGGAAAATGGCGAAAGCACACAAGCTTTTTTCACTGCTTGCACAAGTATGACAGTTTGCACGAACATGAACCAAACAAATTCTACCACACTCATTTCAAACAAGCCTTTTGTTGAAATATAAATAAGAGGAAAGAGCCAGACGTGTACAAATGCGAGCTTACTCACACTCACACATACACACACAAACACTCACGTGCACACATACTCATGTGCACGCACTTAACCCAGATAAGCCCCTCGGGGTAGTTCTGGCACAGTTTCCCATGTGAGCATGATTACACTAATTGCTTCAGATGTCCATTTATGTGTGTGTGTGCGCGTGGGCTTGTGTGCATGAGTGTGTTTGTGCGTGGGTGTCCATGCAAGTGTATGTGTGTGTGTAAGTGTACTGCAGGCTTTGAAGGTACATTGAAAGGGAATATTAACCTTAACCGTTCTCTGGGCTGAGAAGGATGGGCACAGATTGCTAATCTGTCATTTAGTCCGTGTGGTTGTATATTAGATTTATAATCCTAATTTGTAAATATCTCCACCCCCTCTGTTCTCTTCATCATCCCTGTTCTCTTCATCCTCTGCCATCGTCGTCTTCTTGTTAATCCATCTCTGCCTTGTGTTAAGTCTTTTTCTTTTATTGTGCCTTTTGGTAACACTTTGCATTACAGTGTCCTTGGGAG
>JAOPJK010000117.1:10264140-10276343 GCA_027123565.1 Phycis chesteri
GTGTGTGTGTGTGTGTGTGTGTGTGTGTGTGTGTGTGTGTGTGTGTGTGTGTGTGTGTGTGTGTGTGTGTCTCTCTCACCTGGCAGGTGACCTGTACCAAAGACACTTTGGAGGAGGGGCCTGCCCCCCACCTGGCATCACCATGGTCCTGTTCACTGACATACTGCAGCTTTAACAGAGACAAGCAGACCATATCAGGCCCAAACTACACACACTTTGGAGAGGATGTATCATATCACCACACCTATGCCAGGAATAACCAAGTAAGCAAGCAATTGCTTCACAAAATATTCTGGTCGCGAATATCTGGCAGTAGTATTCCTCACTAGTGCCATGGCGTCAGTTTAATATAGAAACACTCTCACCACAATGGAGCCCAAGTCTACGTTGTCATAGTGGAAGTGAGCGCAGTCTGCAAGCTTTGGGAAGTGGCCTTTTACTACGGACACCCTGGAAACAAAAAACAAGACTAATATCAAGGGGGATGGCAGCACTTTTAGTTCGCTTATCCTGTTAATTTGTCAACACCTAACTTTCATCTGTTAAAATGTTATCAAATACATGTTAAAGACAGCTTATGCAATGGTGCAAAGAACAATCTAAAATAGCAGTCAAATTGCATAAATGTAACGTTTGTCGTCCCAAAATACATTTGATGGAACGTCTGTATTTGTCACACATTTCAAACACATTTCCAAAACGCGTGCCGTTCGACACCATGTTTCATAACACACAACTGCATAAACAACTGGATAAACAACTGCATAAACAACTGGATACCTCTTGCTCATCTTGGTGTTGAGGTTCGCCGTGGTGCCCACTGAGCAGGTGTCTGCCACTGGGTGTCCAGTTGTTTCCAATGGGTCACCGCTCTGAGCCTTAAACAGGGAAGACATCCATCAGAATGCAGTACAGGCCAGCTTCCGATTGGATGAAGTGGTGCAGTCGTGAACACACTGGCTGCGCTTACAACTCCTTCCAATACCGTGCGTCCATTATACAAAGGAACGTGGATTCCGTTTGTTTTGGGTCGGTGTCGACGCATGCACTCATAGACACCACCAAAACAATACGCTGGTTGCACGATGCTTAATCTCTAAAATCAATATCAATTAAGGATATGCCATTATGGTTTCCATTCATGTGGGCCTTTTAGTATACAGCCAACGCATGCAACGTGTTATTGTTGATTCATTTAATGGTTATTACTACTGACAGATATTTTGATGAATACATTCATGGGCTGACTATTGATTAAAAGGTGCTGTATGCAAGAGTTGTAAAGAAAAACAGAAAAGCGCATAAGCAGAAGAAAGATTGAAAAAATAAAAAATACCCCATCTCGTTCTGCTCCCTCCCCATGGTGTACCTGCCATGGAGAGGGGTTGCATCCATGCATCTGTCATGACGCTACGCTAACCATCTGCATGCATGTGATTAACAGGCCAGATGACTCCCTGAACCAATCAGGGAAGAGACGCCCTGATTAGTCAGAAATTAGCTGGGACCGGCCTAAAATCTAAATAGCCTCATAGAGAGGCAGGCACGTAGTCAACCAGAGCAGATATTCTCGGAGCATTTCCCTCACTAATAGCTGACGAGTAGTTATGGCATTCATAACTAATGACTCTACTCACAGCTCTTAAATCTTACCCACAGCACATTAATAATCACCACTATCGATTAATCCTAGAATTTCCAAATGAGAAAATATTTTTTGTGTCATATTGACGTTGAATGTGGATATGGCAGATTCAGTGCTGAGAATGTTTTTCTGCTCATCTCAACCAAACGTATAGTTGTGATAAGTCTCAGCGACATGATAGTCCTAAAAGGGTTTCCAAGGTGAAAGTGGTAACACACACAGTTGGCTATGCGGGACATTATTAATTTGAAAACTTGTAACGGACAATGTAGTCACTCTAGAAGCCTCCTATTCAGATGTCATGACATCCATTCAACTAAGAGTCTTAAGGATGTAATTGTTGCAGAATTAGGGCACTAATTTGGCTGACTTGAATTCGCTGAAATGCATACATATATTCAGAGATCAAAATGGCCAGGAAACAATCGGGTCATGCAAGATAAACAAGTGTGGGCAGATTACTTTATAATGACTTTAAAAAAGGAATTGGTCACATACCAAAGTTGCCATATTGACATTGTAATTCCTCCTCAAGCAAGGTATTCCTCTACGCAGTGCTGAAACTGTAGTCTCACTTCTACAAAAAATGAGAGGGCAGTTGGATGCACATCCTTAGTGGAGTGTTGAAACTGTAGTCTCACTTCTACAAAAAATAAGAGCGCATTTGGACGCACATCCTTAGTGCAGCGTTGAAACCACGGTCTCACTTCAAAAAAAATAAAATAATAATAAATTGTTGGACGCACACTCTAACACCAAGCTCCCAATACAGGTCTTTTAAAGCTTAACAAAATCCCGGCCCGGGAGAGCAGCTACCATATAACAACCGTCCAATGACAGTCTTTTGAAAGTAATGCGCTGTGTGGTGCAGCAGAGCGCCAGCCTGTGTGGGTAGGACAGAGAGCTACCCGGGGGGTCTTACGTCGAGGGTTCGAATCTTGGCGGGGCAGAGGCCAAGGCTACGGGAGTGTACCCACTGTATCGCAAATCAGTCATGGGTTATAGTTTAAGGAACAATCTCGGTTTACTCTCCCAATGAATTTACTGTCCTTCTGGTAAGAAAAAAAAAAGTATGTGTATGCATTTTTCGTTCTGCACTTCCCTGTTCATTGGGACATTCTGGCAGAAAGTTGCGTCGGCCAGGACTCTGGACAAAATCAAAACCGTGCGAAATCATCCCGGGCTCCCCCAACGAGGTCCAGATCGTCATCGTTATAGCTGACAGAACCAGGACTTTTCACGGATTATACCGGGACCGGAAAAAACGTCTCGACAAGAAGTCTCAGAAGGAAGGACCGCGGAGGACAGAATAGTCCTGTAGTGTGAGCTTGGCCTTAGAGGGGCGCTGAAACCGAAGTGTCGCACTTCTGCAGACGGTTTGGGTGGAGGTGGATGGAGCATCACTGATGGATGACCGTCTTCTTTTACACTGCTCTCCTGTTACTGCCGCACACTCAAACACACGACTCTGTGGTGTCAAAAATACACTGCTGCAGCCTGCCTCTTATTGGCTGTGAAGCCGTTTCAGTGGTTGCCATATGGCCAAATTTCCCAACTGGGATCAATGAAGCATTATCTTAAAAAAAGGTTTAAAAAAATCCCCCAAAAGTTATATTGGGATATTGAATGGTTCCACCATCAAGAAGTATGCCATATTCTCATCGCATGGCCTTCATAATTTACATCCCAATCTAAACTAAGTTGCAATACTGGTAGGAACCCTAATAATAACAACAATGACTATCAAACACAAAATGTGTCCGGCCTTGGAATCTCACAAAGAAATGTGTGGGTCACGGGGCTTAAAGACAAGCCAGCGCAACCTTTAGAGTCGATTCCTGAACTCAACGAAAAGAGGGGATTTTCATCAGCCGCTTGGAGCCTGTGTGTGTAGCCGTGGCGACGGAGCTCAGTGAGACAGGAGGGAGCGTGGTTGCGTGGAGACCTGTCGCCAGCGATGACGATGGCAGTTTGAAAGGCATGCGTGGTCACGGGGGGAGGCGGTGGGAGCCTTAATGGACGGGTGGGGGTGTGTGATCTGTGACACGGTGTGGGAGTAAGCAGATGGGTGGCGGAGTTCTGGACCCTAATAACTTTGGCGGGTGGCTATTGGAGTTCTGAGGTGATCAATGCATAGCGGGTGATGTCATCAATAAGGCACGGAACTGATCAGAGGTATCGATGACAGTAACGCCCGTGCCTATTCCATTGATGTGTTTCAGTTGACAAAGAAATGAAGGAAACGAGGATAAACGTTGGAAAAACAACAGGTTTACCTGGTGAAAAGCAAAACGTGTGAAGGAGAAGGAGGGCTCCGAGATATTGTTTTCAGGAAAGCAAACAGCAATTCTCAAGGAAAAGAAGCCGTCGGATACAGTTCCAGGTTCTAAAGAAACGAGAGCTCCTTGAGCTGCTAGGGTTTCCATTAGACTGTCCTATGGTCAGCGTGACAGAGACAAAGTGTCACTATGGAATCAGAAGTGACAGACTGAAATGGGTGTTGATGCATGGAAACATGCCTCTGATCATACAAACATCACACCAAAAAGGTATCATCCACTACACAGCGCCGGCGCTCAGTGAGCTAAAAACGAAAGTGGCAAAGATCTCACCATGTGCCACAATGTGAACAGCTCTTCCATCTTACAGATAACGCAATCTTAAATCACAATCACACTAGACACTCCCAGCACAAGCACTAAAAACCCAGTTACATCCCACGCTTGAATCCAGGCAGCAGAAAAGCCGACTGTGGGCAGGCAGCCAGGGAAGCCAGTGGACAAGGTAACCACAGGGCCAACCCCATACCGTCCATTTAAATGCCACACGGCCAATTTAACTGTTCAAAACGTAGCGTAAAAGACCCTGGGGTGGTTAGTTTCAATTCCAAGTCGTGTTAATAAATACATACTATTGTGAATTACTGTCTGTTAATGCAATGGACATTCACAAATGTGTGTGTGTGTGTGTGGAGAACAGGTAAGCAAGGGCACGTTTGCATGCAATTTCAGAGAAATGAGAAATGAGAATAATACAGGGCAGGTAAAAAGGACAAACGGTCATTGGGACTTACCAGACAGTAGCGTCCAGCTCACAGTCCCTGCATACATCCCCTAGAGCTCCTCTCTAAACCACATGTGTAACCACGCAGAAAAACAAAAAGACAAATGGAATGACTTGACTGACCAGACCTAAACATACCAGCCATTACCCAACAGTAAACATTGACGATTCTTTCTTCGGATTTATGTTCAGTAATTACTTGTACTAGAGAAATATAATGCTTGTTTTACTTTGTAATCAATGCCGTAATGCTAGACTGAAATGGGGAAAGGTTTACAGTTTTACAACATAGGCCAACAGGTGTGAAGATGAAACCCTTCACAAATAGGCTTCTGCGAATTGGTGCTGTCAGGTGACCTCCCTGTGGAACTTCTCCCCAAACACAAGCCAGTCGCCGCCCTCTCCTCCAAACCCCGCCCTCTGCCCTGAAACCCCACTTCTCAAACTCTCTTTTAAAGGGTTTAACCTCTTATACATGTTTTTCATATGGTCTTGTTTTTACAAAACACATGTATTATTACAAGTATTGCCAAATTGAAGGAACAAGAGAGCTGATGACTTCTCCTGACAAAGTAGTTCTCAATGGTCAGTTGTGGATGCAACGTCTGTTGGGGTAGTGACCACTGATGATTTAAATCAGTGACTAATGAGGCTTTGTTGTACTCAGTAACAGCTAGCTTACAGAGAAGAAGAAGTGGGCCATTGTTCTCACAGATTTTGTCACATGAAAGCCCCTTAATTACATCATGGGACCCAAAACCCATCTGGGACTGATAATAATAATAATAATAATAATAATAATAATAGTAATAATAATAATGGAACCCCCAACATTCTGTCATCTTGTTTTGTTCATCGTCTTGAATTACGTCACAAGCAGGGTTTTTTTCCCTCCTAAATCGCGCGTGTGTGCGTGTGTGTGTGTGTGTGCGTGTGTGTGCGTGTGCGTGTGTGTCTGTCGTCTCCCGTCCCTTCCACCAGGTGACCAATGAGATCAACCCGGTGCTGTCCTACTCTTACATGGCGGTGCTGGTGCCCGTGTTCCTGCTGACTGACTTCCTGCGCTACAAGCCGGTGCTGGTGGTGCAGGGCCTCAGCCATGTGGCCATCTGGCTTCTGCTGCTGCTCGGCACCACCCTGCTCCACATGCAGCTGATGGAGTTCTTCTACGGCGTCACCATGGCGGCGCGCGTGGCCTACTCCTCCTACATCTTCACGCTGGTCACTCCGGCCCTGTACCAGCGCGTGGCCAGCTACTCCCGGACCTCGGTGCTCATGGGCGTGTTCTTCAGCTCCGTGCTGGGCCAGCTGTGCATGTCGGTGGGCAACGTCAGCTACGCCACGCTGAGCAGCGTCTCGCTGGGCTTCGTGTCCCTGGGCCTGCTGCTCTCGCTCTGCCTGCCCTGGCCCAAGCGCTCGCTGTTCTTCAACCTCACGCAGCAGCGCCAGCAGCAGCTCCCGAGGGACCAGGCGGCGGCGCAGGAGAACGGCAGCGAGGCGGAGCGGCGCGCCATGAACCCAGAGGAGGGCAAGCCTCCGGCGTCGCGCGGCCGGCCCGCCAGCTGGTGCACCTTCTCCTGGCGGGATTCGGTGTTTGTCCAGATGCTGTGGGAGGTGAGGGGGGTGGTGAAGATCCCCAACCTGAGGCTGTGGTGCCTGTGGTGGGTGTTCAACTCCACGGGATACTACCTGGTGCTGTTCTACGTGCACATCCTGTGGAGCAAGGTGTCCGCCGCCACGGAGAGCAAGCACGTGTACAACGGGGGAGTGGAGGCCGTGTCCACCCTGCTGGGTGAGTGGAGCTGTAGGGAAGCAAAGCACGGCCTTTTTTGGTGGAAATGTAGTCGGCTTTGAATTCACAACGTTGAGATGTTGTTGAGAACAAATACGTTGAATGTATTTGTTTTGAATTCACCTCCTTTTTAAATTCAAATGGGTTGATCACTAACGTCCGCAGCCTACCCGTAGTCACCCATGAGTACGATTCCCCAAACCCCTCCCTGCTTATTCATGACAAATTCTTCAAAGCGACTCCCTGGTTGAACTGTGTGGGTTTTGTCACCGTGGTCCAGGTGCGATGACTTCCTTCATGGCGGGGTTTGTGAAGATCCGCTGGAACATCTGGTCCGAGCTGCTCATCGGGGTCATCACTGCCCTACAGGCGGGCCTCCTGCTCCTCATGGGCACCACCACCAACATCTGGGTCTGCTACGTCGCCTACGCCCTCTTCAGGGGCTTCTACCAGTTCCTGGTGCCAATCGCCATGTGAGTTGCTTGGCTTGGTAGCTGATGGGCCTTTAATCACCTAGCGGCCATCTATGTTCTAAACGCTAGCACTTCCCCCACCTAACTAGCGTTTGGAACCAATATGGCCGCTCGGTGAGTTAGGCCTTTAGAGTTGCAAAGGGCAGTTTCTGGGGGACAACATTTTTTTTCCATGGGATGTTAATGCTCTGGGAATTTTTACTTCTGTCTTAAATGGTTTTTTTTTTTGAGCAAGTACAAATTGGGGCCCAGTTCTCATGGAAAACATCCATGGAAAATTCAGCATTTTTATTAAAGTCATAGTTTTTTTACATTGAATTTCATTATTTTATTTCACCCAAATCCTATTATCAAACGCCAAAAACCCTCCTTCAGGCACGCTAGAAGCGCAATAGGTGGCGAGTTGGCAAACATGAAAGGTGAAATTACCAAGAAGTGTGTCATTTTAACATGGAGGTGTGCTGTGGCCATAGCTTCCAGATCGCCTCGTCCCTCACTAAGGAGTTGTGTGCGTTGGTGTTCGGGATCAACACCTTCCTGGGGACCATCGTGAAGACCATCATCACCCTCATTGTCGCAGACAAGAGAGGCCTGGGACTGCAGGTTCATGCTCAGGTAAGGCAGACCTTCTATCATCTCTCGGTGAAGTCTGATGATGGGCCTTAAGCTCCTTTCAAGTTGAGCTGAATTGCTTGTTGCAATTTAGTTTTTTTCATGCGTCAATAAAATAATTTAAAAAATGGAGGCGCCGATTGGGACCGCATGCAACGGCACGATTTCCATTTGGCGGTCAAAGTGACATTCGTTTTAATTGCGCCTATATCAACTTTTACTTGCGGCTCTAGCGTGCAAACGAACCAGTTTAACCAATCGAAATCTGGTATCTTTGTCATAGTCACCATAGTCTCTGTACGTGTTGTAGGACAGTAGCAGCCTATTGATGTTTCTCAAAACCCAGTCCTCTTATTGCATCCACAGTGGTAAACATCCATAGACATATCATTATTGCTCTGTGTTCTGTGTATGGATCATTAATCTCGATAGCGGTCGGCACTCCATCGAACAGGGAAACAATTTCAAAAACTGAAACATGATGGATTGTGTTTTCCAGAACATGGATGTATAAAAGACTGCGCCCAATGCACACCCAAACACACCCACTTGGGCATATTCCCACTCGTCTGCACACTGCCATTTGCAACGCTATTTTACACATCCATTAGTGTGACACTCCATTATAATTTGGAGGATAAGCTCATCTTCACTCGCGGTTGAACGTTGAGTCCATCTGTCTTTTTCATCAACACTATTCTGTGCCACATGTTCGGGTCGTATGCGATTTTGTTTGTCAGAATTCTTTCCTAATTTTTCTTATTTGTGATGTTTTTCAATGTGTGCCTGATGAACTGAATGCCTGGTGAATTCCACATTCGGTTCCCCCAAAACAGAACCCAGACAGCCCGGGGAATAAGGCCCATATTACCCTTAATCACAGTGCCAGCGTCTTCCTTAACGAAATCAAAAACAAGGAGACACAACTGGTTCCCACTGTCTGCAATTGAAGACAAATTTAAGTCTAAATCTAAGATGGCATCTAAGACGTTTCAGGGATACAGTGGTGGGGTGCTGGGCAATGACACATTTGGGATCAAAACATTTTTATTTGGATAGATTTTGGTCCTGGGCTTCGACTGAATAATTTCTTCAGTGTTGAAATTTGTGCGTCTGCTAAACTGTGTGTGCTAACAGCTTCTAATGTGGTGCCATCATCCAAGCTGGAGCTTCACTTCAGGCGGTTAAACGGTCACCGTTTATAAATCTATGTTCCTGGTTTTCCTCCCCCTTCCCCCACAGTTTCTCGTCTACTTCTTTTACTTTGCACTCCTCACCGTGGTCTACTTCGTCGGCGCCGCCATCGTCATCACCCGCCACTATAGAAGCCAGTCGGTGGGCGGGGCCAGCGACCCGGACACGCCCACCGAGCTGAGCCCAACAGCCGCGGCGGACCCCCGGTCCGAGGCAGAGCCTCAACCGAATGGCAAGACCACATCTGCATGACGACGCCCCCTTGCACTAGACGCTGTGGCTTCTACCTGCAAGCTTTAACAGGGTGGGAGACGGGAGGGGGGAGACGGGAGGGGGGAGGCGGGGCCCAAACCCCGTTCCGTATGGACCAATAGCTAGCACCGCCAGTCAAACTCTGGCGCACCCCTCGTCGCCTCTCCGTATAGTCGTTAGACGAGTCTATTGAACCCCCAAAACAGACCAGAAGTTGAGAAAGCGATGGTTTCTATGTGCCTTATCTTGTCTCCCTCTTCACTACCGGTGTGTGGCCAACCATGAGAATCTGTTGGGTCTTGGGAAGTGGGACCATCTACAGGAAGTTGTCCGTTTACGCTCTTTTGTTGCCACGCTGTTCTCAAAAACTATTGCATTATCAGAATGTGAGTTGACTTTTGCGATTTTGAAAACGATCGTGTTTTTTTTCCCCCCCAGTTGAAGCGGAGAACGCTAACTGATAGCAAGTTGTAAGAATCATGGGTGGTTGTAGTCGGCCCCCTTTTGTTTAGTTTTTAAGTTTTTTTGTGAAGATTGTCGTTCTCCGTATGCTGTAGCTGTCCGAACTTTGGGGGTCAGCGAATCATCCCGATTCTTTGACAAGGGGTCACGATTGCCATGTGATCGCAGTTTACTTTGCTTTACCGTAAGCATCTGGTCGAGTGAGATTTCTTACTTTTTTTTTCGTATTAATTTAGGAAGAAAGTGTAGACGATTGTAGACGACGGACAAGAATCAGTATTGTTGAACACCAATTTTTCCCCATTATATATGAATATGTATTTGCGGGTTGTCACCTATAGTTATGTTTGTAGTGTGCTTGACTGAATTACTAGAGGTCAACATTGGACAACAGGAAGTGTTGAGAAAAGAGGAACACGTTGGAGCTGTGATAATAATAATAATAATGCTTCATTCGCGTTCCTTGTACTGATATTATACACATGGTATTTGGGTCAATGTCACTACATTTTTATTAATCATAGATTTTCTGGTTTGATGGGGGATGGGCGAAATTCCTTAAATAATTTGTGCTGAAATTGTTTGGCAAAGGTGAATTTGTGACAAAAACAAATGGTCATCATCGTGTTTCTGTACCAGCACGGCTTTATAATCTCGATGTCAATAATGCTCAAGAAAAGAAATATGGAATGGAAAAATATTCCATGTTTTTATTGTTTTTTACACAAACCACAGACGTGTGTGGGTAAATTTAGTCTGACACTCGCATGTCATTTTGTAGATTTAGTTTTCTGTTTTGTTACAATGTTGTTTCTTTGATTTTGGTTTGTACGTTCACTGAAAACTGAACATGAATGTGAACCCATCACTTTTATTTTGTTCATTTGATAAAGGTGAACACTGTTGGAATGCTGTAAAAGGAAAAAGAATACTTGACTATCTTAACTTCAATCATTTGTCAATTTTGAACTTAATATAATAAATACATTTCGATGAATTGATGAATGATTTGATACATTTGTTATGATTCTCTATTGTCGGCAATAGCTTTGTTGTTATTTTACAACTTCCCTTGAACGACAAAACCTCAACCTCACGTATTGCTTTTTAATCCCAAAAGGCTTCAGTCACAATCTCCACAGCCGGGCACCAGTGTATCTAACTGAACTCATCCACATCCACACACCTTCACGCCCTCTCCGATCCTCTTCTGCCATCCAGCTCTCAGCTCCATCTGCCAACCTATCCACCGTGGGGTCAAGAGCCTTCAGCCGATCTGCTCCCCGCCTGTGATACTCTCTCCCACCAGACATTCGCACTTCTGACTCTGACTGTCTCTACCTTTAAATCACGCCTGAAAACACACTTGTTCCGAGTGACGTACTGTGTCACACACTGACAGAGTATGCCACTTCTGTTTTTTAACTTGTCTTCTAAGGTCCTTCAGTGCTTTGAAAGGCACCTTTAACTAAAATTATTATTATTATTATTAATCTAGAATCCTTTGTATGACAATCCATGCCCAGTGGAAGTTCAGTGCCTAATGTCTACAACCCACTTGTGGTCATCCTTAAGCAAGATGGCTAATCCCTTCTTGCTCCAAACCTCCCTCTCTCTCTGTGGATACGAAGTGTGTGTTGACTAAAAGTGTGCAGAATAACTAGCAATGTGCTACGCGCCACCTCTGTGACGTCTACAGGCCTCCTCCAGACACAGGACACAGGGTGGTGATGTTGAAAGCCAGTTTATTGTGGGGTTTGAAGTCAGTGATGCATGCAGAAGATTATCCATGCTGCCATGTGGGAGATCTCCCCTGAGTGTGTGTGTGTGTGTGGTGGTGGCTGGTTTAACCTGTGCACATTGATTAGTCCATGAACAGGTGCGCATTCTCACCCAGCCCCAGAGTCCAATCAGTCTTAAGCTTAAGGCCGCCATCATCCACACACACGACACACACACACGCGTCACAATAACCAAACCGAAGAACAAGGCGGACCCTGTTCTTGTTTTGGTCATTCCCACAGCAGCATCGCCACAGTGTCATGTCTGTGTTGTTACAACTGCAGTCCAAAAAGAAACAAAACAAGGCAACGAGCACAGCGCGGGACAACGCACCCCAACGTTAGTCGCTTAAGTGAAATCGTCATTTTGTTCATTTTGTCAAACTGCTGAATGATTTATGAAATTATATCACTGCTAAAATGGGCAACCTGTAAAGTCTGCCCAGAGTGGGCTCATTTTAAAGGATAACTAACTAGATAGAACAACAAATCCCAATCAAACGAAAGGTGAAGGAAAAAAAAAGTGTATTCTTTATATGTATCTTTTCCATAATATTGTCACACACTTGATAATTTCACAAAATTTCGATCTGAGCAGTCAGTGGAAATAAGTGTCTCTTTCAGAGGACGTAGATTGACCAGGTGCTATTGCCCCTATGGGTTACATTGCGGCGGTCCAGGGGCTGCAATGGCTAAAGCATTCTAGGACCAAATTCAAAAATCGTTGTCTGCATTAGAGACTTGGACCCAAAATGATGGGAAATGTTAAAGTTATCCTTTAAAGCTGTTGCCGCAGGATCATTTTGCAAACGTTACTAAATGGATGATATAGCATACAAACAGGGGTTAATCAAAATAAATATCCCTTTTTTTTTTTTTTTACTTCAAACATCTAAAAATTTCTTTAAAGACCATAGAAAAATTAATTT
>JAOPJK010000117.1:10742487-10753227 GCA_027123565.1 Phycis chesteri
TGGGGGGGGGTTTCGTATCCCCCTCGACCACATATCGGCGTGTGTGCTAACATTTGGAGGTCTTCCAGTGTAATAGGTGGGGGCTGTCTATGGACAGCAGAATATCTCGTTCTGAAGGGGAAGGAACTTCTCTCTCTCTTTCTCTCTCTCTCTCTCTCTCTCTCTCTCTCTCTCTCTCTCTTGCTCTCTCTGTGTGTCGTTCACCCTTTCATTTTGGATCATACACTAGTAATGGGACCCACAATCAATGGCCCTTTATAGATGCCAAATGCTGCTCCCTGCTCCCCCCACTGCCTCCTTTCAGTGGATCCAGATGGATCTTTATCTGGCAACGTATTGATGAAAAATTGCTCATCTCATTAAGAGGGGGGCCTTGCCTTCCTTCCTTTCCAAGCTAATGACAGACTCTGCGTACCTGCTGTAATTTGGACCAGTTTGTCATCTGTGACCTGCCGCTGAGCAGTGCTTTTCCTTTGAATTAGCATTAGCTAGCTAACAGCCAGGATGTCGTAGCCCACCGTAGGAAATATAGGTGTGAAGAAATGATCAAAAGACATCAACTGATTAAAGTCTGGCGCAAAACGTAGACCCGGCGTGAGCGAGAGCGGCTTGTTCTTTCTTTTGGTGCTCCGCCGACTTTGGAATGTCTTTGACTGTTATTGAGCAGTAACAAGAAGTCACTAGCAAGAAGTTTACCGCAAAACCTCCTTTTCAACTCAATTAAAGATGGCCGACTTCAACCCTATGGAACAGAGAATGGGCAGACTTGCACTCACCGAAGGCAAAATACTTCCACCAGTTCGCAAAAACAGATCTCAAACTTGGCCCATCAAGATGTTTTGTGTGGTTTTTTTACGTTTTAGTCAAAATATGAATACAGGGGTACGAGCCAGCAGAAATACCATATTTATTTTTTAGTTTATTTTCTAGCATTTGATTTATTGATTGCTGTCGGGATGTGAAGATAATTTCAACACATATGACGAACGAATGTTTCTAAAATAAATTGCCTACCCTAGCTTTAATAATTAGGATTATTCACTTGAGGATTTTAACTAAATATACCGCTAAACACTCCCCACCCCACAGGGTAATTTATGTCAGATGGGTTTTCCAGGAATTAGGACATTAAACAAATAAATATAATAATTTTGTGGGTTTAACCCACAAACCCACAATATAATTTAATACAGCTGACCTACATATCAAAATATTACTACGTCGTCAAGGTCATTGTCAAATACGACAACAATTTCAATCTGCTAACGTGGTTTCATTTACCGCGTGGTCATCGTGCGTTTCCCCCCGCCATCTCTCGGTAAGCTTAGCTGTTGCACCCCACATCGTGCGCGTTAGCATGTCTGTTAGCATCGCTGTCAGGATGCCCGTTTGCACGCCAGTTAGCATGCCTGATAGCATGTCCGCACGTCTGTTAGCATGCAAGTTGGAAACCCCGCGCACTGGGATGATGCTAAGGAGGGTTATGAATGGTTAGACCGGGGGTCGTGTGACCGGTCGTGTGTGTGTGTGTGTGTGTGTGTGTGTGTGCTGTGGTATTCAAGCTGCAAGGAGGGACGGGAGCACAAGGAGAAGGCGGAGAGCCAGGGACTCCTTCCACCGTTAAACCAACTAATAAACCTTTCAAGCAGCAGTCGCTTCCTCCCATATGGGCGGCAGATCCTGGCATGGCAGGCCCTCCACTGGCCTAAAGTTTGAGTCAGTTGGCGCCCAAGTTGACATTACTTAAGTGGATTTGAGATATCATCCAATGAAATGGTCACGTCGTGCCTTCTCACCCGCGCTTCCATCCCCATCGACATCATGACGGACAAACGTCAGGGCATTGAGATGAAAATGAAGCAATGACAATATTCATGTTCTCGGTATCATCCGCATATCATCTGTGCGCAAGGAATATATCAATGACAGTATTTTAATGGGACCTTTGACGAGCTTCATGACTCATACTCATCATGGCATGTGGAGATAAGTTTACATTTGGCCTCAGCAGCATTTCCATTGCATGGAGGGTGTATTCGTATAATGTGCTTCATGTGCTATCAGCTTCCAGGTACTGTGGGCGCATCGTAGCCTAGTAGTGGCCTGCTGAATCTGACGTGGTTAAAATGCTGAGATCCTCCACATACCAAGCAATGTTGATTCTGATGACAGTCTGTCAGGTTCTAGTGCAGTGAGGGGACACTCCCCGGTCACTGGTTTGATTTGAGGGGTTTCATGGCTGCACTATGTAATGTTAACTTTATTGATTCATTAACATGATTGAGAGTATCAAACATGTTTACTACCAGTGAATGGTGTGATGTATCGGGCCCTTACTGAGGCAGGACCATTAAAACATATAATGTCTCAATGCGTACTGAGATTTGTGAATGTTTACAGGAATCTGCAATTGTGTATTCATTATCTAGGTTTTTTTTTTCTTTTTCCTGTGGAGCCGTTTGTCCATTCTGGGCTACTGTAGCAACATGGCGGCCTCAGTGGGAGTGGACCCGCACCCCACGTAGACGTAAAAAGGGCTGAAACTTGAGGTGACAAAAAAACCAAACGGTTCTTATAGTCACGAGATCATGCGGTAATTAAAACATGCTTATACATTGTGTGTTCCATCTCCGCCCAGCCGGTCCCGCTAGATGCCACCACATTCTACACACTGGACCTATTAACGGGGGAAAATTGCTAGTCAAAACCAAACCAGGGGCTAATACTAGCCTCATTACACGCTTCACAGAGCCAGAGGAGAGGATTCCAGCCAAGCTAAAAAAGGAGAAAAGTTAGCACCTCTCCTTTGGTTCGCCCCCCTGTGCCAACATCCACCATCCGGCCCCCCGAAGCACTGCCAAACACATGGCCGTTCTTCCACCACACCCCTTTGACGCACAAATGCATCCTGCACTTAATTCCTCTGACCCTCCATCAGCCACATTACCAGGGGAGAGTCGGCCCATCCGTTGTAATGGTACGTCCCATTCAGGTACGTGACATTAAATGTAATGACTCGAATGTACTGCATTTACTGATGTACCAAATTTTCCGGTTCTCAAACATACATGGAACGGGGGAAAAGGGGATACTCTGCGCTCAAATTAGGGAGCATATACATTGTTTACAGCAGATCTACAGAGACTGGCACCTGGCAGGTAAGTGGAGAGTAGGGCAAGTCTTGTTTTGTAAGCAAATTCAGATTTTTCCTCTTTGATATGAAAGTGAATTTGAAAGGGGGTCCAGAGCCAAATAAAAGTTAGTGCACATAACAGCGATTTAGAATAACACAACAAGGGGGAAGACGATGAAACCATAAAAAACTGAACTGATCACTTGCAGCTGGGTGTAACGGACTGGGACATTTGAATCGGGGCTGTCTGCAAGAACGTACATTGGACTCAAGTTTAATAAATGTGATATACTGTATATAGCTATAGTTACAAGACTGAGATTCTTGAAAGTGAAGTATTGAAGTATTGACTGAAGTATTGATCTGTAAAATGCCATGTAGCCAAAGGAAGGACTCAGGGCTCAGCTTCAACAAGGTAATCCATAATGTATTCTGACATGTTTCATTTGTTAAGTATGTTAAATGGTTCCTGATGTGCAAGTAACAAACAACAGATGTGTTTTTGGCTTCAGGGGCTTTCATGTGAAAACATACATGTATCTAGATGGATGTGTGTCTCACATCCCCATCAGCAGGAGTCCACATCCTGTGGAGTGTTGGTCTGCAAAGTAAAATTACACACTCAACTCATGGGAATATTCAACGCAAAGACACTCCCACGTGTCAAGAAGCAAGTGATTTCTCCGCTGAATGGGCCGGGGAACTGCAGAGTCGTGGGTTGTGGACAGGTTGGCAGAGCGGAGAGAAGTGGACTGCATCACATGCAATTCTGTGCAACACAAAACAGTCAATGCAAGTGGATGAGGCGGTCGACAAAGTACCTCAGAGGGGCAAAACCAGCTGCTTCAGAAAAAGCCCTGTACGGTCAATTTGAAGAGAATGCGCAGAGTCAGGCATCTCTGTTGTGCCTCTCACCATACATCATGCTCATGTGTTGTATCAGGTTGTCTGTGTACAGCCTATGCACAGTTATATATGCAGAATGATATTTGTGCATGATGACAAAACCTTAATCACCACTGTCAACCACCTTCCTGTCGTCAGCTTACAACATGCACGTTATTGACTGACAATCAATTGGGTTTTTGCTGACATAAATTACGCCCGCTATTGCGTGCTAATGGGCGTATGGGTCGGCTCTTGCTGGGGATGAATGAACAGTCCTCCTTGTTGGGATGATGTTTATTCTGTATGTCGTGCTTTACATCCTATTCCAGGGAGCACCTGAAAAGAATGAACCATACCGCCAAATAAAGTGTATTACCATTGCATGCAAAACATTGTTAAATCTATGACATGATTTGACAGAAATGGGCATAGCTAGTTCTGGCGGGACACTCTAGTGACGCACCCATCTGTCAGCTGACAGCTAACGTGGTCCAATCAAACGCGTGATGACAACATTGAAGACTTTGACATATCGGAGGTTCAGACCCCTTGTGATTCCTATAATGAAGATGAGTGAAGGTGAGTACATTTACAACACCAAAATTATTCCAAGGGACCCTCCAATGGATCGACGTACGAAGGAAAAAAACCCAGCCGATACATTTATTCACACAGAGACACAGGGTCTGTTTTGTGAGGGCCCAGCTCCACCAGAACTGCTCCCACACAGTCACCACAATGACTTGTGTTGTTAAATGTTGAAAAACATTTAACTTATGTAAGTAAAAAAAAAAAAACGCTTCTTAAAACTTTACTTTTCAGAAACACATTAAAGAGAGACAGGGAACAGGGGAAATAGACTGGACAGCTTTGTGGTTACCGTGAGCATGCAGAAACACTTTCTCCCTAGAGGTTCCCCTTTGCTGTCAAGTGCGTTTTCAGTCAGGATACCACATTATGACAAGATGTGTCTCACCGTTATGTGAACACCTTCTTGCTGGAAATACACAAAATACATTGTTATCGTCAGAGCACTGCTCAGTTTAATTGTTCATTTGTACACATATGTTTCCACAACTAAAACAGACCATTGCATTATTTTAACAGCTATCCCTTCACAATTTGTTAGAACATACAATGAATATAAATAATCAAAATATCTCAAATATAAATATATACTATTAAATATACAGTATTCTTCAGCGGGGCGTGGCAACAGACAGTGGGGTCCCAGTGGGGTCTCTCCGAACCAGGAGAGACACCCAGAAGGGCGGTCCAAGGACTCACTGGGACACTGCCAGTGGCTGTGGGGGGGGGGGGAGGGGGGTCACCATGCTGCACACCTCTTTGTGTGAACTCAAGTCTGAATTCTTCACAATGATAGCATCTGGTAGGACTCACATCGTGAGTTTGTTGAATGATTTTAGTTTGTTTGTGTCGTTTGTGTAAATAATGTTTTACAGCGCAGGGGTTATAGCCGTTAATGTCATTTAAATAGAACATGTTGTGGAATGGACACAGATGCTTCCAGTATATCACTGTTTGTGTAGCTATCTTGCAGTCTGCATTTCAGTGTTCATTTCCACTCTTTCCCCTTATAAAATTAGATTAAAGTGGCATTTTGGTCACATGCGTCCTTTTGTGACATTAATGGAGAGATACAGAGAACAGAGCGTTCCTGTTTTGGAACAGCATTTCCTGTGCATCAAGCATCAGAAATGTTCCCTCCTGGTTCGGTAGATAAGCAACTGACAAATTACCGCACACTCACGTGGCCTTGAAAGTGACTTTCAGCGATTATTGTGCACTCGCATTACGGTGACTGTGTAGCCAAATTAAGCTGCGGCATTTCAGACACTGAGGCACTAACTACACAAAATGGCGAGGAGGAGTGTGGGAATCAGACAACAGGCCAACAATCCAGAGTCGGCCTCGTTTCATGTTAACACTTTAAATGTGCCATGTGTGAAAACTTTGCGACCACGACAATGTTATCGTGCACTGAAATACCAAAGCAATCGAAGTTTAGACAGGACACTAGAGTAGATTCAAACTTCTAGATAAATATGTTCAGAGCCACGTTGCACAATACAAATATGCAAAAATGGAATTGTGAGAACAAACAATATGCCTCTAGCTAATAAATTAGCAATAAACCGATTGAGGAGCTAGTAGGTTCTGAAGGACTGGGCCTGGTTCACCTTAAGGGCTTGGAAAAGAGGTCCAGGGTCAGCTGTCGCAGGATTTAACAGAGGCAACCGCGTTATTTTGAATGTGAGACTTTTACATTTTGCTCGATACCCCGTGCATTCTGTGCTGTTTCATGCAGGCTGTATAAACGCCCAGTTTAAAATATAACTTGGAATTTAAATTAAAAAAAATGATATAGGCTCCCAGCTACGCTCACTGCTCACCGCCATGGATCCCAATCAGTACGATAGTGGAAACTAATTGTCGGCCATGTTAATCACCGATTGGCACCTGTTCCTACATGTTCCTGCCGCAAGGAACTGTGGGACGGCATTATCTCCTTTCCTTTCCTAAAGGACGGCTCAGTGTACCATATGCTAAAGGTAAAGGAAAGGAAGCATTGAAGCCCCTTTCCTTAGTATTTATAGAATTAGAACAGCTGTTGGCTGCCACTTAAGATACTCACGCGTCATTTCACGCAGTTAGGAACCTTCCTAAGCAAAATAGACTAATTGACCGCAGCCCTGGTTTTAGCAGCCTCCGCTGGCCTGAGTCAGGCCGAGGGGTCTCTGGAGCAGGGCGAGGCTACTCACCTGTAGTGCATGCAGTAATCAAGGCACACAGGTTAAAGCCAGCCATAAGCCTGTAAGCCTGTATTGGCTTTGGAACATGTTGCCAACTCTCAAATAAACGTAGCTGTATAACAGCTACCCAGTGTCAGAGGAGCTCACTAAAACCACCTAGGTAGTTCAATTTATTTTTTTTGGCATACTTTTGAGAGTCTGCTTGCATATCTCTGCCTACTGGGTAGTTGCTGGAACAGAAGCTGCTGATCCTTCTTCCGTTTGTGGACAACAGCCTGCTCCAGGAAACTCCTGAGCGTGCCTCCTGAAGGTGTCGTATTTTGAAGAAACAAAAATACCACATTTCACGGATACGCACAACCCGTGAAATGTGGCGGCTGGTAGCGCAGGTCGCCAAGAGAGCTAATTCTAACAATGGGCTGAAAAAAGCACGTCTGCGTCCGTGCGTCCTTGCCCGCGTGTGCGTTCGTGCCTACGTGTGCGTCCGTGTCCGCGTCCGCGTGTTCATCCGTGTGCCCGCGTGTGCGTCCGTGTGTGCGTCCGCGTCCGTGGCATGGCCACACTGACGCGTGGACACACACCGGGCACGGACGCTGACACGGACGCACGGACGTCCGTGCCTGCGACAAGCTATGAATCATTGTATTTGTCATAGTTCGTTACTATAAAGAAAGTCTCCGGTGTACAACTGGGTCCGACACGTTGTTCAGTGTTTTAATAGTGCCTCTTGAACGCGAAAACCAAATAAACAAGTGAGCAACGAGATGCATTTAGTAAATGACAATAACTGCAGTAGCGTGGTTTTTCCAATAGATGGCACAAACTAGCCGTTATCAACAGCTGTCGATGCGAGGCGAGGCGAAGGACAGGGATCACTGAATTATTGGAGCAGCAGCGAGATTTTATTTGCTGCCCTGTAAAAACCCAAACATTAACCATAGAAATACACATTAACAATAAATAGCTATCAATTTCCATAAAAGCACAGAAAAATGTGTGTGTGTTGGACAGATCAGTGGACACTGATCAGAGACCACTCTCATCAACTACTGGATCTTCAGCTTCACCCAGCCCTGTCTCCCATAAACGCATTATTCTTCCACTGTGGTATTAAAGCTACAAGGGGGGCAGGATGCAGGAACATCAACATCCAAACCAATATAAACCCCTGTAGTCACAACAAAATCCTCACGACCATACAGCAAGTGACAATTTCCTCAACGTTGTTATATTCTACATTTTTCGACATGCATGAGAAGGTCTGAGCCGTTACATGGCAGTGTTCACACAGGGGAGGGTCCTTCATCTGAACTCTTGAGCGTGCCTCCCTGAAGGTGTAAAGAGGTCAAAGTACGACACCTGCAGGAGGCACGCTCAAGAGTTGCTGTATGGTCATGAGGATTTTGTTGTCATGACTACAGGGGTTCATATTGATTTGGATGTTGATTGAAGGTTGATGCTCCTGCCCCCCTTGTTGTAGCTTTAATACCACAGAGGAAGAATAATGTGTCTATGGGAGGTGAAGATCCAGGAGTTGATGAGAGTGACGAGAGGAGTTGAGAGTAGTTGCTCCAGTCGTTGATGAGAGTGATCTCCTCTGATCAGTTTCCACAACAACACACACACACACACACACACACACACACACACACACACACACATATTTTCCAGTGCTTTTATGGAAGTTGATGGCTATTTTTTGTTAATGTGAATTTCTATGGTTAATGTTTGGGTTTTTACAGGGCAGCAAAGAAAATCTCGCTGCTGCTCCAACAATTCAGTGATCCCTGTCCTTCGCCTAATTCATCGACAGCTGTTGATAACGGCTAGTTTGTGCCATCTATTGGAAAAACCACGCTACTGCAGTTATTGTCATTTACTAAATGCATCTCGTTGCGGACTTGGTTATTTGGTTTTCGCATTCAAGAGGCACTGTTAAGTTATGTGCTCTCATCAACCATATTATTTACATTGGATTTAAGTCATGTGTTTTGATAATATGCTCCCATATTGTAAGGATTACGGCCAGTCTGTTTTGTTTTAACCGGTATTATAAAACATACTGTCGTGACCTTGTTGTTATATGTTTTGGGCACTTTACGTTACTTCTTGTCACTTTACTCTGAGTTGCACGAGGCCATGGCGACTGATGCTGTGAAGAAGAGAGTGAAATAAAAGCAACATATGAGACAGTTTTCCTCCGTGTAATCCTTCCTCACCATGGCAGACGAAACTGAAAACACAACGGGCACTATTAAAACGCTGAACAACGTGTCGGATGTACACCGGAGGCTTTCTGCATGGTAACGAACTATGACAAATACAATGATTCATAGCTTGTCGTGCCCGCGTGTGCGTCCGCATTCCCGCGTCCGTCCGTGCATCCGTGTGTCTGCGTCCGCGTCCGCGTGCGTCCGTGCCCACGTATGCGTCCGTGTCCGCGCATCCGTGCCCGCGTGTGCGTCAGCGTGCCCGCATTTGATGCGTCCGTGTGTCTGCGTCCGTGTGCATCCGTGCCCGTGCTCAGTGTGCGTCCGTGCGTCTGCGTTGTGCATAGTTCTTATGCACAATAATAAATAAAGTAGAGTTAAAACCACCACAAATAAATGACACAAATATATCTACACACCCAACATTAATAGTAGATCACTAACTCGCCTGTCTGCTATCCACACACGCTCCTTTCTCTCTCTTACATCGAGCACAAAATGAGCCACATGTTCACAGACAAATCGGGGGGGGGGGGGAACTGCAGGACAGTAATATAAACTAGAAAATGTAATTCCACGCGAGGAATTACTTGTGCATATGAATGCTCGTAATCATTGGCATAGATTTAGTTGAGGTGGGGATCGAACGGACAACCCTCCGGTTGTGGAACGCACCCTCTACCCACTGAGCTATGCCACCCAGACATTTTTCACTGTCATTTCAAGACAGTTTGACGACAAAAAAAGAGTGGACTTTCTGACGACAGAAAGTCCACTCCACGCAACCTGGTATTGCACTATCTCTAGGAACGGTGCGCCACCCCCCCTCTGTTGAAAACAATTAGGCCTACTTCTCAAAGGTGCCATCAATTCAAGTCTGTAGAATGTAGTGTACACTTCGACTTGTGGGTAATGTTGGTCCACGCAGTGTTGTCATACCTTGAAATTTAAACAGGTTAATGCAATATCGAAACAAGACAGCACGTCTTCACTTCATACAGCGTGTTTGTTATTGCTTCTTTGTTTGCATGCTTGAGGACACCTGGAATTGAAGTAGGCTATATCATGATCAACACTGACCTTAGTCTTCCTTCTATGATGCGCAAATGGTAATTAACTCTTAATAAGCACTTATTGAAGTTGGCGACCAGAGCAATAGTGACCACCGCGCGCGCGCGTAATAGCGCACTGTCTCTCTTTGACTCACGATGCAGAACAGGAGCTGCAATGGTCATAATGGTAATCATGACAATAATAATAAGTAGAAATTGCAATTCCACGCGAGGAATCACTTGTGCATAGGAATGCCCGTAATCATTGAGATACATTTAGTTGAGGTGGAGATTGAACAGCCAACCCTCCGGTTGTGGAATCCACCCTGAATATCAAATATCTCAAAAAGTATAAAGTTAGACCATTTTAGACACTTCCAGTGCCCAATTTTTTATGATATGTGGTCATGATATTGACACTGACATTAAAAACTAAAAAATAAATAAATAATAAAATAAATAACAAATAACAAGAGGCCATTCTAGAGTCTACTTACACCTCACATTTGCAGCTGCATAAAGCTGTACATGCAAGCCCAAGCCTGTAGCATTTGCATCTGCCATGGCAGGCAGACTTGCAGCCACATTTAGTGACTTGTTCACAAGTCTTTGCAATGGGAGAGATGGCTGTCCAGAAGACTTTCCATTCCTCACCAACCTTTTCCCAACCCCAGTCAGCAGGA
>JAOPJK010000117.1:11170361-11181094 GCA_027123565.1 Phycis chesteri
ATAGTATTTCTTTTCTTTCTATGCCAGATGGTGACGTGCGAAACATCAGTGTAAAATATTTTTTTATATATTTTTTTGACAACCCCGTTATGTATTGCGGTATTAACCACACCCACCCCTCTTTCTCCAACTGAAATCTAGACATATGGTCGTTGTATTTACCCTCGTGGGAACGGAAAAATACTGGTTCACTTTACAAACCCATAAAACTTCTTATGGGGGTACATCAGAGGATGGTTTTACTGGATGAACATGGCGGGAGGTGAATGGCATGAATGTCTTCTGAATGAATGAGTTAGTGACTGAATGTTATGAATACATGAGCAATGTCAATGAATATGCAAATTATATATGAGTGAGTGAATGGGGGAATATTATGAGTGAGAGTGATGTGAATGTTTATATGAGCAAGTTAATGAATGAGGTGAGTGAATTGATGCATATGTTAATGTATGATTAAGTGAATGGTTGTTGTGAGGGAGTGTTTATATGAGCGACTTAATGAATGAGTGAATGTGTGAATGTTATATGAGTGACTGAGGGAGTGAATTAATGCGTTAATGTCAAATATGTGTGAATGCATATGAGTGAGTGAATGGAAGAATGTGTAAATGGAATATGAGTGAGGGAATGGATGAACGTCACGAGTGAGTGAATTGACGAATGATTGAATGTAAAATGGCTCATCAACACAGCAAGTGAATGTCATATGAGTGAACAGATGAACAGGCGAATTGTGAGTGAGTGATTGAACGCGTGCATGTCATACGAGCTAATGCATGACTGAAGGTGACATGGCACGCTTGCCGCGGTTCATCAGAGCGTCCCTGTGGCTCTGGATACAACACATGTCCGCTTGCATTCCTCCTCTGTGTCAAAGCGGTTCTTGTTGCCGTGGCAGCCGCCATACCAGAACTGCGCACAGGCGTTGGCCTGCTTGTCATAGTACCAGCGGATGTTGTACTCCCGACAGGAGCCCTGGTCCAGAACCAGGCCGCAGAGTGGGTCCAGAGGAGCGAACTCTGGGGGAGAAAATGAACAAATGGAAAAATATTAACAAGTTTCAGGGAGAGATAAAAGAGAGAGAGAGAGAGAGAGAGATCTGTATGTGTGACATGTAGGTCAGGAAGTAATGAGGATAACTGACGCGAGGTAACACAGACACAATGGAAAGATAGTCTGAAGAAAATGACATGACGCAGACGGAACCAAATGACGTCAAGGCATGAAGGGGCTGAGACACTCACAGCGATTTAAATTAGTGTAACAAAGAAAGTGCTGCAGGACCAAATAGCTAAAACTACATAACAATACAAGCTATCAGAATGTAAACTACGTTTTGATCTTATTCATTTGCCTATAAGGACCCTCCATTCCTTCAATGTTAGAGCAGCATTTCGGGGGGAGACGGCACGAGCCTGGGCAGGAAACCAAAATTGCTGGGGGTGGAGTTACACCTTGTTATTATTGTTATTATTATTGATTTGTCACAGAGATATTCTACGAAGGAAAACTAATTCCCGCAACGGATGCCTCCGCCTCCAACAGCATGATTGCCTGAAATGATTGCGCCGAAAGAACGTGAACCACCCCGTTTACCATTAGGGCTCGTCTGCCACCAGACCTCAGATATAAATCTTGCCTCATTTGTGAGACCAGCACATAAGATGGTACATCCAAGAGTAGACAGAACCAAACGATATGGATGAAGATGGAGCACAACCAAACGGACAATAACCAGACAGCACAGAACAAAATGATTAACATTATAACAGGACAGTTTATCTCAGAACTAATTCTTAATTAGCAATGAATCAAACTGTTACCTTTAGGTAGGGCAGGTCTGGGTGCAGGCACATACTGCAAAGATGTCCCGTTTGTAGAAGAGGATGATGATGATGATGATGACGAGGACGAAGAGGAGCCGCCTGTGGAGGAAGAGCTCTCCCTGGCGGGCTGAACGGGTCGGATGTACGTGGTGGTGTTGCGGTTTCCTTCCCGCTGAACACCTCCCTGGTTCTGCCGACCCAGGTCCTGGACCTGGGTGGAATGAGTCGATGACTTTAGGCTGATTTCATTGGTGTGTTTTTTCCCCTCCCCTACAGCATTGCAACAACAAGCTGAGGACAATTACGAGTAATCCAGGCGTTTGAAGACGTCTGAGGACAGGACGTTGAGAATGGAGTAGTAGAACAGAACCGCAATGTTAGATTCTGGATAAAAGGATAAGAGAATATTTTGCGAATGAAGTCTTAAGACGGTCAGCCTACTTCATGTGGAAAATACATGAAGGACAAAATGATGCATTAGTGGAGAAAACACACTGCTGTGTACCTCGCCAAACTTCTTATGCGGCCCTTCTTGCAAGCATCAACTTCTTTTGAGGTATACTGACCACTTAACACTGCTTAGTTTCTGCTTGAATCCATAATAGGCCTATATAGCCTGGAAATATAAGTTGGTTTTGTGTCGCTATGTTCTTCAACAGAGAAACAATCAAGGCATCATCAACATCTAAAGGGTAAAATCTACAATACAACATAATGCACGTTGCACATCGCCTTCCCATCATGCATCATGATGAGCACCTGTCCTGTGGATGATCCTCTGACGGTCTCGGAAACCACCTCTCGACCTCCATGGACTTCGGTTCTGATGCCCACGCCACTGCTGCTAATGGTCTGTCCACCTCTCTGCAACTCCTGCTCTTCATTGGGCTGGTACCCACGGACGTTGTTGCCGTGGTTACCATTGTGGCCGTTGATACCGTAGTTCCCGTTGTTGCCATTGTTGCCGTTGTAGCCGTTGGTGAGACGGTTGTAGATCAGTGCTCCATTCTCGTCCTCACAGAACTGGCTGACCAGCTTGGACTCCAGAGCTACAGATAGTATGAAACATTAAATCAGAAAGGATGTTGAAATTCAGAATAACCTCAAAATGTAGTTTTGTACTTGAAGGAAGGTTGCAAAAACATTTCAGAGGGTTATCAGTCAATATGAAAGAGGATGAACATTCCCAGCCTGGGCTATTAACAATTCTATTATCAGTATTTCATAATTTTGTCATTAAACAGATGCAATAATCCAAAGCAAGCGAGTGCTTTGCGATCACCGCCTTACAATGTCTCCCCAGAGATGGCGCTGTTGCTTCAGTTTGATACAAAGTGTCTGGTTACTCTATAAACAACAGCGCGACAGCCGCATATGGAATTCCCCAACAACCACAATGCATCATACTGAGGGACCGGTCGTCAAACTCAACGCCAGCGGCGCTCGCCAGCCGTCACCCACTGACCCGGCAGCGTGTTGAAGTCGTCGATGAGGAACATGTGCTCGCTGTCCGGGTCGGAGGCGATCAGGTTGAGCTCCCGCAGGAACTCGGCCTGCGTGGGGTCCGAGCTGTTGACGATCCCCAGCGCGAACATCTCGATGTTGGCGGCATGGGCCTCGCGCACGGCCAGCTCTAGCTTGACCGGCTCCCGCTTGTCCGTCTGCCCGTCGGTGATGACGACGGCCACCTTGCTGACCCCCGTGCGGGAGCTGTAGAAGGCCTCCTGGGTGGCCTTGCGGATGGCCGTGCCGGTGTGCGTGCCCTCGCCCATGTAGGGGATGTTGCGGATGGCCTGCTTGACGTCCTGCTTTGTCATGTAGCGCGCCAGGTTGAACTGCAGCCGCACCTCCAGGCTGTACAGCACCAGGCCGATGCGCGTGGCGTTGCGGCCCACCGTCACGCGGTCCACCAGCGCCGCCACAAAGTCCTTGATGATCTCGAAGTTCTCGGGGCCCACGCTCTCGGAGCTGTCGATGACGAACACCAGCTCCATGGGCCGTTCCTTGCACTTGATGCCGCATCCTGGGGAAACACGCACAGGAGGGGACTCACAGTATTGTGTTCGATGACTTCTTCAAAGACTTGACACTTGGTAGTGCTTTCCATAACGTATGGAGCGACCGTGGCTGTTGTTAATGACTATCAATTTTCAAGGACTTCAATGACTTTGTCAGCGACTTTTATTACTTTCCATAACTTATTTTATGACGACCACTTTTCAAGGACTTTTATGGCTTTCTTCCGTACACGTGATACACCGCATACACATCAAATCCACTGTGATATGAAAAGTGTTAATGAACTCATCCCATCTTTCTCTTTCTCATTAATATTGAGGCAGCCCCTCTTACAAAAATGTGTTAGTTTTGGTGACAAGAAAATAATGTTACCACAAATTTCCTTGATCATCCGAATGATGTCTTCTCTCTGAAAGTAAAAGAAAATCTCAAATTCCATCACCACAGGTCGAAATAAATTGTTAAAACTCTCTTTGAAATACTGAACATAAAAGATCAAAGTCACATGACTTACAGTCAGGCCTGCTTCACCTTTGACCCCTGGTCGACCCTACAATGATGAAGTCAAAGGTCAAACGCTGCTGTGTTCTCCACATAACTCCCAGAGGTCACTTCGTATCATGTCCTCACCTTGTCCTTATTAGCATGTTAGCTTTAGCGTGTCTTACCGATTCTCCAGGGACGCCGGCATCTCCCAGGTCTCCCCTGATGCCCTTCAGCCCTCTCTCCCCCGTGGATCCGCGGTCCCCCTGTTGCCACATTGACCCTGGTTACCGCCATGAGCGCCAGCACAACAGCACACCGTGCATTGTGCTTTCACAGCTAAGGGACTCACTTTAGGACCATGGATTCCCTCGCCGGGCGGGCCTCTTGGTCCGGCCACACCCTGTGACCCCTGGTCCCCCTAAAGAGCACAGAGAGGGATGTAGCCTGAGTGCATGGGAAGTGACAACTCGCCTTATTTAATACAATCTGCCTTTTTTGCTAAAATATCATCGGCATTTGTACCGTTTTAAAGTACTTTACAACAGACAAGACATTGAAATGTGTGTGTTGAAATCAAACCTATTTTATGTTTCCACTGTTCAACGTTCACCAAACCAACCCGGACGGGACACTGTTCTGGTGTCGCCATCACAGAAAGTTATATCCTTGTTTAATATGTCTCTTACTTTGAAAGGACAACAAATGTAACAGCCGGTTTTGCCCCCTACCTTTGGTCCCTGAAAGCCCTGTCCAGGGGGCCCGGTGGGTCCCAAAGGTCCTGGTCTTCCAATGTTACCCTGCCAAGCAGATCAGGAACCACGTGAGACATGTTCAAACTCCATTTGCCATCATCTTCCATGATCATCCTCCTCATCATCATCGTTGTTACAATTTCCATCATCATCATCATCATCATCATCATCATCATCATCATCATCATCATCACCACAAGCCACAGATGCTGAAGACCATCAACTAGCATCGCACATCGCAAGGTCCATTACCTTCATCCAACACGGCAGTGTGACGGAAGATTACAGCAAATGTACTGGGGAACAATGTTCTGAATGGTTAATTGTGCATCTCATCTGAATCACTAGAACCACTAGAGGGATTGTCTGGAGGACAGCATTTCTCAGAGCGAGTTCACTTTCCTCGTAAGCCCGTGGCCTTCTTTCTCCTGAAGACGAATAATGGCGGGGGTATTTTAAGAGTTTCAAGGGAACACTTGGTTACAGCAGACTGTGTCCAAGGACGACATTGAAGACATAGAGAGCAGAAGCTTGAAGCTTAAAAAATTTATAAATACCGGCGGTCCTTGAATCCCCTCGCCGGTGGGCCCGGGCAAACCTGGCAACCCGCGGAAACCGATATCCCCCTGGAAAAGAAATGAACATGAAACAACCGACAAAACAAAATATTGAACAGAATATGACCAAAAGATTGTCAATTTCAGAGTAATAGAAAACAAACAATCAGAAGCAATTAGGAACAATAAACAAACCGGGGTCCTTATTCAACAAAACAAGTCAATCACAGGGACCCACACACGGACACAAGGCGGTGGGAAGACAAAACAACGTGACACACTTACACTAACTTGCACAAAGTTCATGTACCTTTGGTCCTGGGATTCCTACACCCTCAACCCCAGGCTCACCAACAAGCCCTGGTAGTCCTGGAGGGCCCTGAACAGACATGGGACAGAGGGTTTAGTACGCAGACCCTGTGGGGGTCCATGCGGGAATTCAGGGCATGTTTCTGTAATGCAACGTATTTCCGAATAAGACAGGATGGGATAGTAGTGGTGAACAGAGCAGTGGCGATGTGGCTGGACCCCTCAGCATTTGATAAAGGAGAAAGTCAGAAATCAACGATCAATGATTGGTTGAAATGTTAAGTCCAAGCCCGCACAGCAGAGATCCATTTTAAAGTGGTGGCAAAATGTTTGTTTTTGTCCAACTATGAGCACTGAAGATTTCCTTGTTTCACAGGAACACAAATTCTCACCCACTGTTTACACCATTGTTTAAAGACGGACACACTTGTTTTGTTTTCAGATTCTGTGAGTAAAATATATATTCTTTCTCCATTATTTGTTGAATAGGTGAGTAGTGATAGTGGGAAACATTATCTAATGAGGGAAACAAGTACATTTTCTGTTGTCTTCAACACTGCGCCTACAATTTACGTGTTCATTGCCCTGGGAATTCCTGTGAATATTTCTAAATGGAACACAGAGAATAATACAAATTTGCCTACTAATTAGAATTCATCACTGACGTGTTTCAAGGCGCTTTAGTTTTTCTAATCTCAAGTGGTAACATCGTGTTGCAACAGTATGATGATTATATGTTGGATCGCAATCAAAGGTAGATAAAATTGTGCAATCACTCAAGCAAAATGTTTTGGTGATTTCCAAGGAAAACATTTGCCAATGTTATCAAAACATTGGCAAATGTTTTCATTATTTTCATTTAATTTGTGTTTGTTTTAATGTTTAATGTTTTAATGTTTTAATAACGTACAGCCTACTTGTAATGATCAAACCAAAAATGCTTTAGCAAGATTGCACAGGCCTCACTATTCATTCAACCCCATTTGGTTGCAGAAGGATGGGATGCAGAAGGAAAAATTAATAGAAGTTTAGCTCTGGAGGTCTACCACCTGGACGATAGATAGACAGACGGACGGACCACAGTCCCAGTGTCTTACCATGGGGCCTGGAAAGCCTTCGCCTTTAGGACCATAAGGACCTGATGGACCTGATTCCCCACGGTCCCCCTGGGAAAGAACACACAGCTGGGTCAGTTGGCTGCTCCACAGTCTCAACATGAACATAGGTCAAATTATTCCTCCTGAAAGATTTCATTATTTCTTAAAAACTGATGGGTTTGAGTGGGACACCATTTGGAGATGGTTTATTGAGATTTTACCTGGAACTGTGCTGGTAGTATTCTGTCTGTGTGTTGTTGTTCTGGGTGAAGTGGCTCTCTACTCCATACTTAACAGTATGTGTAGTGATCTGAACCTGTGTGTGCATGTGTGTGTGCGTGACTGCTGTCTGTGCATTCTTATAATGTGCTTTTTATTCTTAAACTCACTGCTTTGGGAAAAGCACCGTGCAAAAGAAATATGTTATTATTATCATTATCAAAAAAAGCATACACTTTGTTTGTCACACTGCACCCTACCTTGGGACCAGGATGTCCATAACCAGTCTCTCCAATTGGACCGGGTGGGCCAGATGGACCAAGATCTCCCTGAAACAAACAATCCACCTCTCGTTATACAAAGTTCAGAGCACTTGAAGCTAGCGAACATGCTAACCTCCCTGTAGAAGGTCGACACAAGACACATGAGCAGCCAGGAATGTAACTGTCTGGTACTATTTGCTAGACTTTATGAGACACTTTTATTCAGAAATTCAAAACGTACACTATATATAGTACATTGCATATAGTTACAGGCAATTAAGGGACAAGCCCTCTTGCTCTTTTGGATGTCCTAGAACAAGTTCCCTTGGTCCAATGAGATGGCTTGTAATCAGTAACATTGGACCAATAGGACGGCTTAGAATCAGTACCTTTGGTCCAATGAGACCTCGGCCAGGGAGTCCTGGTAATCCAAGCCGTCCAGGGATCCCTGGTTCGCCCTGTTGAAAAATGTGAGCAAATTATTTCAAATCCAGTACATATTATTTCATCCCATTTAATATTTAATCCAGCCCAGTAGTAGACAGTTCCAGGTTCAATAGTGAAAGGTGGCATCATGCTTTACCCTCATCAGGGCTCTAAACTAGCTGAAATCTGTTGTTAGCCATTCTGGAGCAGTGCTAGTTGGCAAATGAAGATTATTGATTGATGTTGCTACTGTTTTTGAATTTGTATTTTGTAGTGTTATCACTACACAACTCCACCAGAGTCAAACATACCGTAGTATTGCACAAATAATATAGAAGCGTTGCACAAATTGTATCATTCTACTTTGGACGTTAGGAACGGTATCTTCAGTTACGACAAAGATGGCAGCCCAAATGAACTTGACTCTGACCTTTGGTCCGGAAGGTCCAGATATACCGGGAGGACCGGCCAGACCTCTGATGCCTCTCTGGCCTTGGTCTCCCTGAGTAGGCACAGGGAATACGATCAATAATGACCCGTCAGGACATTACGGAGGATGACAAAAGCGCAGGAACCAAAAAGCGGTTTACCTTTTCACCCTGGGTGCCAATTCCAGGAGCTCCTTCTGAGCCTCGGAAACCAATTGGGCCCGGTTCACCCTGGTGGTACAAAGAAACCCCACCCCGAGACACACACACCATTACTCCAGGACCTTTTGGGGGAGGGGGGTCAATATGAAATCCTGGTTTGTCCTAATTGGACAAACAGTACCTTCTGCCCAGGAGCCCCATCTTCTCCTGGAAGACCTGGTAGACCCCCCATTCCTGTAGAACCGGGTTCACCCTGTGGACCCAGAGTATTTGTTAGCAGTCAGGTTATTGGTCATAATTATTAGTTGGGTTCAAACGACAAACTGTGGACTTGTTCCAGCATAGTTGCACAGTTGCGAACCGTCACCCTTTCAGGGTGATGGACAGTAGCTGTTAATGGACAGCTTGGTGTCAGTTCATGACAGCAGAAATGCGTGAAATGAACTTCATGGAGGGTTGAATCACCTTCCCGCCTGGTTCCCCTGCTCCTCGCTCCCCCGTGGCCCCCACTTCCCCTGGAAAGCCTTGGTCGCCCTGTCGGATAAAACAAACACAAACACGACTGTGAAAGGATGACGAACAACATCATGTGATTAATTTTAGTGTCGGGTCAAATACAAACCAAGTCAAAACCTACAAACCTTAGATCCAGGGAAACCCTCACCTGGGGATCCCCTGATTCCCGTTGGCCCCCTAGGGCCTTCCACACCCTGGGAGAACAAAAGATACAGAAATGAGAACTGAATGAGAGCCACGATAGACAAGCTGTATATGAACCACTCCAGTGGACAGGTGGATTATGATTGACAATTTGAAAGTACCAGGAGTTAGCTAATGTGGAAGAAGCAGATGATGATAAAGGAGGAGAATAATAATAATAAGAAGAAAAAGTGTTGATAGACACAGAAGAGTTTGATAGACATACCTTCTCTCCTTGAACTCCGGCCCCAGTGGGACCAGATGGACCAGGAAGTCCAGGGGAGCCGTAGTCCCCCTACAAGTGAGGAGGAGAATTACAAGTTGATCAAGTGTGCCACTGGAGTGTCTGTGTAGCCGTGGCACAACAAAAAAAACTCAATGCACGCACATTCATGACACGCACATAGCAACACCTAATTACTGCTTACAACCAATTTCCTGATGCATTCATAAAAGCCACAGAGATAATGTGTGTCTTGTGTGCATTCCACAGAGCTGCCTTTTTTATTTCCCTCTCCAGGCCCTTCACTGTGAACACTGGGATAATATCGTTTATTATGTCAAGGCATGCGACAGATGTTGACACAGCGCAGTCCTACCACACAGCCTCAAACAGCACACTGCCTTGATGCTTGTTATTCATAATGAAACCAAAGCACTAGTCATTATCCCCAGTGGATGGAATTGCACCACAAAACCCACAGGGAAGAACCTGTAGGAACAATCCGGAACACTCTGGCAAGTGACGAGTCTATCCGCAGCCTTACACGTTTGCTCTTTTCTGTGTGTTTTTGATTATTTTGGAATTATTTATTTTCTTGGGATGACTTCAGTCGCTGTGTTGAAACCCACACAGTATGATCCTAGTATTTGTTATGCCTAAATAGCAGTTAGGCATTCAATTCATGAATGGTTTATGAACTCAACAAATGCCACATTTTTGTGTGGAGCAGCATAAATAATAGTGACAGCAATAACAAACACAGTAAATATGCAAAGCTAATTACAGTTTGATGGCAATATCCACTTGAAAACACACATCAGTCAGTAAGAGGCAGTCCTAAAGTCTTCTCAAAAGTCAAATCATTTTTCCAACTTTGCTTTTAACGGAACAGCTTGCCAAGTTACGTTGTCTTAAATTTAAATCCAAAATGAATGACAAACACATTTGCATATTCATATATCAATATTGATGCCGCATATGGGAGCATAACGATTCAAAATGTTCCCACCAACAGAAAAACTGACTAACTCGTCGACTAGCCAACTAATTGGCAACTAATCTAGTCAACCAACTGGGCCTGACTGTGCAGAGGCCCCTCCCCCAAACGTCATGTCTTACAGTACCTTGTCTCCTTTGATCCCAGCACCAACCATTCCTCTAGGGCCCCTGGGTCCCTCCTGGCCCCGCTCTCCCTGGAGAGAGGGGGGGAGAGAGAGAGAGGGAGGGAGAGAGAGAGAGAGAGAGGGGGGGGAGAGAGAGAGAG
>JAOPJK010000117.1:11828975-11839373 GCA_027123565.1 Phycis chesteri
GACTAATTAAACTTAAGTGTCCAACAAACTTTTTAACCTTCAAGACATGATTTCACAAAGAATTTCCATTCATAGAAATCAAAAAAGTTGTGTCAAAGGAAATTGTTTTTATCATTTGGACGGACAAAATACACAGAGTGAGGGGTAGAGAACAGGTGGAAGTGGAATGGATATAATCAGTGTCAGTTTACGTTCTGGCATTGTTCTGCTTTACATTGATATTGTGTGATGCATACTAGATTGAATTATGCTGTGCCCAACTTGCCATTAATTTTGAATATTATCATAAAAAGGAATAATAAGCCAAATAAAATTTATTAAAGAATGTTCACCTTTTATACACCCCACCCCCCTCTCGCCTTCCCTCTATTGAACTGAAATAAAATGAGTTACTTTCCTCAAGAAAATCCACAGTGTGTGTGCTGGGGGCCCCTCAGTGCATGTTAGGGGCCCTCCACAGGGACCCGGACCCGTTGCTGCTTCCTGTTGGTTCAGAGGATGTTTACAGACAATTATGCTTTCATAAAGAGCCAACAGAGTCAAGGTCTCAACACAGAATAGCATTAACGTTAATCTTACTATCTGTATATTTTATGAACTTCAATATATTATGCTTAGTATTGTGGTCAGAAATCCAAGACTTTGTCAACTCTTAGATGCTGACGTGGCTTATTGTGCTAACTGCCTCTGTATCTATCTCTATTATCTCCATACTATAATGAAATATAAGTACATAAAATGTACTGGGTTAGGATGATGAAGCCATTTTCATAGCCTCACAACACAGCAAAGCCATGAATACATTTCTTAGAATAACATTTAATTATACAGAGGCTTTGTATGCATGCCAAGTTAGGTCATGAATACAGGTTGGTATGAATTCAGTGATTTCAAGGCTTACTTGCTGACATGTCTTGGGTTGACCTTTTTCTTTGCTGGGATCCGGAGATCTGAGAGAACGAGAAGAAGCTCAGTGAATGTATGTGTGATGTGCGACGGATTCACGCCACATTCGCCACGTTCAATGCACGTGACTTCATGTCACTTGTAACAACAACAGTAAGTCAGCTACAATAGTCTAACCCTGTTTAACCTAAACTTACGTAGATTCAGATTGGCTAACGATGGCGGGAGGAGGAGAAAAAGTATCTCTTCAAATGCACGTTTGAATCCCCACTCAAAACGCTGTGACTAATGATGTCATAGAGGGAGAAAGAACTGAACTAGACCAGGACCAGTCTGTAAAATCAACATCAACATCAAAATCAACCACATTTGAGAGGTCAAGACCGGCCTGTCAGCAAAGAAAAGTAAATGTAGGAGCTGCGGTTTTTCGGGATTAAAAGTATCAGTAACAGTTGCACTTCTCAACTGATTTTAATGAGTCATGTCCAGAAGAAAAACTTGTTTACTTGTATTTGTTTACCGGCCAGTCTAGGTATATATGTCTATTGCCCATAATTATTCAGTAGGGGTGACACAGAAAACAGCAACTGAGACCTGAGAACTTTCTGAGTTCTGAGTTCTGAGCAAGACCACAACAATAACCGTTACCAACTTGAACTAAATTAATTTGACAAAATCTCTAAAATAATTCCACAAACTAAGACAAGAAATCTGTTTAGCATTGTCAAAACACAATTTTTGGTTCCTGAATTTCCAGTGTGGGATCAATAAAGATTTTATTTTTAATCTTGTCAACTGATTTAGTTGGGGTGGTAGCACTTGAGGTGTTCAACCACTTGAGGAGGGAGCATGTGAGGAACGTTTGAGGAGCATGTGAGGAACGTGTGAGGAACGTGTGAGGAACATACCAGAAGCCAGAATTGTAGGACTACAACTAATGGAACATCTGGTCTCTCTGGAGGAATGTGATGGATGTCTGATGGTTTACATTTGATTCTACCACCTACCTTCTTTTTCTTGTCCAGACCCGCAGAGTTGAGGGCAGCGATCTTGCTCTCTATGTCAGACACCTGTCAGAGAGACACTGTCAGTGAGGCTGCACTGCACCACCAACGTGCCCATGAGCAAGACGTCGGAGACCCCCAGCCTAACCTGGAGGTCATTTGGAGTCATTCTACAAATCCATCCTTGTTGACTCAAGTGAATAGTCAATAGAATGGTGCTTACAACCACTTTGGCCATGGCTGTGGCCCCATTGTGCCTTTCACAAGATCTTTCACACCCTTTTATTATGGAAATATGTCTCAATATACTGTATGAAGCTTATGAAATAGCAATCACCCACGACACCATAATCTGCACACTAGGTGAAACCCAAGGTGGTCCTGAGGCTGGGAACCTGGCCTAGAACCTATACAACCACTAGTCTACACCATATAGAACCTCTGATCTGGACCATATAGAACCACTGGTCGAGAACCTACACAACCACTTGCCTAGACTATGACGAACCCCTGATCTGGACCATATAGAACTACTATAGACCATATAGACCGTATAAACATCTCAATACCTTTTATAAACTGAAGGAATGTCTCTATACTTTATTGACTGTATGAACCTCTCCAGAACGCAGCTTTTGGTTGTTCGGACAAGAGGAAGAAAACTTCACGCACCTCACTCTCTGTGCTCTGGACACGCGCGGCAGTCTGCGCCACCACGTCTTCCAGCTCAGACAGGTCAGAGTCTGTGGCACCACCACCAAAGCGGTTTTTGGCATTTTGCTCCAACCGCTTCAACTTGGTCTCCAACTCAAAGGACTTCCCGGCAGCCAGGTAAACCTGCATGAGCGGTTCATAGAATAATATAGAGTCCTCTGATGGTCCATCGCCTCCACCTTACTTATCCAGCTGTCTGTTTACAAGAGAGGGCTGGGCATCGCTCTGAGGGATGGATTCCTCAAATTTGGACTATTTGCGTCATGTCAAGTGTCACTTTAATGTTATCTGTGTAAAGAGTAAACTGCATAAGAATTAAACATATGTATGGCTCAGGGATGTTAGGTCACTACCTGTTGATAGACACTGGACACTTCACTTATTTTATCTGGCTTTCAAAACATTGTTGTCCCTATCATTGTTCTGGAAATAGAGCAGGAGGAAATTTGAGTGTGGCACGTGGCACATACAGTAGAGTCTCCAATATTCTGACAGTGGACATAACATGGAATTTTACACCCATTATCAGAATCATTTGTATAGTGTATAGTGTATATATAGTGTATTTTGCATGTTAAAATAGCCAGGATACTTTCTCCTTTTATCTATTCCAGTTATTCATTGTGCTGTGTATTTCACTCACCAGAATGACTACGCCATTATTCTGAAAGTGTCCAGGTCTGTGTAACGCCTCAGATATAAATACCCAGCCCAACCGATTAGCTATCATTGGACGAGGCAGCCAGGAACAACAACAAAGACAAACGACACACTTGTCACATACTCTAAACAAGCCGGCCAGGCGTGGCTTGGTTAGCCATCTAGAGCACTACGAGTTAGTGTTAGCATGATATGATGGCAAAGAGACAGAGAAATTGCACCAAAAAAAAACCTGACATGCAGTTGCTTCCGTTTTCAGTTTTGTGTCCATTTTAAATCTTACATTTTCCTCAAGTTCTCTGTAAGCATCGTCTGCGTGCTTTAGGCTGGGCCCTACTAAGGGAGACTGTCTTTCGTTTGGCTCTTTGGCGAGGCCGTACTCAACCATCGCATTTTCTGTCGCGTTTATGGTTCTCAGGACCTCAGTGGTGAGGTCACAGAGGCCGGCCGCCGTGGATCTCTGGAAGCCATGTAAAGGGGACAGACGTTAGCAGCTGGAAAACTCCCGCTCAGACATCTGCATGCGCTCGACTAGGTAGGCTTTTGGTAGCTACCTGCCTGGCTTCACTTGAACGGGGTGGGGGTGGGGACTTGAATTGACGTTCACTCACTTAAAACCTGCACTTTGTCCCTTTTCACCATCAGGCTTCACTTTTGCTCCACCAGTACATCCAGAGAATTGTTTGGTATCTCTTTAAAATGTATTTGGTATGTGGAAGGAAATTGAACCAAGGCAGCTTCATCATTAACCTTTACCTTAAATAAGTGGTTTGGCCAAAAGTGATGATTACCTCATAGGCAGTGAATATGGTGCACAGTATAGGTCAACAAACAACAACAAACTGAAGCACTGTCTGGTGAAGTCTGGTAGGTAGCTACAGATCTATTGCATCCACACACAGCCAGCAAAGTGTTACACACTGCAATCAAAATAAAGCCAATATTTCAGAGCTGCCTTTAGCATGGAGGCAAGCACTTAAGAGGAGCAACATCACAAGCTGAATCATCTGAAGAGTGTATACAGGCAGTACAACATGAGAGCATTTATTCCTCATTTGTATTTAATTTTTAACCTGTAAGTTGTCAACAGGGAGATGTACTTCTCACTTTCATCAAACTAAGTTGACTTTCGTCATCTTTTACTTGCTCTAAACCTTTGTTTGTTATTGTCAAGTTTGTGTAGGCATGCAAGACATTCCAGACTACTGCTATGAATAATATTATTAACAGCGTCTATCAAAGATAAATCAATCTATCAGTCATATCAGTTTTTCGATCTGTCTTCAAGCATAGCCATGCAGTGGAAGCCTTGGTCCGTTCAGACGCTGCATTCATACCCAGAGGGAACTTTGAGGTTTCTGCTCTCACGGAATGGGGAGTGGCACACGTGGCTAAATCGAGGCAGTTGAACATGTGTCCACTCTTTGACAATTAATTTAACATTCTGGGGACTAGTTCATCCTCTCACAAACCTCCAGTCTCCTATTGAGTATCAACGCACCGCTAGAACCTACGCAGCCACAACCTGACAACGACAAACCCCACGTGGAGCCTCGATAATCAGCTTTGACCTGGCGGCCAGCGCCCCTTACCTTCTGACCCTCGGTGGGCATCTCGTCGCTGGAAGAGCTGAGTTCAGGGTCTTTCAGAACTCGGGCCGGGGTGCTGGTCTTGGCAGAGGTCCCTTTGGCCGCGAACGACGGGAGCTTCTTGCCGGCCTCCTCCTCCGAGGAGTGGCCCTTATCGCTGAGGTTTCCCGCCAGCTGGCTCAGCTTCCTCCTTAGCTTCTCCTCCTCGGTACGCCCGGGGGCCTTGCCGGTGTCCTGCCAGGAGAGACGGCAGCCCTGAGAATGGATCTGACCACTCAGAAACACCAATCCGTGAATGTGGTATGGGCATGTCATCTGATTGGATTAGACTTAGAATCAAAACATTTTATGTTTGTTGCTGGGGGCCCCCTGCTGTCCAAAAGACACTGTTTCTGGTCTTCCGGTTCTGGCCTTGATTGACCTCAGCCGATCAGAGCCTGGATCTCATCTGATCAATTAGGAACCGATTCATCACGGTATCACCACGGTTTGATGTATTGGAGCTATAGGGTTCTTGTAGAACGCTGTTAAGACACACTGCAGGAAAACCGACTTCAGACGGTTGAATGACGGACTGGAGTGCAAGGGTCTTCCACTCTGGAAGTCTCGGGCCTCACCTCCTCGTCCGGGGAAACCATCTTCTCCTCCAGTCGGTTGAGGAGGCTCTCGATGGCCGACATCCTCTTGCTCAGCTCGTTGATCTGCATCAGTCGACCCACACATCAGAACCGGAGAGAATATTCAACACGTTTTTCAACTGGGATTGTATTCATTTGTGATAGTGTGATCCCACTGCCGGTGCGCCGAGTATGGACGAGGGCTCTGCTCCTACTTCGATACTACTTAGTAGTAGTATTAGTAGTGTTAATAACGCGGGTGGTCCCAGCCTACCGGTAGTAGTAGTATTAGTAGTGTTAATAACGAGGGTGGTACCAGCCTACCGGTAGTATTAGTAGTGTTAATAACGAGGGTGGTCCCAGCCTACCGGAGGGGCCTGGCCGAGGTTCTCCTGGGAAGCCTTGCTGTTGCGTCTGCGGAAGGGGGCGGCCGGCTGGTACGGGCCGGCGTAGTGCGGGTAATCCTCCTCGTCCGAGGTGTCCACGTACTGCTGCCGCGCCACCGAGGAGCTGATCTTGGACAGGGAGCGCGCTCTCTCCAAGCGATGCTCCCCGTAGTCCTCTGGGACACGGGGACAAGGTCAACACAATGCTGACTGGAGCTGGCGTCAGGGCCTCCAATGCCTTGAGGGGGCTTGTGAATGCGGAACGGGTGGACCCCATGACAACACTTTGATGTTTAGGAAGATAAACAGTACAAATAGTGCAGAAGTCCTCTGCACCATTTGTACTCAGCCAGCAATAGTAACTGGCTAGCTCACTACATGGGTCACACAAAAACTATTCTGGACTTTTATTATTAGCCTCTGCCTCTGTTAAACACCAGTCAGGTATTAAACACCAGTCAGGTATTAAACACCAGGCAGGTATTAAACACCAGTCATGTATTAAACACCAGTCGGGTATTAAACACCAGTCATGTATTAAACACCAGTCAGGTATTAAACACCAGTCATGTATTAAATACCAGTCAGGTATTAAACACCAGTCAGGTTTTAAACACCAGTCAGGTATTCTTCATGTACCAGGGCGCATTGCGTAGCGGTCTAGACTTCTCCTGCGGTTCATTCGATAGTTGAGCATGTCGTTTTGGTACTCCGTGTCGTTTCTGTAGCCGCCCCTCTCGTCCTGGTATTGCTGAGAGGTTGAGAAAATGCAGAGAAACATCAGGAGCAGAGCAGCAGCAGTGATGCAGTTAAAATGATTCAGATGATCATTTTGATAGATAGATAGATTGATAGATACATATATATGATAAGATAATCAGAACTTCAGAATTATTTGAATTAAGTGAATCCGATTTTTGTTCAGGGTCAACGGATCGCGGTGCGCCATCTTATTTCTAACTGTAGATGGCAGCAGACTCGACCCAAGCAAGCTACTGTGCGTCACTAATTACAGACGAGAAAGAACAACAAGGGGAAAATAACCTGGAATGACTGCCTGCGGGAGTAAGGTGGGTAGTAGTCCTCCGAGTCAAAGTCCATGGGATGCACGGAGAGCAAGCGCTTGTTCTTACGCATCTGAAAAGCAGTCTTGTTATTCATCTTATGATTGCATTACAGAACATTATATTATGTTGTCTATTAAGTTATGATATAATTATAGTTAGTTCAGCAAGACACGCTCTGAAACTACGCTGTTGTGTTTGCATTAGTAGGCCTATAGGCTATGTTGTGGCACTAAAACAAAGCACGATATACTTTTGAGGAATTCATAAATTAATTAGCACAAAAAAAAAGTATATTGATATGAATGATATGGATTTTATTTTTTGAAAAAGTGTTCACCATTGTGTAACGCTGAGCCTCTGCCTCCGCGTGTTCGTCCTCCACCCCATTGTACATGTCTGGAATCAAACACCACGACATTTGATAGTGGTTCATATATCTCGTCCATATCGAGTAATCAACTGATCGCATAAGGGGGAGTTCACTCACGCCGTAGGCCCACGTCAGGCATGCTCTGGGTGTCGTCATCACGACCACCTGAGGAATATGAGTCACATGTCACATTTCATATTGGTTTATTCATGCTACACATTGTGATTGGTCAATCACATACCAAGGGTGAGCATTAATTTTCAACACCTCTGCCTTTTAGCAGTTCTGTGAATGCAACGACAAATTATGTATATATACGCATGGCTCAAACGGTAACGTGACAAAGCTTTTTCTAAGACTCCACCACTAGGGGGTGCCGACATGCCTGGTAAGAGTTCTACATAACGTGTGCCTTTTGCATGGTACTTGACCGTAAAACATTTTGGGGGGGAAAAAACCCCAAATGACATTTGACATTTCTTAAAAAATAAAAAAAAAGTGTACTTTTATCTGTGATGACCTGAACGTGATGGTCTGGCCATAACTGTTTGACTTGAGTCACAGCATGTCACGCTGTCCCGTTATCAATCATGGTGCATTATCCCCACAGCAATTTCCACGGCCCCACAAAGACTTTGAAGCCGGGGGAAAATGCATGGAGCCACATGATGATGAGGAGATGCAGTAGCTCGTGCAGCTGGCATTCTGCTGCCCGCATTATGACAAAGATTGGCTGTGTAGATGACGGTTCGCGTTTGTTCGTTACAAAATAAATGTTGTATTTTTTGGTTGTTGTTCTGTGGCTATGTTTAGAGTTGGTTAAGGAAAAAGAAAAAAAAAGAAAAACGAGAACTCAAGATCAGTGATGTAAGAGTCCATTGACCCCGCACAGCGTTGAACCTGATGGGAGTCGGGGAGCGAGCGCGACTACAGCGTTTCACAGAGGAACTGAGAGAACCTCTCCGAACCGAGAGAACCCACCGTCTCCGTTCAGCCTCTTGTACAGCGACCTCATGACCTTGGCGCTGCCGAAGCGCTTGAAGCGGTTGCGCACGTTGTCATGGTACCACCCCACAGTGCCGATCTTCAGAACCCTGCGGGACATCACTCAGAACTCAGAAGTCAGAACTCGGAACTCAGAAGTCAGAAGTCAGAAAGATGTTGACTGCCAAGTAGGTTTGACCTACGAGGAATTTGTCTTGGTGGTTGGTGCGCAACAGTAAACAATCAACAATAACAATAGACAGTAACAAACAACAGGACTTGTTCATGATCCCAACTGCAGCAGGGAAGAAGCTGTTCATGTGGCAGGAGGTTTTGGTCCTGATGGCGGTGCGGAGGGAGAGACACTGTACCCACCTCTACACTCACGTTGTGGAACGGCGCAGAGAACCTGACAAATTACAGATGTCACCTCTGATAGCCGCTCCACACTGACTAGGACAGTGTGTACATTGTGTCGTTAAACAGACGAGTTCAGATCCTATCGACTGCCGGATTTAGTTGGAATGGATCTCAACCTGTGGAATCACTCCCTATGGATCGCTCCCTATGGATCGTTCCCTATGGATCGCTTCCTATGGATCGCTTCCTATGGATCGCTTCCTATGGATCGCTCCCTATGGCTGCTGCTGGTGGAAGACCTAAGTAAGGCCTACAGGACTACAGATCAGATCAGACTTTTCCTTCTTCTCTAGGAATCTGGGAATAACCCATCCAGACTCAGGATTGGCTCTCAAACGACGGCAATTAAAACCAGCTGCAGTCATCTTTGGCACGTGCTACCCAGGCCGGCGCTTCTAGCGTCCACAGAACATGGCTCTTGTCTCCCACAGTGCACTTCCCCCCCATTCTCTCACCTGGTCATGCGGCAGTTGTCGCACACCCAGCCGTGCTCCTTCTTGTTGTAGCGGCTGCAGGCCTTGCACGTGTACAGCTGGCAGTCCAGACACTGGCGCTTGTTGTTGATGAGGAACTTGAAGGGCTGCAGGCAGCGGATGCAGTGGGAGTCGGCCAGGTTGGTCTGGGAGCCCAGCAGCTCCCTCTTGGTGTCCTCCTTCTCGATCTTAGTCTTCAAGTCACTGAGGGAGGGAGTGGGAGTGAGGGAAAGAGGGGGAGGGGGAGAGAAGGAGAAGAAGGGAAAGAGGGGGTAAGGGGGAGGTGGGGGGGAGACCTGTTCATATGAGACCGCCAAGCCTTGAATACATGGCTTATTCACGTTGCCATGGTTCCCCCAAGACCAAACTCTGGTTTTCAAACTGTGGCCCGGAAGCCATGGAGTGGGTTGCAGGATGCAGAAGAACGCAGCGTAGAAACCACACCAAAGCCACATCATTGATGACTGCAAACGCAATGAGATAAGCAGGCGGTGGATCACATGCGATGAGGGTTACACGCAATGCAGTGTACGCTTTTCATGGTAACCCCGCCTAGCCCCGACGCGACCTCCACCCTTTAAACCCACACACTTCTCACGAGTTCAGACAGCTAACGATGATATCATGCAGTAGGTCCTGGATGGGGAGATTTACAGGCTGTCCAGTGTAGTCGACGACAATGGCTGTTCTTCAGACCGGTGTGGTCGTAATGCAGTCAGCCATGCGGTGCACTGTGGAACAACTGCTTTTATTGTGGTTTTGGTTGGAGAAGCTTCGTGCCCCTTCATAACCTTCGCCCCGAGGGTGTTCACATCCGACTTGGGTTGACGACAATAAACGTTAGTCACTTGAATCACCAGTTTAGCGGTTGAGGAGGTTAGCACAATAGCTCCTTCTCCTGCCGCCCCTTTAAGAGACGACAACACAACTCACGAATATCTATATACATATGTATGTGTGGATAAAATAGGGTTTGAGGAAAAATGTGCCCATGGGCCCAACCACCATCTCCATGCAAGCTTCCCTTATAACAAATCACCTAGCACCTCCTTCTTTCAAAGGCCTCTCTAGTAGCACCTCCTTCTTTCAAAGGCCTCTCTGGTAGCACCTCCTTCTGTCAAAGGCCTCCCTAGTAGCACCTCCTTCTATCAATGGCCTCTCTAGTAGCACCTCCTTCTATCAATGGCCTCTCTAGTAGCACCTCCTTC
>JAOPJK010000117.1:12888062-12902629 GCA_027123565.1 Phycis chesteri
GGAGACACCCCAGCCTTTCGTTTGGCAGGGGGTGACCGAGGTGGGAGTGAGTTGGGAGGGGGTTGTGTTTGTCATCATGGCGTATTAATCTTTTCGGTGAACTGATGTTGAACTCTTTATCAGACAATTGGGAAGCAGGGAAGAGGGGGGGGGGACACAGAGGTGTGAGGCAATTACTTCTCTGAACATTACTTCATCCACCACCCTCCCTCTGTGTTACTTAAGTGTTATTTTTTCAGGCTAAACGTTATTCTTAATCGATGAACAATATAGTATGTGTGGGTGTTGAGACAACTGGGATGTTATAATTATTGCAATCTTTGTTATAAGTGGGTCTAATTATAATGTGATTTCAAAGTGATAACGTTACGTGTTTTACTGCACAGAACAACTAGTTGTCAACTGTTGCTGAAAGGTCCTCAAACTATTCTCCTCCCGATTAGCAATTAGCACAAATCAAGCAATTAGCAGAAATCAAAAACAATGAAAATATTTACATTGAAACCACAAACAACAATACAAATATTGACATTGAATTCACAACTGAGCCTTTCTCAGAGCAAAAACCTAAAAATACAGACCCGGTTGTGATCACTGGGCCCAGTGAGCACACCACCCGAATCCCCAGCCTGTCGCCTCAGTGTGGTGCGAGGGCCCGCTCGGCCCACGCGGCGTAAGGGTGGAGTGCGTGTTATTTATGTGTGTGCATGTGCGTGGGTGTGTGCCGTGTGTGTGTTGCAGGAGTGGGTGGTGGTGGTGGTGGTGGTGGTGGGAGTCAAGAGAGTTCTTTGGTAACCTAAATAATTACACGCCCTGTTCTCCCCGAGTGATTAATTATATCTGCAGGAAGGGAATTCTTATTTTAGAGTCCTCCACAGACAGGAGCGCTGGTTGGGATGAAGAAAGAGAGAGTGGAGGAGGAGGGGTGTGTGTGGATGTGTGCAAGTGTGCACAGACCCCTGAGTGTGTGCGTGCTTAGTTTGATGAGTGTGCATGTGTGCATTTTCCCAGGATTGTGTTTCTGAGTGCACAGGCATGTGCTCGTGCACAGGCTTGCACATGTCTGTGTGTGTGTGTGTGAACTGCATACTTGCGTGGAATCGCGCATGCACACGTGTGTGATCGCGCGTGTCCGTGTGTGTGCAAGAGTGTAGGGCTGCTATGTGTGCGCGCAGGCAAGAGTGAATGTGCGCACGCGTGTGAGCTTTGAATGCAGATGTACGTTTGTGCGTGGGTGTTTACATGTGCGTGTGAGTGTGCGTCTGTGAGTGCGTGCGTGTCTGAAGACACAATAATACGAGCCCCCTCTCCTCCCTCCCCCTTTCTATCCAAAACGCCTTGACAGATTTGGGGCTGGAGGCAGACTTGTGTGGAGTAATGTCTCTCCTCGCTGGGCCGGTCAGTCCGCATAACGCCGGCGTCGCTAACCACGTGGCGGATTCCAAGTCAATCAATGTTACACACTTGGCTGTAATTAATTACTTGTGAGGACCGCGCGTAGTGAGGACATTTCTTCCCGTTCTTTCCGGGGTTGTATTCATTTTTTGGAAGGGATTAGCGCTTCTCATGCCCGTTACTTTCCATAATTTCCCTTCGACTCGCTTATCTACGCATGCCAGAGCGGACCTCCTACTTGAAGCTTTGCGTTCGCGTGTCTTTCCCCCCGAACAGGGTCATCCACCCTTTGGGATGACTGCACGGTTTCCCGTCGGTGCGTTTGCCATATTTAAATGTGCCGTGATTGGCAGCCGGTGCGGAGAAGGGCACTTTGAACTGAGGAAGAAGTGGGAGAATGGTGGGGGGGCGGGGGCGGAGGAGGACAAAGTCAAAATTCACATTAAAACTGCATTTCCAACTTGGCTGGTGCGTAGACATTCACACCCACTCAGGTGTAGGGAGAGGGATTTGCATTAGGCGGAGGAAACAGCTGTCTTCACAGGCCCCGCGGTGGTGGAGTGCGCGTTTTACCACGGCAAATGAACGGTGTTGTGCTACGTGCGTCGGGGTACTGCTCAGGCAATTCTGCTTCGTTGTAACACTGCCTGTGAGAAAGAGACGACACCCTTGCTTCCCTCAGTTCTGTCTGGAATGTAGTCTCTTTCAGACGGAGCGGCCATAGGTAGAACCGTCACCGAGAGTGTCTCGTGTTGTGTATTGTACTTGTGTATTGTGTTTGTACTGCACGGGTAGGATGATGTCATGGCTGGAGTGCTCAACTTCCAGACGAAAGGTACAGGGTTCGAGGATCCCCTAAGAGTCGGAGCCTGTCCGTTAACATCCTTTAGCAACGGTTGTTGTGAAAATTACTACTTATATTTTGGCCGATAGATTTCTAAGGGTACATTGTACACGCGCTAATTGTAGATCCTGCATTGCCCTTAGCTGTGTGTTTGTGTCTTTGTGTTGGACACACTAATGGATCTGCTTCCCTTTCAAGACACCTACACTATTGGCCTCCCGCCCATAGAGCAGTGGAACAGACTCCAGGCACCTTTCTATATTATACTTAACCCACTTACATCTTAACCATCAATTACACTTGCATATATTTTTCTTAAAACCCAGCCAATATGCGTCAGAGTAAAGGAAAGGTCAGGAAAATAAAAGCGTGGTTCACCTTCGCTGCCGAGGGCCGCGTCTCCGTCACGAAGCTTTCTCGCAAAAAGGAAAAAGCATTTCCTTTCCTCACAAAAATGTCTACTAAATGGCGCCGGCATCAATGGGTTGTTTTGGTATCCTTCTTTGGTGGCGGTTGGGATCGCTGAGAAGGTGGCAGCCCACCACCACCACCACCTAGCTGCATTTGAACTTTGTGGAAACTGTCAGTGTCCCCCCCACCCCCTCCTCACCCCCAACCGCCTTGTGGAGCTTTCTACTGGCGCCATGGCAGACACTTGTTTGTCACCCTCAAGAAAGAGACTCAGTGGGTGGTGTTGGCTCCAGTAGGGTGCCTCCGTCAGAGCGTCACTCTCTCTTAGAATAAGTCTGGGGGGGGCAGTGACGTAGAGACCATTTGCGGGTGCTGTTTTTTGGCAGCAGGTGTGAGGGAATTAACACGTGCGAATAATGGAGGCAAACTGACGTTGTCAAGGCCTGTGGTCAGAATGCTCAGATTAAGATCCCCTTTGGTTTTATTTATAGCATTTTGTATTCATTTGATGAGACTTAAAACTCTATTTCTGACTTGGATGTCCAGCTGCTAACTGCTATGTTGTATATATTAATATATACAACAGATAGATAAAAATCATTAAAAGAACGATTTTAGGTTATTTTGGAGAGGACAAGTCTGTTTTCGGGAGATCCTGGCATGAATGAATAGAACAAAGACAGCTCTGGACCAAAAATAACTGAGACTCCTGTTTTATCCTGCATACGTTGTGTGAGCCATTGAATTTGTTTCTGATGCTGCATGTCAAAGTCATACGACAGTTTTATAATCACTATGATTATGAAATGATGTCCATTTGTATCTTAATCTCCCTCTCTCTCTCTCTCTCTCTCTCTCTCTCTCTCTCTACCTCTGTGTATGTATATATATATATGTATATACGAAACAATTCCAGTCCTTTTTTTTCCTCAAATGTGGCTTCTTTGAAGGCACTAACCTAATTTTACAACAACCTAATCTAATGTATTTCTTAATGTATTTCTTTTTTTTTTTTTACAATTCTCTGCAGATCGGATCATTGATTACAGTTGGTGAGTGCATGACATTTTTCCGGCCATCAACAATCACATGAGTAACAAGAAGTAAATGGAAAAGAAAAGAAAAGAAAAAACTGTGAAAATGATTTCGCCAGAACGGAAATGTCAAGCTTCAAGGTTTTAGGCTAGAATAGAGAAACAAAGTGATTATCTGGAATTTTGTTATCCATTTGTGGATAACAAATAGTTTATGATAGGTTACTGCTTTCTCCTTGTGTATGTTGGCACTCAAATGCAATGTAAGGCAGAAATCTTGACCCTTTTTCAGTATGAAAGAGGAAATGAATTGCCTTGTTAAGGAGGGAGGCAATTGTTTTCTTCAATCTTCCTTCTGTCGGGGCGGCATTAGCTCAGTGGATAGAGCGGCTGGACAGAGCGAGTCGTCCACTAACCGTAGGGTCGGCGGTTCGATCCCCTTGATCCCCCCTCCTCCAACTGTCCACATGTCGAACCCCAAAAATGTACTGATTGTCAGTCGCTTTGGACAAAAGCATCTGCTAAATGTCCCCCTTTTTTTATCTTCACTTCAGCTACTTTGCACAATCTGATAAGAAGCCAATATGCAGTCCATTGTACACGTTCTTTTAATGGTGTCCAATCATAAAAATATACATTAAAGTCAAATCTAATGTCCGTGGCTCCCTTCCTTCTCCCGTTCATCTGTGGGTCCTTATCTGATTTTTCAAACAGACCTATCCAAAGCAACTTTTAGATGGTTAGATACATACCATTATGACAATGGTATGGAGGGTTGAGGCATCTTGCTCAAGGATGGTTACAGATTAAGTTGCGTCATTAGGGATCAAACCCAATTGCACCTTTGGACCGCTAGTCAAACACCCTAGCCACTATGCTATCCTACTTCCAGAAGTAAATAAGAATGGTTTGAGCAACCGGTTATCAAACCAAAGTTTAGGGGGGAACAAAAATGAGTGATCATTAAGAAATTAGGAGTCAAGAGTCTTACCATTGTTCCGTCGTGAATACCACAATGTTCTCATTATGAAAGGTTATCAAGAAGAAGGAGTTTGGAATAAAAGAAAATAAGAAAGTTTTCAGTCCAAAAGGAACCCTTAATTGAATATTGCCTATTGCATTCCCTTAAGGCTTTGGGGAAAAGAAATAGAGAAAAGAGATAGGCTAGCTACCAAGAAGAGGATGGAATGGCTGAGCAATGTGAAAATGTTTCACATAGATTTCTTATCCCCCCCAAACGAAAGACGGGAGACGTGAGAGTCGAGCGAGGAAGGGAGATTGAAAGAGGGCAAGAGCAAGATAGATACAGAGAGCGAGAGACAGAGACACAGAAGAGACATTTTCTCGGCTAGGGCAATGGAGAGAGATAAGAAAATATGATATGTATTTTTCAAAGAAATGAAGAAGATTAAGCAGAGCAGAGTTTGGGATAGAGCCTTGCATGGGTAAATGCATGGTGGTTTCAGTACTTTTGGTTACCAGACCTGGGCCACATATAACTGATAATTTCACCTCTTCCACCTTCCACTTTTCTACTTCAATAAACTTTTCCCCCGCAAAAAATATGCTAAATAGTGTATTTTTCCATCCTTTACCAAACGCAGGCCTAATCAATTGGCGGCTCGCATGCCTCATCTCTTGGATCATTTTGATCACACCCACAAATTATTTATTCAAACAGAAAAAAAAATTCCACAAAAAAGCTGTTTCTGACCAATAATGATAGCCAGCTGAATTTCCCCCGGTACGAAACTGTTTTATCTGCTTTGTGATTATCTGCCGCGACCCCCCTGTGACCCTGCACACACTCTGTTGCGCACGCCAAAGTCTGTCTGCTGGGAAGGCCGAAGTTAGACAATTAAAATCGACACTTCAACGAGAACCGGACTATAAAATATCTATTTCATTAATTAATATTTAATGTGGGACGCAAGCCCATATGTTTGATCTGCAACGAGGCAATCGCAGTAACAAGGCGATGCGAGGCAAGGCATCGCGCATCACGCCGACTTCAATGCAGCCCGCCCGACGGGTCAGATGCTCATTGGATCAAAGTGCAGAGCCTCTCTCTGCGAACGACCAACAGAGGGTGGCTATACCGCTCTCCATGTCCCGTTTGGAACTGGGGAGCGGTACCATAGCCCTCCTCAGTGTTGCATTGATCCTTGATCCAAACTGGAAAGCCTTCACAGGGCTGCACGCTCGTGGTCCTTGAAGATGTAACGACGTGATGAGGTAAGGAAAACTATTTCGTCTGTCTGAACAATACCAATGTTGGATGCAACAACATCAGAAGATGCTCTTGCGACACATTTTCAAAACACTTCTGGATTATATTTATCAATCAGGGCATTTCTGTGGAATGTTGATAAAATGTTACTATTACCTACTTGTCCGTGAAACAGTTACCAGGGAAAGTGTAACTTTGGTCAGTCACTAGTGAGCATTGTTGTGCTGTGTCGCATGATTAAAGAGCTGAGACGAATTCAACCTTTCATTCAACATACATTCAACGCTTTGAGACCCTCTTCCCGTATTCCTCACCAAAGTGGGAGATTAAACAGAGCACATGCGTGAGATGCTGAACACAGCATCTCAGTGTAGACTCACATCAAGCCTGAAACCCAGCAGTACAACTGAAGCAATTGTCGTTTGACACAATAGGAGACACACATGTTGTATATGGTTACACAAATGTCTGTTGCATGTTGGCCGACACAGTTTTCTATAGGGACATTGTACACTTTAGGCTAATTATAGATCCCACATCGCCCTGAGCAGTGTGTTTGTCTCTGTTGGATATGCTAATGGATCTGCATCCCTTTTGATGCACCTGGAAAATTAGTTTCGATAACAATTCTGTCATCTTACAAAATGGGCTTGGGCATGTACTGCATTCACAGCTTGTATGGACCACTCACCATAGGCAGCAGCAGTGGTGCAGGGGACACTTCAGAAAAGGCAATAAAAACGCAACTCCCTCTCTTTCTCAACCAATTCTTTTCTTTTCCTCTTAACGTCTCGAACACAGAGAGGGAGAGAGAGAGAGAGAGAGCTGTGTTTTTTCTTTATTCCTTTATTTATTTATTTGCTTTCTTCTTTTACTTCTTTGCCTTTGAAAATATAACGACCAAGGCCTCAAATGGCCAAAAAGGGAACACTTTTAATTCATCAAGGGGAGGCTGTTTTGGGTCGTTGGATAGGCGAGACAGACGAAAGCCGTTAGAAGGAAGAAGAGAGAAAGTGGAGTGACTGGGGTAATCTGAATATAAAATCATGGAAAAAGGTCTGTCATCATCAGGTGTTTGAAAGGACTCTGCAGAGGGTACATAAAACACACAAAGACCTCCGGTATTTAATTGTCAAGTAAATGTTAAGTCCATAAGAACACAGAGAGAGTGAGAGACACTGGAGGGAATGCCGTGTCACGAAAATGTAATTAGCACAAAAGAATTATACCTCTCTCCCCCCAGCTCTCTCTTATCCTGCAAAGGACTGTAGTGGTCTGTCGTCGAACAGCAACGTAGACACAGCCAAAACGTTGCGCTCCTTCTGTAAGATAAAGCTGAATGCAGTGTCACAGTTTAGAGCTACTCCACGTACGTCGGGATCAATATGTAATTACCTCTCGTCAGAGGCGAGAATCACCGTTTATCTCTCGTAGTCTTCCCGAGCAACCACCAACCGCATCTTCTTGTTCTCTGTTTCGAGGAGACGGTTGGAGGAACTCACAGCGAGCGAATCAGCGGCCTGCTCCGTACCAGACCACGTGGGGTACATCAATTAAAGTATACAAAAAAAAACCATAAACACAAACCCGGAGGCGTATCGGTTGAGTTTCGCCGTTCACTGTCTCTCATCTGCGGTTAACCAGGCGTAGTTACAGTGCGAGTGGGTGGCTTTTTGGGCCTCAGGGGCCAATAGTCCCCTTTCAAAGAGGCGGCGTCGTAGAACAAACACAGGTGTCGTTGATAACGCTAATCACGGGCCTGGTTCTTTTATGTCCAGGGCACGGGGAGTAGGCCAAAGTAGTCAAGAGAAGTTTACTACCCGTGCCCTGGTGCATAAAATGAGCAGACCCATAATTAGACACCTCTGTGAAAAGGGTCAATTGTTTTAAAGGACTGTAATAAGACGGAGCAGCTTACAAAACATCAGCCACAGACGGTGAGTGAGCGGTGGAGATGAGGTGGCTTCCACTCCTAGTCTTTTCTCAATGGTGACATTTGTAGGAAAACAGAAGTCTGAAAATGGTCTATATATTATTTACTTTCATGTCATTGAGAAGGCCTTATCCAGAACATATCCAATTTTAGTTTTAGATACAGGTAGATTGCACAGTTTGATTGTAGACATCGTCATCAACCATTTTTGCCAGAACTACCCAGCGGTAAAAAAAGGGTCATTTTATCACCACTCACCAACAAGTAAGTTTAACCTTATTTGTTGTGATAAGTCAGTGATTCACCTGTGCCTATTTTTGCCTATTTCGTATCTTTGACCTTTAACTACATGTCAAAGGCAGCCCAGTGCCGCAACAATGGTGACATTTGCGCCAAAAGCAATTTCTAAGCTAGTGGCTAGTCCTTTGACGTTGTCCGTATGATTATTTGACACATCAAACGTTACAGCTGTTCATCATCATTCTGAGCAGATCAAGGGTAAGGGCTTTCAGATAATAAGCATTTAGCTTCAAATCAGAAACGACAGTTAATGCCTCGCCACCGTATGGTGCTAATCAAACCAAATAAACACGACACTACCTCGCAGCCTGGGCCCACTCACTAGTCCCCCTTGCCCATTGGAGAGTGGAAATCCCTCTGTCCCACTATCGGTGCCCAACCACTTCACTTGTGAGTAATCCATTAAGTACACCGTGTGGTGTTTGCTCATCGGCATGAATGCAAATCAGAACGATTGCTCCCTGCTGTTGGCAAACTACAGCGTCTGTATCACCTTTTTGTTGGTGTTTACTCGGTGACAGGAAGTGTTGCAGTGTTGCCTGATCACTGACTATTTGGCTGCTCAGGTTTCTATGAAGCCATTGAATCACTGATTGATCTAATTGTATTATTTCCTTCATTTTACGCATTCTTGCAAGCGTTTATATAATGTTAAATTGCATTTTAGTTTTACAAATGTCACATTTTCATTTTCGTTCATTGCTGCATTTACCACATCTGAAATAACGCAGCATTATGATCAGGGTGGGACTAACTTGCTCACTTTTTGATGCTCCACACGCTCTGTGTGTGGTGGATGAAAAAAGTAACCAGACCCATGGACATTTTACCAGACACAATATTTTTTTTGCACTATGATAATGAAAATCAAAGAAAACGCATGCGCATACTTTCTAAAAAGTGTTGTCTTTATATTAATTTACATGAACACAAAATAGATTTCCAGGTCAACTCCATTTCACATTGGCTTGATGGCATTTCGACACTTTGCGATCTAACAATTTCCTAATTGAACTGAACTAGCTTACGTTTCACCTTACAGATATTCATTCAGTCTTAACTTGGTTCTGTAGGATCTGATTTCAGGATGGTGGGTATTTTGATCACAGATTGAGTATTCATGTCTCCCTGACCAAACACTCGTAGAAATGGGTAGACCTAGGTATTGTTCGACATGTTTCAATAATCGTAGGATAACAATACCTCATCAACTTTTTAAATAACTTTTTTGTATTTTTGGGTCCACCAGTCACACCTGGGCGGGTAGGCGGGTTTAATACATTTACCCTGACAATGACAAAATCGACCCACATTTGACGAGTGCCAACTACCCACCCTGCTTATGATCAGCCCTATAATCAATCATAATGAATTATTAGTATTTATACAGCACCTTTCCAGAACAATAGCCCATAACCTCACACCACTGAATTCCTTTTCCCCACAGCAAACATTGTTGTGTTGAGGTTCAGCAGCTTTGAGGCAGGAAAAATAAACATGTGAACCAGCACGTGCGGTGCCTCCCTTACATGCACATTTGCCACATTCTGTCACTTAGGTTTAAAAAATAATTTTAATAAAAAATAAAAAAACAGCCGATCCTAAAGTAATTATGAAGATGGATTTTGTGGACCACAGCGCGACAACGGCTGTGTCACTTATCTAAATTGGACTTTGGGACAACAATGGATGTCTACAGAGCCCGATGTAAGCAGCGGCATTCTGTGTTTTCCTTGACCAAACTGCCGGGGCAGACAATACTTACACAGGAGAAAAGCAAGAGAAAAAACCCATCTCAGCTTAGTTTCTTCTGGTGGATGTCTGTAATGAGAAATGCATAGCGTTACTCGCCCACCTCTCCCTTTAAAACCCCAGGGGAGCCATCTTCAGTAATGGTGACAACGTCAAAATTACACCAGCAGGGTCCTTTTTAATATTAACATAATATTACATATTGGAAAACACAAAAACGTCCGTGTGGTATTTTTCTCTCAGATGTTACTTCTGTTCTCCCGCTGCCAACACAGTTAGCCGCTGTGCTTATTGTATATTTTGTTTCTCTATTTGTTTGTTGTGTTTGGTCGTTTTTTTTTTTTTTTTTTACTTTTGTCTATTTTTTTTGACAGAACACACAATACGTCGGACGACTAAATAATCAAAACCAAAGCATTCAGCCATTCTTGGCACTTTTTGGCGCGTTTCGCGGCTAGCTTCCAGGAACCAACCAGCTGTTGGGGGACTGATTGCGGTCCGTAAATGGCACAAAGAACAAGTGGGTTTGTGTGTGTGTTTGTGTGTATGTGCATAGGTTGGTCGCTTTTTGTTGAGCGTGATATGTGGTAGGGGTGATATGTGGCTGTTGTGTCTTTAGTGTGTCCAAAGTGACATTCTCCCCAGTGGAAACAGATAGTATGCATGTTTTTTTTATACCCTGTTTCCTTGTTTTTCATTTTGAGAGGGAAAGCTGGGTTGGTGTAGGGGATAATTGAGATGACCCGAAAGTATCCTGAATGAATCTCGACAGTGGCAGCAGGGCTGTTATTTTATTTTATTTGAATCTGCAAGCTTTGTTTGATTTGTTCTAGAATATGCCTATGGCCGTCCTCCTCAGACAGATTTGTAGCAGACCTGGCCTGGTCAGGTCAGTCAAACCATTTATCTATCATGTGTATTATCTATTATCGATGACTCGACAGAGGGGCACCCTATTGGAATGCCATGGAGGTGTTTTCATTAACAACCAAGATGGCTGCTGCGGATGTGTCACATGTTTTGTTGCTCTGATTGGTTGTAGGTTGATCAAATCGTGTCCAGAGGCATTTTTCGTTTGTGCTAGTTGTTAACACTTCTCAGAAACCGGAAATGAAGGTTACAGACCAATACCTCTTTGTGGATTGGTCTGGTCGATGTCAAGATGTTTAAATATGGGAGATTCAATGAGTTCAATAATTAATACAAATAAAATAATTAATATTAATAGAAATCTTGTTATCAATGTTATTAATCTGAGCCATGAACAGGCATTCTACTTATAACTGCTATATTTGGCCAGCCGCTACGTCTTCCAAAAGAGAAATAAAAAAGGGTCGCAAGATTCTTTACAGTTGAAAATGGGGTCATGACACACCAAGGTTGGAACCAATGTTGTCAGGAATACTCCAGTACACGTTAATTTGCAATACATTTGGGTTGGTGTCAAGATTTATTTACCTAACCTTGCTTTTTAAAATTTGTTTGGTGTTCTTACACTCTCTTCTCTCAAACTCTCTGTGTCTGTCTGTCTGTCCGTCTGTCTTTCTAGCCAACTCTTTTGTTGTCTCACCTACCTTACACGTAAATGGCTGAAGCAAACAAGTGCCAGGTATGGGCTGGGTTTTAATGATTGAGGTGTTTATTGAACTCGCAAGATGAGACATTGGATCTTGTTTGGTCTTTCAGGGAGAAGGTGATAAGAGTCAGATTCGTACTCACTTTTCATGATGACAAATAATTCCTTTCATCGACACAATTGCAAGGATGACTCATGAGAAACAAGGACCACACAGACACACACACTTTTATTCATTTATTAATTCATTTTCACTTCTAATTCCAGAAACATATCGTCCCAGCAACCTTACGTTGCCTTCTGAGACACAAATTGCAAGGATGAAAAACACACAGATGAACATGCACGCACACAGTCACCACGCCACTGACATTACCAGAAACATATCCAAGTCTTGTTTCCTGTCAAAATGTTGATTTATTAGTTAGACGCGGTATTCTCTGGACACATGTTGACAGATCTTTATCATTTATCACCAATGTGTCAATGGTGCCAGAAAAACACAAAGTATGAAGTGTACAGCTGTATAAATCACGACAGTTACAAACATTCCTATGCCAACAAACATGAGGTCTGTGGGGGTCAAGAGGTGCCTTTACTGAGGATAAGCATGGTTAATAATATGTAACTATGGAATATTAATACATTATTTTAATAGGTTGTGTAAATAAATGTATTATTTCAATGGGGTGATAATTATTAAATCAATTAGTTGGGGGCATCTACCACACAAGGATCGGTGTTACAATTAGGTCATTACCTTAAACATCCATTTAAATCTTGTCTAGGAATTGTAAATGATTTCCAATTGCAGATACAAAAGAAATCTGCTCCCAGGATCAGCATGTATTTGGGTTATTCGAACAAAAAGAGAAGTTCATTCAGCTAAGCTTCCTGTGGTTCTCTGAGGAAATCAGGAGGAGAAGGAGGAGATTTGCCTTGGAGATTTCAGCTTGAAAAGTAGCTCACCAGACAAGTATACAGTCTGCTGGCTTTTTGTGTTGTTCACCCAACTTGTTTTTGGACTTGTCTTTTTTCTGCCAAACTTAGTGCATCCATGCCTTGGCCCTCTCTCTGAATGTTTTCATACCTATAACAAACACAAGATTTTTTTAAGCATATTCACACGGTTTTCTGTCTAATGAAAGAGGCATCAACATCATCAATATGAGATAAAAATTATTCTCACATTGATGATAATGCTGCATAGTTTGTAGTTATGGTTGACTATTGTAAATAACCAAATTATGTTTAAGCCCTGGCCCTAATTTTTATTACTTTATTACATTTTTCTAACAGTTTAAAATGTCTACTCTTACTTATTGTTTTACTTCCTGTTTTGATTAGAGGGGCATTTAACTTGAAAGTGAAATAGTAGATAGTAGACGTGAAAATCGGTACAAAGAGAACTCATACAGTGAATTGTTTTAACACCCCATTAGCATTAATACTGTAATGTTAATATGTGGTTTGTGTCTTAAAGTACTTTGAACTATAATAACTCTTCTTGATGGTTTGTGAGAATTGAGTTAGGGTTTGTTTATGAGAGATGGTGTTAGACTATGGTAATGCTAAGTAACTGTATGGTAATTTAGTTAGCTTGTATATTATTGGGTTGTAACCAGCTCTTATGTTGATTTTTAGTTGTGATAATTGTGTTGGTTTGTATGTTAGGCATCTGCGGAATCATTAATTGAACAATTATTAATCATCAATAATTTGAATCAATAATTGTATTATTATAATTAGCTCGTTTTCATATATCTTATATTTTCTAGCAGTTCTATTTGCAATTTCAGGTTAGCTCCAATCTTAATTTGGAAATAACTAAACAAATGTGCATATTATACCTTTTTTAAAGGTTAAGTTGAGTATAGGGGTTGTACATCGCAGTGCATCATGGGATTTTTGTTATAAATACTTCATGCCATTTTAAGAGAAGATCTCAAGAGAGTTGTAGTAATGTCAAATACACCTAAATATACCATGTCCTTGGCTAATCAAAACCTTTTTCCATGTGTAGCATGAGAAACGCATAGTGCCAAATAATTGCACGGTTAATTACTAAACAATGAGCAAAATGTCACTACTACCATTGACATCTTATGTTCCTATACTTCTGCAATGGAGCGGTCATTGTGATGTGATGTGCATACCCTATAGCAGCATCCTCATTCCAGCCTTATGTCTTCACAACAACAGTTTGGTTATATGTTGTGAGAGTACTTTAGTGGCCAGAGTTGTATGGTACAGTCTATATTTCCCGGACAACTGCAGTGTGGGATTTTCTCGGGACGCTTCATCTAGGTCATTAGAAGGGCCGCAAGAGGGTTCACGCTTTTCAGTTTTTTTTCTCCCGCAAAGCCCTGCTTCCAACACACAGACAAGCAGAGGGAGAAATAAATAGCCTTCACACTCACACACACACACGCACACGCACACACACACACACACACACACACACACACACACACACACACAAGGACTAGTGTAACGATGACAGTGTTTGTGTGCCTGCGAGAGAGAGCAAGATTCAGTCCAGTGTGAAGTCTGTCTGTGGGTCTACCGAGGGGAATAGCTTTGGCCACCAGACCCCCTCCACCACCACCCTCTCAAATCCACCGACTGATCCAGTGCCCAGGCTCTCACAGGGCCTAGCTCAGACATGTTCTGCCCCCCTCCCCCCCACACCACCACCAGCACTTCCACTTATATGTGCCCCGTGAAGACTATGTGTGCCCCCCTTCACACTATGGATCCGTACCGCCAATTCTACAGCTATAGCAGATTTGCCCATAGCTTACTTTCTACCCCTCTGCAGTTGTTTTGGTGGTTTTATGGTGGTTTTTGGTGGTTATGGGTTCTCTTTAAGCTAGGTCATCTGTCATTTAGGTGAAAAAGTAAACATGGAAAAAGTGGACTGCGTCCTGGAGTTACAAATGTGGTTTTGGTAAAAAAAACAATTGCTTACCAAGGTTACAAATAATAATTCGGGAAAAAAGCTGTTTGCTTGCCAAAGTTTCAAAGAATCGTTTGGAAATAGATAATTACCTTCTGAAGTTACCAACATATTCTGTACAAAAGTTTATTAT
>JAOPJK010000117.1:13003342-13013468 GCA_027123565.1 Phycis chesteri
ATGGATTTTTGTTTTGTTTTTTCGATTAATATACTTTTTTGAATGAATCACCGAGCTTTAGAAATCTTTTTTAAATATATGTTCAGCACTGGCAGAAAATCAGCCCTCTGCATTTTATTTTCTCTCTTGAAAGATATTCAATGATTAATTACTACCATGCCACCTGTCATTATGATGGCCTGTGATGGTTATGTGTAAAGATAGACAATACACCTCTTTCTAACTGATACATATTCTCTCTCTCTTTTTCTCTCTCTGAATGAAGAATGAAGATGTGTATAAAGAATGCAATACCCAATCAAAAAAACATAACTATACCTTACGAAAACATTACACCTTAAGAAAAATGTTATTTCACGCTCAGATTTGGACTTTAAAACTTATTTTACACCGGGTTCCCCAGGAGGACGAACAGCCCCTCCTTCACACCATCTATGTATGATGTTGCTCAAACGACCAACACAACAAGGTTTTGTTTCGATTTGAAAGTACTTGTTATTCATGTGTTCCCTTCTGAATACTGTATTTGGCTACGGCCACTCCCCTATTTGTTAGCGTCTGCCCTCTGGAGGAAATCACACTTTTGTGAATTATTCAATTAAGCCTCAAGGGCACTGGGTTATGCAAATAAGATACCTATGGCATTATTACTGTGCCAACAAATGCAGATATAGACAAATGCACTGGCAAGATAGAGATGCAGACTGCAATAACCTATTTTCATATTCAGTGGAGGCCTGCCAGGGACACAGCAAACAAAATGCAATTGTAACACTTCCTTTTACAGTCTGATAATTACCAAATTGATACTCTGTAAATATCTGCTAAATTACATTATAATATTGAGTGATTACCGCTCTTAAATACGTATGGAAATACAGATAAACTACAGCTAAAATACTCACAAAAGCTTCCACTATTACCCATTAACGCTAACCGCTATGCACAATGTAGTTGTGAAAGTTTTAGGTGGTTGATAGCTCAGATATAATTGTGTGCTCCCTACGACAGTAGGCAAGCAATTCTTTGAAACACTTCTTCTATTACTCATCAATTAAAGTTAATAATTTATTTATATAAGGATTATATTAGCAGCTGACATTGTAGAAATTAAGATACGGTACTTTCTAATAAATTACTTTTTCTGAAATAGTTATTGTTTATGGCTCCAGGGTTTATTAAATTTACCCCAGAAACTATGGAATTGTTTTTGTTTTGAAATCTAAAAAACCCTTTACAGGAATAGTTTTCATCTATTGTCACCATTGTCTAGTGTACATCTTCTTAAATACTGGTTACGTTTCTGTATACGTTTCTATTAGTTTCTGAGTAAGTAAGTTGAAATTGCACTGTAAAATTAAGCCTTGTTTGTTTCCATTATATTACAAGGTACTTACCATATCCAGTGTAACTGGTTGTTTATTTTCCAGGCAATAAACACAAACTTGTACCATGTATGTGCGGCAACATTACTAAGACATTACAATATACTCAGTAAGTGTTTCCCTGTATATACAGGGAGGAGATACTTACTTATTTACCTGTGTTAATTACCCAATAATATATTCAAACCAAATATTTTCAGCGAAAAACATAATAAGATGACTGTAAAAGGAAGGGTTACCAAAAAACTTTGATAAGGTAAAATATAGTCAAGGAAAGAAAGAGTAAAAAACAGACTACTTGTTTGTACCATATATATGTTGACAGGTCTGAGGTGTGAATTAGACGGATGATAAAGTTGTTTTGAATCATAGCATCAATGTGGCTAATTAGCTATAGCGTTTGACGGTGTTAGGGTAGGCGGTCTATCTTGTGCAAGTGTGACAGGAGCAGAATTATAAATACAACAGACCAACTCAGAATTAGCCTGAATTCCCTCCGTCTACGGCACACCTCTGTATGCATATTTATATGTATAACCTTTGATTGACTGCTATATGAAGAACCAAAATTGAACTCAACAAATTGAGCTATTGCTACATTTCTCCCCCTGCCTTGCAGTCAACAGTGCCATCGCTATGAATCTCCCACTGATTTGCAATGGTAATATTGAATTATTTTCATACAGTGCTCTGAGTTCATAACTTAATAACAGCCCGTCCAATTTCGCACTACACAGTGGCAGGTACACTCAGAATGGTAATTATCCCAGAGCTAGCTCTCAAAAAGGGAAGTTGGCCTTCTGTAAGGGTCCAAGGAACAAGAGTTGTATGAAATGAACGAGGAAGAATAGGAATGAAAAAAATGGTCTTGTAACATGAGTAATATGACCATTAGCAAAGCCCTTTAAGGCACTATTAGCTTCCCCGGCAAAGAACGTGGCAGTGGTGGGGAAAAATGAACACACACATCATCCACTGGTGACTTCCTCAGCAGTGAGGTATGCCTGGGCCCAGTGCCTCCTGTGTGCATTATAGGGTTGCAACGAACATTGCTGGACTAAAAAAAAACAAAAACACCTGAACTAAAAGCCATTGAGAGATGGCTTTAAGCTATCAGAGCCCTTTCGTTTTGAATATTTATAGCTTATTACTTTTACATAAGTCACCATTTAAGTTCAGTCCTTTCATCCCTTTTTTACTTTGTTTTTACCGTCCAATTCCTTATTTTCTTAAATCAATCAAACTGGTTTTTATATTCTCATTTGACTTATTTGGCATTTGACAGGTTCTCAGTGCAGCTTCATTGGTTCTGAATATTCAGTTAGGTCTGTCCTTCAGATATCCTTAGCCTTATCCTAGCTCCAAGAAGCAACATTACAATTGTTTGTTTAGTCAGACTATGTGAATCTTGTAATCTAAATAACTATTTAAACTAAAACAACGGTTTCCCCCGCGCTGCTATCTCTCCATCTACAGTGCAAACACATTTGCTTTCTATCTGCACTGTTTGCAAAACGAATGTCCCGACTGGCTATTTGAAAGTCATGTAAAGGAGTCCAACCACTTTGAGTCAGTGTCCATTAAAGCCACTGTTGTTGATTGAACCGGGGAAGAAAGGCAGTGACGCAACTTTTGGATTATTTTCTCCACGTCATTCCTCTTCTGTACTCTTTATGGAGCAAGTTTCGTCGAGGGTGTGTTTTTTTCTTTGTGTCTCTTCAAAGGGGGCGAAACATCAGCTCTCTGTTCTCACGTTAAATTAAAAACAATAGACGAAAAAGGAGGTGATTCATATTCCGCGTCCTGCTTAGAAGTGTCAGTTAACCGTCAGCGTGAAAAAAATACTTTTTTCCCCCGTAATTGGAGCATATTACATTGTTCAAAGTTTCCCGCTATGAACGCCAGATCAACACCCACTCCAAACTTAACTTCATCACACGGGTTCAACGTGAGGTGGGAAATGTGACAGGAGATGTGCTTTGAATGCATTCGACAAAGCAAACAGACAACAAAGACCGACTCTTCAGTGGGGGGTGGGAGGATTTTTGAGGCAGCCATGTTAATAAAACCTAATCATCAGAGATGTATATATATATATACACACACACTCCTGTCATCACGTTGCAAGTGGCAAGAGATGCTCACTCCTCTGGACTTCACTCTTAGCCGAGAGACATTTTAATACTCATCCGCCACACTGGTTTAATATATGCAAATAATTAATTAGCGCCCCCCTGCTTGATCCCGCTTGAACAAAATGATTTTGACATGGTGGCAGGACCCCAAACGAGTCCATTAATGCTCTTAACTCAACTTCCTTTCCCAGCAATACTGACATTTTTGAGTCGACCACTGGAAGCCTGTTTTTTCCATGCATACACACACACACACACACAGGTATGCGCACCTATACTCGCGCACACCCATACACACAATCACACATACTAAAACTCATATATACATGTATTCACACACACACACACACAAACGCACACATGCAGACACACATACACGTATACATAAACACACAGGCAGACATACACACAAAGACAAACATACATCTATGCACACACACATGCATACACCCACACACACGTCTTTACTGTTCTGTCTGGTTCAACTTTGTGTATTATCATCATTAACAGTATTATTATTATTATTATCATAGAAATGCTCGTCAACATATAGCATGTCTTTGATTGACAGTTTCCGAATAGCAACATTTGCTACATCGTACGCATCAGGGCTGTACTTCTTGCGTGCGAGTGAGTTCTTGAGTGTCCAGACCCATCTTTGCATGTCTCTGTCTTGTCTTAGAGTCGGACAAATGTGACTCCATCTTGAATCGATCCCAGATGAATTGGTCTTGGAAGACTCTGAGAAGAGACCAAAGCTATGTTTGAAATGGCATCGCTAAATGTTGTTTTTATTACTCTTATAATTCTAATCTCTTCCAAGGAAATGCCCAGCAGCGAATGCTTGAATAATTCAGAGAAGTTGATATGGCATCTAGCTAACTGACATTACGTTGGCTTATTCAAAATATATTTTTTCCGCAATAAGGTTAAATGATTGCTGATTGGCCAAATGCCAACTGCATGACCACTGACTTTTAGTTTTAATTAAAAAAAACAAGATTGCTCACAACTATCAAATACAACATAAATTTACTCTGTTTCTCTGTCTTTTCTGACCTTTGTTAAGAACCAACAACAAGGTGACATGTCTCTGCCAATTCACTGATAATCAGATTTGTTTTTCTTAAAATTCCAAAAAGAATGTGTGTGCAAGTACACGAGCACATGAGCACAAACCAGTTGGTTTCTGCTCATGAGAGTGGTGAGAGTGCTGGCTGTAGGCACAAACCGTGGGCTGGTGGGCTGGTGAGAGTGCTGGCTGTAGGGGAGAGCCAGTGATGGCTCAACCAAATTCAAGACGTAGTTGGCGTGAATTAGCCGATTAGCACCATGTGTATATGGAGGCTGTTCGGCAGTTTGTGTGGAGGCCGCTATGAGGCTGTGGTCTGGATGCGTACACATACACGCCACACCACACTGAGGGCTGGGGAATGACTGATGATTTGGTCCCCTGATGTTAGCTATCGTGCATGCAAACCAAGATTGAATGGTGTGAGTTGTTGTCTTCCAAAAACAAATGTAATAGTAGCCAATAGGAGCTTCCAAAGGGAAAAAATACTCATAATTGTATTGATTTAACAACAAGCAACAGACAATCACATACAACATTGATAACGAACAACGGTAACAAAGATGATTCATATTAATACTGTGTCCCCCCAAACCTTTTCTTTTGTTTATGTTTAATGTTGTATGTGGAGTACAAGACTAGGTAGGTCTCATCACTTGATCCCCTGCAGCCAAGCATGTCTTCATTTGCCCGAGTCCTCGGGCAATCAACAAAACAGCCCTTGCCAACAGGCCGTCAATCAATCAATTGTTAAGGACTTGATTGTGCGTTGCTGTCTTCCGCTCTCAATTGTGGAGAATGAATATTCCTTAAATGTTCTCCAAGCTTTGGATGGTAAATATACCCCTGTTTCTCAAAGTAGGTTGTCTGAAAAGAAAACACCAGTGCTTGTGTCAAAAATGAAGGCTGATCTCATCAGCAGGTTAGAGCCACAGACCTCTGTCTCTCTAACAACAGACATATAGCCCCACTCTGTTTCTTTTTCCTTAGAAGCACCATTCGTTCTTGGGAGAATATACCTCAATGCAGAACCATCACACCCTAGACACAACCTGTCCAAACTTCTCCCCTCTGGTAGGCGCTACAGAGCACTGTGTGCTAAAACAACCAGACACAAGAACAGTTTCTTTCCACAGGCCGTCACTCTGATGAATCCTTAATACATATATCAAACAGTGTCAGTAACAATCCCCATGCAATACACCTGTAACACGGAACGCCCTCTGTACGTACACATTCTAAATGATGTATTTTGTAGTTTTGTAGTATTGTAGTAAACAGACAGGTGAAATATAAACTAAAGCACAGCTGTATATACTGTACATTGTATACATGCATATACTGTCATGTCCAACTCTGCCTCATGTATAAGGTAACCTGTTAATCCTCACATCATTATTCCAGCATCTTTGCACTCTGCACCCCTGCATCAATCTTAACAATGTTAATTAGGAATCACACTTGGTGCAGGTCAGTTCCGGCAACCAATGTTACCGTTTGGAACTCAACATTTAGACAGGTGGAGATACTTGCAGCTTTGGACATCAAGATTCTAACACAAATCTGCAATACAGACTTGGTTCTTCCACTGTTTCCTGAAGAAACTGAGCTTAGAGAGTGAGAGGACCTTATCATAAGGGCGGCAGTAGCTCAGTGGATAGTGGAACAGAGCGGGTTGTCCACTAATCGTAGGGTCGGCAGTTTGATCCCCTCGTTCCCCACTTCCAAACTGTCTGCATGTCGAAGTGTCCTTGAGGAAGACACTGAACCCCAACTTGCTCCCTGGGCGCTCAACCTAGCAGCCCACTGCTCCTATGTACCATAGGATGGGTCAAATGCAGAGAACAAATTTCATTCCCATATCTGAAAAATACTGAGAATGACCATAAAGTAAAAATAATAACCATGGGGGTTCTTCAAGGGTCTTGGACCTCAATTACCATCTACCGACAATGGAAGGGATCAGAAACCGCTGCTTGCCATTGGTGAGTGCTCTAAAAGAGTCACTGCTCCAAAATTTCCGTGGCATATTCATCAACACAAACATGACCTACAAGCAGAAGATCATGTGACACAGCCCTGTCACTCTGAAGGAAGCTCAGAGAAGATGGGGAGGAGATCAACAGGTGTGTACATTCATTTTATTTCATTGAGTTGAGTGGCTAGTAAGACACACACACAACCAATATTGGCCATTTAAAAAAAACATTTTTGGTCCTTGAAAAGTTATTAAAAATGTCTGAATGTCATATTCCAATATCTGTATGATTGCAATAATTATGTCCATGGTAAATTTAGTGAAGGTTTCCTCATTGTGAATGTTTAGTTGCATTAGTTGCAGATTTAGAGGCCATGAATAATGAAGGATCCCCTCATCCCCCTGAATGTCCTCTTCAAGTGACATCAGATTATCTGCCACTGAAGTGCCCACTGGGCTACTGGCCAGGTAGAAGTCACACAAGAAATTGCACCACACAGATCAAGATATGAAGTACCCCGAGGCCGTCGAGGTGGAAGACTCAGATGAAGCGCTGATTTCCCGGGCCAAAAACTAGCAGAGCTTTCTTCCACTACAGATTACGCCATTGAAAGGTTTCTCCATACATGCACCTTCAGCACGAATGCAAAGGTCCTTCAGTAAGGGAGGGTTCATTATGAGGCCCCACTGAGCTTCTCTGGGCACCAAAATGCTCTCCTCCCTTGTTGACTTGAAATGCAACCATTCACTGATTTACCACTTACGTGAAGGAGTAACCCTATTGGCTGGCGTGTGCAAGATGCTTCAGTTAGGATCATCCTGAATAGACGAGGCGACATGTGTCAGCCAGTAACTTCACTCATTTGAGGGAGGGGATTTTTGCAATATGCCAATTTTGGACTTAAATTCATCTAATTGAGACTATATTGCCTGTATTCTTTGGCTTGCCATGCTGGCAAGTCAGTTTTATTTCTGTTTATGTTCCTACCTTTCTTCATGGCAAAGGGTTATTGAATACATAATAATATTTATAATCCCTAGAGTGGAATCAAGATTTGTAAATTAAATCATCAATTATGAAACGTGCTTTTGTAACCATGTTTTCGTAAAGATGTTATTTTATGTATGGGTCTAAGGATGTTCAGCAACCCAAGATATTTTCAATATAAAATGAACAAAATGTATTAAGTGATATTGTAATGAATTATGTCAAATTTAGCACGAAGCCAGATGCAGTACTTGGTTTCTGATCTGTATTTAAAGATGTTGAATTCATTCAAATTAACTAAATGAACATGTCACAATGCTACAGTGATGTACATAATGTAAATATATTATATGATGTCTCATATGTAAAGTGAATTCCACAGTGAATGTCAAAAAGCTGATATATTAAAATGTAAATGTTAATCTTTAAATATCTGTGTATTATTTAGTATGTGCGCACAAGTTAAAACAACTTAAGTAATAGTTCCATCAGAGAAGATAAACAGTAATTTCATAAGCCCTGATTGGCCCTGGCCCAGATTTAATCAGGGTAGCTTTTTTCAAGCATTACTCTCTAATCACGTTGCTTGTGTACAATGTAATGTGTGAAATATTGTTCTCTTTCACAACAAATCCAAAAGGCCATACCACATTATTTGTTTAGGGTAATATAGTGTTTCTCTTTAAAACAACCCACTTACATGAGGAACAATAGATGTTATAAATGATAAAGGTGAACCAGATGCATTCATTTTTTAATGCAGGGGGAAAAAAACCCGATTAATATGATTATAGTGGTTACTAGACTGTACAGCACTTTTCTAGCCCGTGGCCACTCAAAGCACTTTGATTAGTGCCCCACATTCACCCATTCATACGGTGACGGTGGTATCAACCTGCAAGGGTACAGCCAGCTCAGCCGGAGCAGTTAGGGTTGATAGGTGTCTTGCTCAGGGACACTTCAAGTCTTTCGACACACAGCTTGGAGGAGCCGTGAATGGAAACCCAGTGTGCGAAATACCCAGTGGCAATCGGGGTCCCCCCCTACCTAAGTGCTACAATGTTATGTTGAAGTCTTAGACAGACCCACCATTGGTGGCTCCTGAGCTGGCCTTTTGGTGGTGCGAGGGAGTGAGTTATGTGAGCAACCAAAGGGTGCAAGCTCTGAGTGACAGAGGGATACGCTTCTCGCACCCTTAGATGTGAGGTCTTTCAAAGCGACACATCATTTGGATTGTGGTGCAATTGCAACAGCGCCACCACATGGATGGAGGTCTAACCAGAAACAATCAGGTATTCAATGGCAATGAGAGGAAATACCACAACATGAATGCTTCTGTTGCTTAATCATATTTCTGAATAAATGCTTTGCAATGTGAACAATTAATCATGGACATAAAAAAGCTTTTAAAATATGTATTTGGTGAGACCCCACAAATAATTTGCTGTTCAGGCCTTCAGGGGGTCTCAAATGTCAATCAAGGGTCTCGGACCCCTCACACCGAGACCCCCCAATATTTTGCGGCCAAATCAAACCAGCAACCTCGGTATGTCTACCTCCCTAGTCATTGTTGCCCTATTGCGTTACGATTTAGCAGACCTACTGATGGGTCACCGGGGCAACCTCCAGTGAATTCCAGACACATGTCCTTCAGGAGCAGGTAGAGCATTCCAAGCACCCACATAGTACCATTGCTGTCGTCCCCAGTGCATTGTGGAAAAGCCACATGGACATGGTCAGCAGGGGTAAACAAGTGCATAATTGATTGCGAGGATAACGAATGGCGCTGGTTCAGAAACTCTGTCAAACGGTGACAGAGGGCCAGCTGTGTGGCCGTTTCCTGTTATAAAAAGAACCGTTTATTTTCAATGTGTGTGTGCGTGTGTTTGGTTAGAGTAAGTGTGGTGTGTCTGTGTGTGTCGGTATGTGTGGGTGGGTGGGTGGGTGGGAGGGAGGGAGGGCAGGCGGGCGGGGGGGGAGGTATTTACCTCACAGTCCCAGCTGGGCTTTACAAACTGCAGCTGGTCGAGTCGATCAAACATCATTGTTATAAAACACGTATACGGCAAGGGAGCTCAAACACAAACAAATTGCGCCGTAACCTTGCTCCCTCTCCTTGTTCCAACACTCCAACTTTTGTGCCGATGAGCCCTTGTACGCTAAGTGGGGAATCACCGCATCCCCACGGATGCCCCAGTATTGCAATACTTACGGTAAACAACGCATCAATCCTTCCCATCTACTTTAAGACTCGCGGTACAATATCACGCCCACGCCCCCCATTCTCAAGTCATCGTCATTTCAATGTTTAGTTAGCTTAGCATTGAATATGTTTGACGTATGATGACCAGGTGCAGACACAGAGGGACGGACATTGAAGTATCGGTGCTGGTATTTGTGAAACTATAGCCTTGCTGTCTAGAGTTATAGGCTGTTGTTTACTTAGCGTACCCCTTTCCCCTAATGAAATGCTTTGAAAATGAATTTTTAGATTAGATTAGATTAGATAACTTTATTCATCCCACAGTGGGGAAATTTTTGTATCACAACAGCAAAGGCAAAGGAAAA
>JAOPJK010000121.1:688346-702059 GCA_027123565.1 Phycis chesteri
TCTCTCTCTCTCTCTCTCTCTCTCTCTCTCTCTCTCTCTCTCTCTCTCTCTCTCTCTCTCTCTCTCTCTCTGCGTGGTGTGTCTTCTCTCTCCTGCGAGGGAGAGAATGTCCCACTGTTGTGCGAACTAATAAGCAGAAAGAGAATACATGTTACAAGTTTATTTTAGGGATTTGAACTCCATTAGGAGCTGCTGGCACCTGCCAGCGTGGAGCCGCCTCTAATCGATAGCCGCGCGTAGTCGACTGCAACACTTAACCCCCCGATTCCGGGTTAGATGATGGGGTTCGACTCTCGATCCACGTTTCCAGTGGAACTCGAGCCAGCGCCTTCACCACAGTGCCTGGGCAGAGTACTGAGCATTGTGGAGTTTGAATAAGTCGGCCATCCCGTTAATGCAAGGGTTCGGATTTAGTAACCCATGCTGAGGCAGAATTTGGGGCACGCCAATAAAAACAACGCTTGACACAATCACTCATGATGGAGGCCTAATGTGCATTTTTTTCAGAGTTCAGTATGTGACTTGTGCTTTTTGGCCCACAGATGCAGTCTACTGCCACACTTAGACCACAGATATATTATGCAACAAAGAGAATAACAACAGTTGATGTGACACTGGGCACTACATGTCATACAACTATGACAACTACGACTATGATAGACGATAAACCTGGCAATAAAAGGTCTTTAGTGTGTTGTGTTTATTCTAATCGGAATGTAGGCATACCTATATTGATTTAAAAATATAGATTGGCCTCACATGCATCACTTCGACCAAAGTACTGAGATTAAAAGTTCCCTTTGTGGATCAAACAACTGATGACATCTGAATAATACTAAAAATGTCTTACACAAATTCGAGTATAGGCCTTACACTGACACCAGCTTGTTTTGAGAACGGTTTCAAACTCCTCACACGGTTGAGGGCAAATATGAGCTCATGAGCTCAACACCTACCGTCTTCTGACTCGTGGGATAAACCTGCAACGACATTGACTTCCCCATTATACATATAAGCTTGTCCAGTGTGAGAACAAATACATATTTTAGATCAATTACACACACATATGATGTATGTATATTTCTAATTATATACCGGCCCATAGGGCTAGATTATGTATGTATAAGTATGGTAAATATAAATTGGCTAATATAATATCCCTAGCAAAATTTGGTTGTGGATGTTTTAATATGGATCTGATTCAGAATAGTCTAAAAACACAGACATTCGTCTCGATCACAAATGTAATGCATTGTCGATTCGCATCTTCAGAAGAGCAGTTATTTCAATCAATAGGCCAATTTCTCTTAGACCAACCACCAACGTGCATTGCATAACCGCGTAGGCATTGCAATGCATGATGTTGCATTAGTCGAGTGGACTTTTCATTATATATTTATTTTCGATGCAGTGAGAGAGGGAGAGAGGGAGGGAGAGAGGGAGGGAGGCGTGCCGTGCCGTGGCGGACCGGTCCGGGATGGGTTCACCTTCATGTGACTACACCAAGGGAGGTGTTTCGCTGAAAGAGTTCCCACCAGCAGAGAGAGTCCGCAGCATTTAAGCTCCTGTGAATGCAGCTCTCGGCCGGTGTGCGCGGTTCGGATATCTCTCCCAACTCTCCTCCTTCGACCGGCGACTGGCTCTTTCTGGGGATAACTGAGGGGGCTTTCCGCAGCAACCCGAGACGATGGGGGACACGCAGTCTGCACAGCGGGACGGCAAGGAGGATGCTGTGGAGGATACGGGGGGCGGCCGGCCCCAGGATGGCGAAGACATTAACGTGGAAGAGAAGGTAACGCGTTTTTATGTAAAAATAAATAAATAATAATAATAGTAATAAAATGATAATAGACATGATTCAATAAAGTGCAGCCATGTTTAGCCCACTCGCCGTTTAGGCCTATGTGTTTTAACTTTAATATGGTGATACTTGTAATGCATAATTAAGTCATAATATGTCATTCCTCCCATTGTCATTGATTGTGTCGTTTATCAGTGTTGTTGTACACCGCCTATAAGGTGTTTGGGGTTTCATTTGACCTGGGCCGGGTTAGGAATAAGGTAAACATTGCTTCCAAGTTCCCTTTGTTTTGGTGCTGGGCTGTGCAGCTGTTGGTGTACCGCGTCCAACTTCACTGCTGGGGTTTTAAAGCACGCCTTCCACTGCAGTGTGCTGCTGCCAACATTTCAATTAAAGCAGAGACACGGAGGGGGAATCATTGTTTCAATTGATTCAAACACCACCACTCACTAGAAGAGACTAGCCTCGGCCAAATCAGAAAAGGCGTTAAGGACGTTTTTATTCCCTTCTAAAAAAAAGAAGAAAAAAAAGAAGCTAATTCTCACCAAACAATATGCATTATATAGCCTACTTCCTGTTTACATTGGTTCCAGGAAATGGCACTTCACTTAAAGTTGATTCATTGACCTGACTGTTTATGTTTAAGATGGTCTGACATGGGCTGCAAATGGCTGCAGCAACATTTGTTAACAAGGCAAAAAAAAACAAGGCAGTAAATCACACACAGCGGTATGTCCATGCTAAGAAAACCTTTAATCTCATAATCTCCTGGGAGAGATGGAATTTCCTTAGGGCTGCACCCTGCACTGGGGCAACATTGATTACTCCTCCCTGCATCGAACAGAACAGGAAGTGTCCTTCTGGGGAGTGCAAAGTTATTATTGTTATGCAGGATCAAATGACCACATTGGAACTCCTCCACGGATGGCTGGTTAGTTGTCTGCTTATCTGGTGATCTGGAGGAAGACGTTCCAGCAGGCCTCCATGGTCTGCATGGATGGGAGGCCCATGACAGGCGGTTCATTTCCAAGTTCTTCCTTTGGTTCCAGTTTTAATGAGCTGGTTAAATGGGTTGGCCGGTTAAACAGAACGATGAGCCGGTTGAAGAGAATGATTGGCTAGTGCATATTTTGCAACGGTTATGAATAGAGCAAACGCTGTTGCCTTATTTTCTTTCAAAGTAGACCAATAAAAGGTCAGTTTCAGCTTCCTCTTCGTCAGCTTCCTCTTCATCTTTGCTAGGCCTATGGGCATTAAAACACCAATTAGGAAATATTGGATGCACAGGAACAATTAGTGCTAGTCATCTTGTCCTAATCTATAGGGGAGGCGACACTGGCTGTGTGTGAATGGGAGTGAAATGGACAATGCCAGTGCATGCATCAATGGATGTGAGTCAAATGTGAATGTTAATGCCAGTGATGAGAGCGCTATACCCAACAAACCACATTCACATTCAAAGACAGTGGCACTCACACAAATGCAGTGGAAAATGTTTTGCATTTTGCATGTTTTGTTTGTTTTGCACCATGACCCCCCTCCCCCATAAGTATCTCCTATATCTACAGCTATGCAGGAAATACGAGGGAACATTTGGCTTCAGTCATTTCATGATTTGGTGACCAAATACCCTTATAAATATTAAAATGGTTGGCCATTATAACCATTCACACACAATGACCTATATATAGACAGGAATCTGAGAAGAGAAGAAATTGCTGCTGGAGATTTGACTCTCTTAACCTGACACAACTAGGGTACTAATTACATATCCTAATTACAAGTACTAATTACATATCCTACTTTTTAAGATGGGCCACACTACCTGTCTTTGGTAAATTAGAAACAACAGAAGAAGATGGTAACACGAAAACCCTCGTCATGTCTAAAAAGTATAATTATTGTGGGTAATTTCCTGTGTCCTAGTAGGTGTGATTGTGAACGCAAAGAAACAAAATAGTTAAACTAAATAATCCACTGCGTGTTTTACATTTCAGCTTGATAGACAGCAGAATAATAGACAGATCTCCGGTCTGCACGGGAAATCAGATGACCCTCTGGCAGAACTAAACGATCACCTTGAGGATGAGTTGATTGATGATGGTAAGTATTTCTACACCATGTTCATGGGTTTCATGACATAGAGGGACCACAGCATGAATAGCCTCATTTACCTGAACACAAATTCCCACTCTGATTACGTTGTCTTTGCTACAAGTCTGTGTTGCACCTCTCCCCTCTGTTTGAAGGAGGCCATCTTGTTTTCTCATGTTCAGGCTGTGACACCGAATCAGCCCTGGTTTCTGCAAGAGAAGGGGTGTCCGATTCGTATGCGACGGTGGACAACAGGGACACGCTGTTAGAAGACGTGGAGATCAATGATACCGATCCCCACACTGAGACGGCGCTAAGCGAAAAAGAGGACGCAATGAACGAAATCAATAAGGGCTTCCGGAGGTTCTTCAGCAACATCAGTCTGAAATTGACCGTTAAGCAGGGTGCAGATGAAAAACCAGCCGAGGTGGCTTCTGATGTGCCCATTCTCCCGAACCCGGAGGAGGAGCCGCGCAGCCCGGGGGAAACATGCGATGTGGTGAACGAAAGCACGAGCAAGACCAACGAGAACGTGGCTGATCATCACATGGCACTGGACTCGGCTGATAACGAATCCACAACCTGCCCCACTGTGACGGACATGACATCTGAGGACATCCATGAGATCGTGGAGGACAAAACCACAGGGTCCACAGAGGTGGATCAGGGAGCTGCAGAAGCAACTTTGGCCCACGCCGACACAGAAGGTGTCACAGTAGAAGTAGAGCCTGGAACATCATCTCCACAGGAATCTGCTGAAGAGGAGGTCCTGTCGCCCATTAAAGTATTCTTTACAACAGGAATCTTTTCTAGTCTAAAGAAAAAGAAAAAACCAGCAGAAGATGAAAAAGAAAAACACGAGACAAATGAGAAAGAATTGGTAGACATGGATGGAGAGGAGCAGGGCGGGCAAGAAGAAATTGAGAAAAACTTGGGAAAGGCAAAAGATGAGGTTTGCCCAAGTGCTGAAAGTGCTGTGGTTGAGGAAAAGCAGAAAACAGAAGAAGGAATTGAGGAGGCCATACCCGAACCCGCCCCAACAACGAATGGTCATGGAATCGGAGAGGACCTCGTTAATGACAACGAGGTACCGCTCACTTCTGAGGAGAAGGCACAATCTCAAAGTAGCCCACTACAACGCCTGTTTTCTAGGACCAGCTTCAGGATGGGCTCCACAAAGCAGCAAGGGAGGAAGGACTCCACCGAACATGTTCCAGTCCATTTGCCATCATCAGCAGGGTTAGCCGAGAGTTTGCCAGAAGTGAGTCCGGAAATGGCTGCAGAAGAGGTGAAAAAGTCAGAGGGAAGTGCCTGGGAGACGTTGAAACGACTACTGACTCCTAAAAAGTTCCAGAAAAGCCCCCCTCTGAGCAATGAGGAGGCCGTCATATCGAGCACACCGGAGGAACCAAAGGCAAGCGAGGAAGAAGAAATACCCGATGCAAACACAGAGGAGAGCAAGAAAAGGAAGGATTCAATTGTTTCTTGGGACGCGCTCTTGTGTGGTTCTGGAAACAGAAGGAGCAGAAAAAGCTCATATGCTGACGAACAGAAACCTAGGACGGAGGGAGATGATAGCAAACCAGCTATTGAATCGAGACATGCTACAGATCATGACAGTTCTCATGAGATGGATGATAACATAGCCTCTTCCCCAGAGCAGGGAGGAAGTAACTCTGAGGACGAAGGGTCAACATGGAAATCATTCAAACGTCTGGTCACCCCAAAACGGAAATCTAGGGATGGGGAGGAAACTAAAGAGCACACCTCTGATAGTGAAATAATCCAGGACGAATCATCGTTTTCATTAAAGAAATTCATTCCAGGACGAAAGAAGCGGAAGCCATCTGAGAAGCAAGAGCAAGTACCGTCAGATAAGCCTGAAAGAGAAGAGCATTCAGACGAGGAAGACTCGGAGACACCAGCGATTGTTCCATTCCATGAATTTGACATACCCGAGACCGAATGTCAAGTTATAACACAGGCAGTGATAGAAAGTCAAACACCTGAAGGTGAAGACCACAAAGGACAAGAAGATGTCACTGGTCAGACCACTGAAGAAATCGCCATGAGTGACAGCACACCTGCCTTGCCTGAGAAAACTAAGGACACTGAAACTGCCTTAGAAAATCAGACAACTACAACCCCTGCGTCCATGGAAGAAGGGGATGATCTGACAGAGTTTGTCAGCAAGCTTCAACAGCTCAGTGACATTCCTGAGGAAGGTCTGATCGAGGAGAGTGTAGCCACGCTTGCTTCATTTGCTGACGATGCAGCAAGAGACGACACCATAGCAGATATAATAGAGTTCACATCTGAGGCTGTTACTGCGCCAGAGCCCGTAGATATTACTGTGGAAGATGAAACGGAGATGGTTTCAGCAGTATCCCGGTTGACCGACTCTTCGAAAACATCTGGCAATACAACACCCGTGCCAGCAGACTATGACGCCAAAGAAACAGACAACCTCCTCCATCAAGTTGTGGAATCCATTTCTGCAACTGCAGATGAAGCCCTGGTGAGCGCAAGCGACCAGTGTCCTGAAAGAATTGCTGGTTCTGTCTCTTGTCACATATTGGAGACATCAATACCAAAGGAACTAACAATTTTGAAACCACACCAAACTCCAGACGCTACTTTTTCATTTGACAGAGATGCAGAGGCAGAGGGCTTATCAGACATGACAGAAGCAATTTCTACACAGTGTCTATCTGAAGACACCACTGAGGAGTTTCATACTGCTGCGATTTCTGTTGATGAAGAACTTCAATATATCAATGAGAGCCAACGTCATCTATATTCCTCCTCTAAAGAAAACAAGGCATTGACCTCAGATGTTTTACCGCAGGCAGAGGATGTTAATGTGGCTGAAATTTCCATTGACAACCAGAAGAACGATAATGAGCAAGCTAATGACATGGCACCCCCTGGAATAGACTCACATGTCGAGGCCACAATTCAAACAGACAACGACGCTTTGGTGCAGAAAAATGAAGCTCTGGAGGACAAAAATTATCAGGTTAAAGACAGCATAACTGATGATGAAGCACAAGTCCAAAGCGATGATATGGTTGATGAGTCCGAAACACTGACCCTTACTGATGCATGTGTCTCTATGAATTCAGAAGAGGTTAGTGGTGCACAAGCAGATGAGATGCCGGCCACGTCAGAAACAACACCAACGGAAGAAACAGTTAAGGTGAGCGAATTACTGAGTTGTGAGCAGATGCAAGATGTCCCCGCGCTTAGTGTTGGGGATGAGGCACAACGTGAGCTCTTAGTAGCACCAGTCGAACCTGAAGAAGTAATAATTGAAGCAGACAAAGGAAATAGTCAGCTACAACCATGTTCATCTGTGGACATAGCGCAAGCAGAGCAAGGTAGTGTTCAGAACCTTGAAAGCCAATCTGAAGATATTCCAGTAAAAGACCCAACAGTACCTGACAGTTCCATAACCTCCACTGAAGGAGAAGGTAAACCATCGAGAAGGAGAAGGAGAAGGAGAAGGGTAGCTATTGAACAAATGCAACACACTCCACTGGAAACAGAAAAGCATACAAAGATTTTACAAGATGCTCTCGTTGACGGTGGAAACCAAACGGCTCAAGTAACAGGTGAACTGCAAACAGAAACATCTGTTGAAGAGACAGATGTTTATTGTGAAGAACGCAATGGTCAGGTACTTGAACAGAAGGTGATAACTGACGATAGTTCAGATTCAACGTCTGTTCACATGACATCTGTGAATCATGATGTTACTATTATTCAGGAATCTGAAAAACAGGTTATAACTGAAGACAACGCAGAGTGCCAAGCAGAAAATGCCCTTCCCTTGTCAACAGGTGAAGTTGAAAAGGAGGCTGCGGAAGTATCTGAGCCAGGTTTGGAAGAGGAAGAACTTGTTTCCATAATGAATTACCCTTGCGAAGAACGCAGACAGGTTACAGATGAGTTGGAAACAATATCAGTGGCCTCCGTAATTTCTGATGTTCAGTTACTTGAAGAACAGTTAATAATTGAAGACATTGCGGAGTCCCAAGCAGAAGAGGCCAAGAATGAAGTTGAAAAGGAGGCTGTAATAGTTAGTGAGCAATATTGCGCAGAGAAAGTGATATCAGAAGACATCATAGGATCCAATACAGAAAATGCCCTTTCCTCGTCAACAAGTGAAGTTGAAAAGGAGGCTGTGGAAGTATCTGAGCCATGTTTGGAAGAGGAAGAACTTGTTTCCATAACAAATTACCCTTGCGAAGAACCCAGACAGGTTACAGATGAGTTGGAAACATTGACTTCCCTACTAGTGGCCTCCGTAATTTCTGATGTTCAGTTACTTGAAAAACAGTTAATAACTGAGGACATTGCGGAGTCCCAAGCAGAAGAGACCAAGAGTGAAGTTGAAAAGGAGGCTGTAATAGTTAGTGAGCAATATTGCACAGAGAAAGAAGTTGCTTCCATAGAGAATGACCCTGGTGATGAACCCAGACAAGTTCAAGTTCAAGAGACGAATGATGAATTTGAAACATCACAGTCTGTCCAAGTGAGCACTGTGAACTCTGAAGTGAGAAATGTTGAGGTTGATGAAAAGCAAAAGATATCAGAAGACATCATAGGATCCAATTCAGAAAATGACAGCACCTTGATTACAGATGAAGATGAGAAAGAAACCATAACACAGTCAGCGCAATCATTGTTGCAAAATGAGTTTGTTACGGTAGAGAATGACCAGAGGGAAGTACCATGGCAAATTCAAGACTCTGGCCCAATCATTGAAGTGAGAAATGAATTGGAAAAACCTAACTCTGTACATGTAGCCTCTGTGAATTGTGATGCTAGCACTGTTCAGTCACTTGAAAACCAGACTTTTACAGAGGATAACCTAGATTCACTTGTGGAGAATGCCTTTCCCACCTCCAGAAGTGAAGTGGCTGAGCAAGGTTTGGTGGACGAACAGCTTACTTCCACAGAGAATGTTTCCCAAGACATTCCTGTTCAAGAAGATGCCCCATTAATTGAAGTTGGGAAGGATTTGGAAACTTTGGATCAAAATGTGGCCTCTCTGGATTCAAAGGTTGGAGTTGCTAAGGTACTTGAAAAACAGGTTTTGACTGAAGACAATGCAGCATCTCAAGCAGAGAACACCCTTCCCTTATCTGTGAGTGAAGTTAAAAAAGAGGCTACTACAGTATCTGAGCACGATGTGGCCGAGATTGAGGAACCACAACTCATTTCAGTTACAGATGATATTCAGGTCACTGAGGTTACTAAGGAGTTGGAAGCATTAACATCTGCTCATGAAGCTTCTGTGGATTCTAATGCTGCCATCATTGAGGTTCTTGAAAAGCAAGTTGTATCTGGAGAGATCCCAGAACCAGATGCATCTGCCTCAGTGACAGCTGAAGTTCAGAATGAAACATGGGTACTGATAGAGCAAGCTCTTCTGGAAAAACCACAACCAATCATTGATGGTGACCCTCAAGAAATTCCCCAACAGAATGTGGTAAAAGAACATGTTGAAGTTAGTGAGGAACCACAGCAAATTTCTGTGACAGATGATGTTCAGGTGGCTGAAGTTACAAAGGAATTGGAAGCATCAACATCTCTTCATGTAGCTTCTGTGGACTCTAATGCTGGTGTTATTGAAGCTCTTGAAAGGCAAGTTGTATCTGAAGCACTAGGATCCAACGCAGAAAATGCCAGCACCCTGATAACAGTTGAAGACGAGAAAGTAATTGTAACTGTAACTGTAACTCAACCAGAGCAATCATTGTTTGAAAAAGAACTTGTTAGTGAGGAACCACAGCACATTTCATATACAGATGGACAGGTTCCTGAAATTACAAAGGAATCGGAAGCATCAGTTGCTCAAGTAGCTTCTGTGGACTCCGATACTGGTATCGTTAAGGTCCTTGAAAAGCAAATTCTATCTGAAGACATCCCAGTACCCGATGGAGCATCTGCCTCAGTGACAGCTGAAGTTGAGAATGAAACTGGGGCACTGACAGGGCGTGCTCTGGAAAACGAGCCTCCAACCTTGGATGATGAGGAAATTCCCCAACAGAGTATGGTTAACGATGGTGAAGAAGTTAAGGCGTCAGAGTTTGAAGCTCCATCTACTATTCAAATTACCAATTTGATTATGGACTCCAGTATTGTTGAGGGTATTCAAAAGCGAGCTACATCTGAAGACCAAGGATCTAATGCAGAGAATGCTAACGCATTGATTACAGTTGAAGATGAAAAGGAAATCCATTCAGAGGAACAATTGTTAGAAACAGAGCTTGTAACTGTGGAAAGCAACCTCAATGAAGAACTACAGCACATTTCAGTTACAGATGTCCTCGATGCTGAAGTCACAAAGGAATTGGAAGCATTAACATCTCTTCATGTAGCTTCTGTGGGCTCCAATGCTGGTATTGTTGAGGTTCTTGAACCAGTACTCAATGAAGCCTCTATATTGGTGACAGCTGAAGTTGAGAATGAAACCGGGGTACTGATAGAGCAAGCTCTTGGGGGTCCAACTGTGGACGATAACCTTTATGATAACGTAAAAGATGGTGAAGCAGTTAAAGTTCCACCTACTGATCAAATAGCCCTTCTGATTTCAGAGTCAAGTATTGTTGAGGATGGATGTCTATGTGAAGACATCCAAGTAACTGATGTGGAAAAGGCCTCTGCTTCTATGACAGCTGAAGCTGAGAAGGAAGCAGCAGCACTGATAGAGCATGTTCTTGTGGATAACGAGCATATAACTGTACTGGAAGACCCTGATGAAGTTCCAAGACAGTGCACAGTCAAAATTAATGATGAGTTTGCTGACGTTGCAAAAGAATTTGACAGCTCAACAGAAGTTCACATAGCCTCTATCACCACAGACAGTACACCCCAAGTGCTTGAAAAACAGGATCTATCAGAAAACATCTCGGCTCCAGAAGACAACGTGGCCTTAGTAGTGCCTGAACCTAGCCATGAAGTAGTCTCTATTGGTGCAAATGTTGGGGATGAAATTGATGAACCTGTTGAGGTTGAAACAAACCAGGAATTAGTTGAGGATGGTGCAGCAATGCAGAATGAGGCTGGTGCAGCAATGCAAGCATTTACATGCGGCACAACATATGTGGAAACCTCAATGTTTGAAAACGGCAACACAGAAATGTCAGACAGTACAGAACCTCTATTAGATGTTGTGACAACTGACAAGGAGCACAAGGAAACTATAGAGCCTGTCAGGGTCCTGGAAACATATGTGCAGGAGGACATGATAGAGATGGAAGAAGAAAGAAAGGGAGATGCTGAGGTCAAATCATCTGAGGAAGTGGGAGTCACAGATGCCAATGAGGCCATGGACGTTAGTTGTGAAGTTGAAAATGAGATAGAGATTATCTCCACCTCTCTGACAACAGAGGAGGAGATCATTGATGAGATGGATAACGTCACCGCAAAGGAGCTGGATCAACAGGTAAACCAGACACAAGTGCCTGAAGAAATTGCAAAGGAGGAGTCTTGTTTGGAGGAAGAGCCTGTGTCTGAAGTACAAATTGTTGTCACTCCACCAACTGTTGAACAAGAAGTAACAGAAATGAACCAAAGTGAACCGAGTGAATTGGAGGCTCAAAAAGTAACAGAAAACAAGTCTGATGCATCGATCGAAAGACACTCAGAAATTCTGTCTGGCACTGAAATTGGAAATGAAGAAACAAGCTCAATTCATGTTTTAGCGACGATAGTAAAACCAAAAACTGATCTAGATGAGATTAAAATTGGATTAAAGAAGGAATCAGGTGAAAATGTCATAGAAGAGGATTCATCATGCTCACCAGAGGTATTAGCTGGAAAGGAAACGACTGAGGCCCAAGAGGAGCAAACTTACTCATCTCACGTGGTCACGCCCAGCAGCATGGGCATCGTGGTCCCTGAAATCATAATCTCTTCTGAGAAAGAACCTACCACTCAAAAGGAGGTAACAGAACTTGTAACAGAACTGAGAAGTGAACCAGTAAAGCAGGCACAGGTGTCCGAGGTTGAAGTTCAAGTAGAAGAGGATGAGGTACCTGAAATACAGATGGAGGGAACAGAGTTTCAAGCAACAGAGGAAGAAGAACAAAACATTGAAATTACAGCAACCGAAATTAAAGTCACCGAGCGATCTGAAGGTGTTGTCCAAGCAATAGAGGCAATAGATATAGAGGAAACTAAAGCTGAATTGAAAAAGGAATTATATGTACATGTCACAGAGGATTCATCATGTTCACCACTGGAAGTAGCTGTGGAGGAAATGATGGATGCAAAACAGGAGCAAACTCACCCTTCTCAGGTGGTTACTGAGGTTGCAGCTACTCAGGAAATAGAAGTCACAGAACTGGTAAAAGAATTAGATTCAATTCCAGTGGCGTCCCAAGCTGACACCGATCAAGTGGAAATCGTGTTTCTGAGCGAAACAGTGCAGTGTCACACTGTTGTGGACCCTCTGGAAACAGCGCCACCACCCGTGGCTCACATTGAGCAGGCAGAGAGAACCCTGCCATCCGGTCAGCCGGTTCAGTCCGAGGTTGGTGTCGAGGCGGCAAAACCCGTCCCGCGAGGGGAAGAGGAACTGGATCAGGACATCTGGCTGGATGCAGAGGAGGATGTTGGCAAGCAAGAAGGTGCAGAGCAGGCTGAGACTGAGCCCCAAGAATCTCTGGAGAGTCAAGTGGAAAGTTGTAAGGGCGAGCACCAAGAACTAGAGTTCCTGGACACAGCCAAGCACGCTGAGGAAGACAGTAGACCAGAGAAAATACAAGCGGTACAAGAAAAATATGAATTGGAGAGTGAAGGGGAAGACTTTGATTTAGCAATGGAGGATTCAGATATTATGAATCAAGCAGAGACAAGTTTGATGTGCAAGAAGCTGGACTAAATCCTCTTCAACTCCAGAAACAAGGGTGAGACTTTTTAAATGTATTCTTTCAAATATTAAAGCAATCACCAGATCGTCTCGTTTTCCTAATATTGAACTATTTGTTGAAGATACTTGATTATTCTATACTTCCTTTATAATGACATTAACAATCTTTTAAATGTTTTCTTCAGGTGGAACACCGTAGAAATGGAAAGCTGTTGACAAAAGAGAAGTACAAGGAAAACAGCAGGAATGGAAAGAAAAATAGTTTATTTGCATATTAATGTAATTAATATGTTCAGCTTTTGCTACAGACAGCATGTAAAGTCAAAGCTCAGAAAAAATTCAACAGCATTCATACAGTTTGAATACAGGTACCTAGACCTATACTACAAACTAGAATTATTTTACTGGGTGCATTTTGATTTATATTTGTATCAGCTGAAATACATATACATATTTTACTCTTAATCCTGTGCCTAAATTGGTAAAACTTTAATTTGCGATTTTATTTGCAATTAACCTTTTTTTGTAATAGATGGTACGAATCAATGTCAAATGGTTTTAAAAACAGAACCGCGCATTTCATATGAATAAAATCTATATATAAAAAGATAAAGTCTATATAACGGCTAGTATATTTTGATATGAGGAGGATCTATTCAAGTGAAGACAAATAGGCCGTGGTTAACTTAAAACCAAGGCAATATATGAGTAACTACTTACTAGTAGTTAACTACTCCCAACTAGATCATCATATCCAGGACAAAGGTTTCCTGGCCAGACCAATGCAACTGCATTCAGTTTATACTTCAACGTTTTTAAATTCAGACATTTTGATATGAGAACAAGGTTGGAGTTAAACTGCTTTTTCTGAAATGTCACACTGCTCTTTAACGTATTACCACAAATGTGTTTCAATTGCACTGAGCTAAGAATG
>JAOPJK010000121.1:764683-774844 GCA_027123565.1 Phycis chesteri
CATCTTGCACTTGGAGTTGAGCGAGGCGATCTGCTCCTGGTAGCCCTTGATCTTCTGGGCCAGCTCCTGTCCACGACGGGACGGGTTTCACGCACGGTCAATACGTACGTCTACGAAGAGTCAGGTGACAACACTGGTCCGAATAACACCCGTCTTACCGGCTGACTTCGATCAACGGCAGGCTACCACGCTAACTATGGTCATTATCAAAACGTTAAAGATTATTTCCACTATTTGGTGCAACACCTGAGGCTTGTTTTTATATGTGTTGCCCTTTAAATGCCACTTAAATCACTGTAAATCAAGCAAATGAATTTCAGTACTGCAATAGTAAATAATAAAGAACAGTAATACAGCAAGACACCATCTGTCGTACAAGCATCACACCGAAGCACGACCGTGTGTGAATGAGTGAATGTGTGAACGTGTGATTGACGTGAGACGTGACTGCGTGAATGAACGTGTGTGTGTGTGTGTGTGTGTGTGTGTGTGTGTGTGTGTGTGTGTGTGTACCTCGTGGTGCAGGATCTGGGCCTGCAGCTCCTGGATGTTGCTGGTGGAGATGGGCCGGTCCTGGATGACCCGGTGGGCCTCCTCTATGAGACCCTGCAGCTCTCGCACCTCCTGCTCATACTGCTCATACTGCACCACGGACTCCTGCGGGGGGGGGAGTACACACCACACCCTGATGTAGCAGAGGACAGCAGGCTGGACGGCGTAGTGGCTAGGGACTGCAAACCCAGCAAGGTTCTGGGTTCGATCCCTAATTCACGCACACTATCTGTTCTGTGCATCCTGAAGTGTGCGACTGGCGGACGTCAACCTGCTTAAAACACGATTATAGTTTAGCAGTCTTTCAATCAAGTTGAGTGTCATCTCCTTTCAAACGTGTCCGTCTCATTCCTCGACTTCTCTCTCTCTGCACATCCCGCCGCGGTGGTGTTGTTTCCGCGGTCAAACGCCCCGCACTGCAGTCCAGAACGAAAAAGGCCGTTTCGTAAAGTCGGGTCTGCTGGATCGAGGGACTCGTGTCGGGGTGGGGGAGGGCCTCACCGACGAACCAAAACACAAACAACAAAAATAAGGAAACGACCGCGGCCGTGCGGGCTCACCTGCAGGATGTTGCACTGCTGTATGGCGACGTGCTGCAGCTGGCTGGCCTCCTGCTGGAGGCGCAGTGCCGTGCGGCAGATGGCCAGGTTGGGCATCACCTCCTCGGGGACGCGCAGCGCGCTCTGGCACATCTGGACCGACTGCACCAGCTGCTTGAAGCTCTCCATGTCGGCCAGGAGACGCTGCCGGGACGCAGAGAGAGGGAGGGGGGGAGGGAGGGAGAGGGAGAGAGGGAGTGGAAGAGAGACAGAGAGAGAGAGGGAGAGAGGGAGAGTAAAAGAGAGAGAGAGAGAGAGAGAGGGAGAGGGAGAGAGAGTAATTATCAGTTCTGCTGTGAACGACTTTTCAAAAATTGATGTAAGAGTTGCTATGGATCTTAATGTGAAGACTGTGGATTTTATTTTATTTTCCGTAAACGCAAATGGACAATAATGTTCTAAAGAGTTAATCTAAAGGATCTAATGTAATGAAATCTGAAATAAAAACTAATTAACATCTTTTATTGGTAAATATCAATTTGTTTTAATGTTGCAGTGTTTCATCCTCCTTCAACAACACCTGCGAGGCTAGGTAGGAACGGAGCTAACGAAGGCTAACTTGGGTCATGAGCCTTTATGGTTCTATGGAGTCTCCATGGTTACCTGTCGGTGGACCAGCTGTTCTTTGAGGCTCTGGCGAGCCAGCTCCGGGGAGGTGAGGGTGGTCTGGACCTGCTCCAGGGCACCGTGGAGGGCTTTCACCTCGTTCTCCAGCGCCTCCATGCTCTGAGGACGCAGCGTGTAAGCCGTTAGGATGCATCCCTGTGCTGACGTCTACATTTATTTAATGTGTTTCAGTGTGTAGTAACTGTGCGTATCTGTGAGTATCAACCTTGTCTGCGTCCTGCAGGCTCTGCAGCCGGGTCTTGATGCTCTGCTGGAGCTCCTCTGCGTGGCGGCTGAGCTCACACACCTGCTGGGTCAGAGCCTCCACCTGCAGCACCTCCGACAGCAGCTCCACCTTCTCGGCCATGGACTCCAGGTCCCCGTGGAGCTCCCGGGACTCACGCAGCACCGCCTGAACCCAGGGACACAGGGGGTTCGTAGGAATTACAAGTCACTTCACTGTGACCTCGAAGGGACTTACAGGGTGCTCACTGTAGCCCATAGTGACTTACAACTGACTTCACTGACTAGTGTCCAACTTTAGCGGAGGCAGTTGTCTGAACTGACTTAAAGGTTAGTTACAAGTGACTTAAAAGACACTTAAGTGACCTCCAGGGTGCCGACAATAGTGTCTGTCCACAGCGGGGGGGTCTGGACTGTGATGTGCGGGAGGTGGGCCTACCTGGTACATCCGGATCTGCTCCTGGAGGTGAACGGAGGAGTTCCAGATGATGTTGGCTCTCACCAGGCTCCGGGCCCTCTCCGACCACCGCACGATGAAGTCCAGCATCTCGTTGTACTCGTCCAGGTAGCAGACAGCCTGCGGGGGGGAAACAGACAGCAGGGAGGGATCAGGGGATGGCTGTGGAAACACTGCAGTATGTCAGACATCAACAGAAGCAAACGGAAATTAAATAATAATGTCAAAAATTAAAAAACTGTATATTCAAACAAACATATCTGCAACAGGTTTTAACTCGTGAAAGCCACAGTTTCAACTCATTCATAATCCTTGCTATTGCCTGGTTATTAAGTGACCCTGACATGAGCGACACTAACCTTCTTGAGCCAGTTGTTCCTGGCGTCGGCCAGCCTGCTGGTGTGGTGGTGGATCTCCGACAGCTTGCTCGTAGCATCGCTGAGCTGCTTGGCTAACAGCGGGTTCCTTCGGCCAAACTCCTGTATGGCAGCGTCCAGCTCCGACAGAGAGCGCCCGCAGCTGTCCAAATCCTCGGCCAGACTCTGAACATGGAAAACAAGACAACAGAGAGAAACTGCATTCATTCCAACTTTCTCTTAACCAGGTGAAGTTTAATCGGAACAGTTAGAAGTGACACGGAGCTCTGTGCACAAAATATTTCAGGTATCCCACCTTGACCTCCTCTTTGGCGTGGTCCACGTCGGGCGACTTCTCCTTGAATTTAGCGGAGATAGCTTTGAGCTTCTCCGACACGTCGTGGATTTTGGAGCTGAAGTCCTCCTTTATGTCTCTGGTTTTCTGGATTTCCCTCTCTCTGGACAGAACCTGAGACATGACGGAACAAAAGTGTCATACCAATAGCATATTTGCTATAGGGTCCCAGTCTATCTCTATGCTGGATAAAATAAATCCTAACAAGGAGGACATGATGCTGCACCTGGTCCTCGATGGCCCCCAGAGCCAGGGAGACCTCGGCCAGCTGCATGGAGATCTCAGACGGCAGGATGGTGTAGAGGTCCAGGTACTTAGTCTGCTGCTGCTCCGCCACTTTGTCCACGTTCTGCCGGTACGTGATCACGTCGCTGTGGACGACCTGCACACCACAACACATCAGGATGAGGCCCCCAGTCTGTGCACCCCCCACTTCCTAACTAACCTATCCACCCTCTATATATATATATATAACACAATATATAACACAACATATATGATACAACACAAATCCGCTCAATGAAATCCAACAGAGCCGCTGACCTCCAGGTTCTGCAGCAGGGCGTCAATGTCGGGCGTGGGGTTGTGGAGCAGCTCCCTGGTCTCCTGGATCCAGGCCTTGATGACGCTCAGGTCCTTCTCCAGCTCCTCGCGTTCCCGCAGCTCCTCGCTGGCCTGGGCTCGCTTGGCCCGGGACTGGGCCAGCAGGCTGGGCGACAGGGGCGACAGAACACGGGTGTCAGTACATCCAGGGTGGAGGCCCACACACTGCATATCATTTGGTACCCTGGAATACTTGTTGTTCTTAGCATTTGACTTGAATGAGGGCCACGAGAAGGTTGGGTGTTCCACTTGTGCCTTTCAATGGAATTAGAAAAGGTTTTTTTTTTTATCATAAAATCTTCTTCAGGGGTGGACAACATGGCAGAACAAGATCAGGTTTTACATCACCACAATCACTCCGCAAGCTGATGATGTCGCTGTAATCATCACATGTTCATCATTGCTTACTCTCGTAAGTGAGGGTGTGCTTTGGCGGGGCTGGAGTCAAACATCTCTAAGCCCACCTTTAGCCAACCACGGTGGGGCTAGCCCATCCCGAAAGTGGGCAAAGAGATTTAATGGAAATAATCAGCCGTTTTGTGTTTCAAGCATGCGTGCTTCCCTGTTTGAAGCACAACATCTGGGACCTCATGGGTAAGGACTACCCCCCTCCTGGGTCCTACCTCTCCACCACCTCCCCACCCACCTCCTCCATCTACCTCCTCGACCCACCTCCTACACCTCCCCACCCACCTCCCCCACCTCCCTCGTCACCCACCCCCCCCCTCCACCCACCTCTCCAGCTGGTCCTGCACGGCCCGGATCTCCTTGAGGCTGGGCAGCTCCTCCTGCTCCGTGGTGGGTGAGGGCACCTCCACCACGTGCAGCAGGGTGAGGGCGTACTGCCGCAGCAGGGTGAGGCCCGACAGCTCCCGCTCCACGTCCTGGCTCAGCAGGTCGTGCTGCTCCTGCAGGGCCTGCAGCGACGCCTTGGAGGCCTTCTCCACCGCGCTGTCAGGCACGCGGCCGCGCAGCTCCTCCGACACGTCGCGCAGCTTCCCCATCTGGGAGGAGCAGGGCGGAGACACGGGGGGGGGGGGGTGCCTCGCTTGTGACGTAGCTCAAACGAGTCTCAGGCTTTTTTTTGTTGTATGCACTTGTTGAAAGTCACTTTGGACAAAATGTATTTAAATGTAATGCGATGTGAATTAGATGTATTTATTGATTTTCTGATTATATATATTAAACAAAGAAACTAAGAAAAACAATATCTATTAAATATAAAAGCAATATACAATATGAAAACCTGTGCATGTGTGCAAAGGTGAGAGAAGATGTTTAACTGGAGGATTTAATATAAAGACCTTTATGTTGTACCTTCATGGAAAGGACAGTGACGACAGACCAGGGGGATTATAAGATGAGAGAGGGAATGATGCGTCCTCGGTCAGAATCGAACCTGGATCACTAGGAGGCCTATGACTACTACCACTAGGAGAGCTACTACTAATCCACACTCTTTTTTTTGAAGGTGTGGACTTCCCTGTTTTTGGTGTTCTGGGTGTTCTCGGACCGGTCCCGTGCGCGGTGGCGTCGACCTACCTTCTCCCGGAAGGTCCTCCACTCCTCGGCGGTGTCCTCCAGCACCCTCTCCTGGCCGCGCGACACGCTGCGCAGCCGCGTCCAGCGCTGCCACACCGTGGTCATGGAGCGGCTGATGGTGGCCTTGCTGGCGTCGCTCCCCACCAGCTCCAGCTGGGCCGCCTGCTCCTCCAGACCGCTCAGCTTCTCCTGGAAGCCGCTCACCAGGGACACCAGCGACTGGAGGAGGAGGAGGAGGAGGAGCGGAGATGTGAGACCAGTGTCCATTGAAAGAAAACATGTATTTATATATACTGTATATTGTATCGCGAATCTATCCATCTATCTTTCTTCCCATCTATCTTCTATAAGCACTTTGCAGCCGTGCTGTATTGAGTATACTGACTTATATAGACAGTATGTATACATGTAGTACATAGGGGCCAATACCCTGTGGCTGCAGAGCTTGTCCTCGGCTTCCTGGCTGGTGCCGGCCTTCGCCGTGCAGAACTCCGTCAGCTTCTTCTCAGCCTCGTTCATCAGCTCAATGACCGTCTGCCTGGACTCCTGGTAGGCCTTCCACTGGGCCACGCAGCTGGTGGCGTCACACGCACACCATCATACAGTCAGTCCAAGGGTCTGGCAGTGTTAACGTCCACATATAGGACCATCAGCAGCAGAGACAAACTGGTAGGCACACTTTGGACACGTTGCTCCTCACAGCAATGAACACCGTACAACACAGCACCATCCAGCGCCAGCCCCGCGACACCCTCCCTACCTGTGGAGGACGTCCTGGTGGCACTGTAGCTGGTCCCGGACCTCCACGCCCCTCTGCTGGGCCGACTCCACACTGAGCCGGAGCTGCTCCCGGGCCGTGGGCGTGACCAGCCGCTCCAGCTGCCCAGGCAGCTCCCGCAGCTCCTCCAGGTGCAGCAGGAACTCCTGCTCCGTGGCCAGGATGTCCTCCTGCTGGCGCAGGCACTCCTCGTAGTTCTCCACGTCCACGCCCAGGCTGGCCTGCTGCAGGAAGGACACGGCCTCCTCCAGCCACTCGCACGCCGACTGCATGCGGAAGTGGTAGCGCTGACAGAGCAGCAGCGCCTGCTCCAGGGTGATCTGAACATAAAACATACATTTTAATACATAGAAATAATGAATCCATATCTAATCCTAAAGCTCTAATCCCAAGTACTAGACACTAGACCACTTGCATTCCCTACTTTCATCACCTTCTGTATTTTCGGATTTTAACAGCATCTCTTACTAGTAATGCATGAGGCATCGTTTTATGTACGAGTGGTAGAGAGGAGAACCCATCACCTGTTTGGAGCTCAGTGCTTTCTGCACCTCTGCCTGCAGCTTGGCCATCTCCTCCAGGCTGGTGTCCATGTGGGCCGGCACCAGCTCGTTGGCGCTGACGTACTTCTGCTTCTCCCGGCTGCTGAGCGCCGCCACAATCCTCAACCGCGACTGCACCTCCTCCTGCATGATCTGCTGCTTCCTGATCTCCTCCTGCACCTTCTCCAGCCGCACGTCCACGATGACCGCGCAGCCCAGCTCGTTGCGCACCTGCTGCAGCCAGTCCAGTGTCCTCGTCACCTCCGTCTCAAAGTCCTTGCTCTGGACGAAGCGGTCCTCGCACTCCTCGATCAGCTCGCCCACTGCGGCCTGCAGCGACCGCAGCTCGTCCTGCCACAGCACCACCTGCTCCTTGGAGGCGTCCTGGGCCACGTGGTCCACGTGCGTGGCCAGGGTGTCCATCTGCTCCATGAGCCGGGACAGGTGGGAGCTGGCGCTCTGCAGGCTCCCTGCCAGAGCGTGGTAGTTCTTCAGCCGCTCCTCCGCCGACTGGGTCTCGGTGTTCACCTTGACCAGCTGCTCCTTGGTGGCCTTCAGCTCCGAGTCCACCTGCATGGCCATGGCCTTGTGGTCCTCAAAGGACTCCAGCGTGTCGTCCAGGTGCTCCACCTTCTGCTCCACCAGGCGCTTCAGGCCGTTGTACAGGCTGACCAGGGCGGTCATCTCCTCAGGCCGCCAGGGCTGGCCGGTGCTGCGGAAGCCCTCCTTCTTCTGGTTGAGCTCACCCACGGCCTGGCCCAGGTTGCCCACGTCAACTAGGATGGCCTTGTAGTCGCCCTGCAGGCTGATCACCTCCTCCGTCTGGAGACCCACAGGCTGTTTCTCCAGGTCATTGAACTGCTCTTCCAGTTCCTTCAGAGCCTTGTGCGTGATGTCTATGAAGGAGGCATACTCCTTTCTGGCCAGAATGGCCTGCTGGATCTTCTCCTGTTTCTCTTTGGCCAGTGCTAGTATGGTGTTGTACTGCTGGGGCAGTGTGTTGAGTTTCTCGTCCAGGTAGCAGTGGTCCACTTCATTCAGAGTGGGCAGTATCTCCTGGCCGGCCCTCTGCACGGTGAGGAGGAGGTTCTCGTATTCCACCGCGTGATCTATGATCTGCTGGTACTTCAACATCTGGAACTCCAGCTCTGAGTCGCCGTTCATGAGGTTGATCTCGGGGAAGGTGACGATGTCGGCCTGCTTCAGCCACTGGCACGTCTTCTCCAGGTCCGTCTTGAAGTACTTCCTCGATGTCAGCGCCTTCTCTAGCTCCTGCAGCCGCTGGCCACATCTGTGCAGGGTCTTGTCGAAGATGTTCTGCAGCTCCTGTAGCTTGGTGAGGATCTCATTCTTCTCCTCCTCACTGGCGTCCCTCATCAGGTCCCGGCCCTGCGCCCACAGCGAGGTCAGCTCGCTCTGGTAGGCCTTCAGGCTGCTCTGGATGTTCCTGCAGGTGCGCACCTGCTTGGCCAGGTCGTCGGGCAGCAGCGCCACACTCTCCTCCGCCTGGGCCTTCTTCTCGTTCTGCTGCACCCAGGTGATGGACTGGCCCACGGCCATCAGGAACTGGGTCCTCTCCGTGAACGCCTTGCTGAGGTGCTTCCTGCGCTGGGCCACCGTCACACCCAGGGACTCCACCTGCGTCTGGGTGTCGACGATCAGCTGCTGGAGCCGCTGCCGCTCGTCCAGGCCCAGGTGGGCCAGGATGCGGTCGGCGTCGGCCATGGCTTGGGCCAGCAGTAGCTGCTTGGCCTCCAGTTCGCTGCACACACTCAGGTGGTCGAACAGGAAGCTCTGCGCCAGCTCCGGAGGGGGGCTCATCTTCATGGCCTCAGACAGGGCGGGCTGCTGCTCCTCGGCCCAGTCGCGCGCCTCCCTGAGCCGCGCCTCCACCAGGGCCATGTCCTCCAGGGTGACAACTGAGTCCTGGATCTTCCTCTCAATCAGGCTCTGCAGCTGCGTCCAGCGCTGCTCGAAGTGGCTGATCTGCTCCTTCACCAGCTCCTTGTCATCCAGGTTGAGGTGCTGCACCACCTTCTGCCGCTGCTCCTTCAGCTCCTCCAGGGTGCCCCTCTGCTCCTGCAGCGTCACCGCCAGCTTCCGCAGGGCCTCCAGGTGCTCCGAGGAGCTCTCGGCGTCCGTTCTGTGTCAAGGACGACGACAAAGAACAAACTCAAGAGTTACAGAGATGTCATGTAAAAGGGCAGAACTTGACAGACACCTTATGTTTTAATGAGTTTAGTTTTTTCCTAATTTCCAAGTTATTTTCATGTGAATGTTGCTTATGGTGTAGGATAAGTTACACATAAAGCTAACTTTGTGTAGAGACAAGGACAACACAATCTATGATAACAACCAAAAGATTATGCACCATAACTCACACAACACGGCACCCTCTCACCTGGCCAGGTTGTCCCAGGCGACGGACACCTGTTCGAACAGCGCCTCCATGGCGGAGATGCAGCGGTGGTAGTCGCGGGAGCGCAGCAGGTCCTGCTGCCGGTGGCCCTCCAGCTTGCCCGCCTGGTGGCAGAGCTCCAGCCAGGTGTGGCTCAGTCGCGCCAGCTCCCCGTGCTCTGGGGAGTCCTGGCCGCCCGTCAGCCGGGCCACGCTCTCCGTCATGCGGGTCAGAACGCTCTGCTTGGAGTGCAGCTGCTGGCTGAGGTCCTGGGGGGAGACGACGTGGGGACGGGTTAACAAGCCGTGATCATGCCTGGGTGATGGCTGAGTGGGGTTGGATGTGTTGGTGTTTGGTGTTGGATTTATGGTGTTTTATGGTAATAAAACAGATAATCGTCATTCTAGATGAACATGAGTCACAAAAAAAAGACGACCCAGGAAAGTCTGCTGTGTCCTACCGACCAACCTAAGAGTGTCTGGTGTGTCCTATCTCGACCTAGGAATGTCTGGTGTGTCCTACCTCAACCTAAGAGTGTCTGTGTGTCCTATCTCGACCTAGGAAATTCTGGTGTGTCCTACCTCGACCTAGGAAAGTCTGCTGTGTCCTACCTCGACCTAGGAGAGTCTGCTGTGTCCTATCTTGACCTAGGAGAGTCTAGTGTGTCCTACCTCGACCTAGGAGATTCTGGTGTGTCCTATCTTGACCTAGGAGAGTCTGGTGTGTCCTACCTTGACCTAGGAGATTCTGGTGTGTCCTACCTTGACTTGGGACAGCATGTTGTCAGCCATCTTGGTCTCCAGCTCAGCCGGCCTGCGGGAGAAGGCCAGCAGCTGCTGCTCCATGTCCTGGAAGAGGCCGGACAGATCCTGCTTCTGCTCCTTGATCTCCCTCCAGCCCTCAGACAGGACCTGGGCATTGGACATCCTCTCCTCGATCTGGGACACACACAGGAATGCACAAGCACACCTATCAGGAATCAACCGTGGTGAGTGAACATTAATATGATATGATAATGAATAGGATAATAACACACACACACACACGTGTGTGTGTGTGTGTGTGTGTGTGTGTGTGTGTGTGTGTGTGTGTGTTGTCCATTTGAATATTTGAAGAGACAGACAACGGAA
>JAOPJK010000121.1:778046-799299 GCA_027123565.1 Phycis chesteri
GGAGCCTCCTCATGTTGTCTCGGACAGTCGGGTCGGGCACGGTGTCGAGCAAGGCCTCTCCCTTCTCCACCACGGAGCGCACCGCGGACTCGTGAGACTGGACGGTCTGTTGGACGGTCTGTGAGCACCGAGACAGCAGGTGTGGGTGGCAGTCTGAAGGTGGGTGTGCATTGGTCTGCTTCACCGTGTACCACATTTCATTTAGGATCAGAAGACTTGAAAAAGGCACGAGTGACCTGTTGGACATTGTATTCTTTTACGAAATTACAAGACCTTCAAATTCCCTAATTTTCAATCCTGTCTGAAGTAGACAATGAATGCCTGCTGAGATTTCGTGTGTGGATTTATCAACCATAACTGGATATGATAAAGCAAAATGGTCAATGCTTGACCTCAATGATACAAGTAAGCCCAGCATAAGCTAAGCTACATTATCATTAGCTAAGCTACCTTATCATTAGCTAAGCTACCTTATCATTAGCTAAGCCTTGCATGAGCTAAGCTACCTTATCATCAGCTAAGCAGAGCATGAGCTAAACTACCTCCTCATTAGCTAAGCTAGCTCCGCTAAGCTACCAGCATGATCTCAGCTACCTTGTACTTGGCCAGCTGCACCTTCTTCTGGTACTAAGCTACCAGCATGATCTTAGCTACCTTGTAATTGGCCAGCTGCGCCCTCTTCTGGTACTAAGCTACCAGCATGATCTTAGCTACCTTGTACTTGGCCAGCTGCGCCTTCTTCTGGTACTAAACTACCAGCATGATCTTAGCTACCTTGTACTTGGCCAGCTGCGCCTTCTTCTGGTACAGCTCGGCCTTGGGCTCCACCGTGGACGCCAGGAGGTTCTGGGTGTCAGCGATCCACTGCGACTGGGCCTTGTACTTGTCCAGGAAGTCTTTCGAGAGCGAGATGCACTTCTCCAGGGAGCTGTGCTCGGCGCGCAGAGCCCCCGTCAGCTCCTCCAGCTGGGAGAGCTGGCCGTCCACCTCGTCCCTGAGCTGGTCGGCCTCGGGCTCCTCCAGGTACTCCAGGGCTCGCTCTGTCTTCTCCCGCATGGTCTTCAGGAAGTTGTGTCCCTGCTCCAAGTCTCCTTGCAGAGCCTGATAAGAGAGATGAAGACAGACAGAGAGACAGAGAGAGAGAAAAGTAGGAGAGTAGAGAAGTGATTTTCCCAAATGAAGCTGATACTACAATCTGGAAAGTGCAATATGGACATCCAGGTCCCAGACACTTCTGAACAATGTGAAGCACAATATCAATGTGTGTTGAGATAATCAACCTGCTTGGGACAAGAGCACATAAGAGCCAAGATGACTGGGAAGGTATACCTCCAGTTTCTTCATTTTTCTCTCCATGGCAACGCGGTCCACCACATCGATGCTGCTGGTCACGGTGCTGAAAGTGTTCTGGGACGAGCTCAGCCAATCGGAGACTGCGCCCAAGACACCCTGGGCATCCTCAATGCAAGACACCTCCTCTTGGAGCTGCTTGATGGTTTCCTACAGGTCAAGTCAGAGGATGACATAGAACGGGAGGAATGGTGGGCAGAACTTCTGGTACCTCGGAGATCTGATGTGTTCTGGTCGGTCTTTTTACAGTACAGTACCTTATCTCAATATCGTCAGTTCTACCATCGTGTTTGTTGCTGTATTCATGAACCATCTTGTAAGCCACGGTAAAATCCCTCAGAGATTCAGCTTGCTCAGGAGCATCAAACCTGACCTTTTTGTACTCGTTTACTACAATGCACACAAGCGGGCTGGGTCTGTATGCGTGACTGAGCTCTGTGTTTGGGGTCTCACAGTTACTATACCAGTAAGTGCAGAAGCAGTGCATGGTAGCGGGCCGTGATCTGGGTGGCTCTGGTGCTGATCCGACTGGTGATGTGGGTTTCATCCAGAACCTGCTGGGCCAGAATGCTGAGGCCCTCCATCTCTTCCTGGTACACCAGCACCTCTTCCTGCCAGCTCTGAACCCAAAAAGGACGCACAATAACGTGGCTGTATTAGTAGCTGACAAGGAAATCTCCAAAAGGCTGACTAATCTATCACGGCCATTATCAAGGTATTTTCACCCAATCTATGATAATTATTAACACGGTGACTCAATTACAGAAGCAGCTATGGCAGATATCCTACTGTGGCAGCATTTTGACCTCGGCAGTATTTCAACACCCGCAGCATTATGACCGTGGCAAAAGTTTGACCACGGCTCAATTTGAACACGGCAAGATTTGGAAAACGGCAGCATTTTGACGATGGCATCATTGCGACAACAACCTAATTTTGTTAACACTTTTATCATGACAGCATTTCGACAAAGGCAGCATTTCATCCACAACAGCAGCCTATCCACAAGGAAATAATATCGACAACGGCAGCAAGACAGCATCATTTCAACAATCAGCGGTGACATCATTTTGACAGCATTTCGACGAAGACAGCATCTAAATTACAGCAGCCTTTCTACGACAGCAGCTTATCCACAACACCGTAATGTCAACTTTGGCACTATTTCCACGACAGCCTCATTTCGACTATGCCATTTTAATTTCAACAGCATTTCAACTACGGCAGCATTTTCGACTACAACATAATTTCTACGACAGCAGCGTACCCACAACACCATAATATCAACTATGGCAGCATTTCTACTATGTCTTCATTTCAAGTACGAGAGCATTTTGATTACGGCATCATTGAGCCAACTTCATTTTGACAATTGCAATATAATTGTTGGCAGCATTTCAACAAAGGCATCACTTCAATTAAGGTGGCATTTCGACCACAGCCTCATTTAAACCACAGCAGCATTTCAACTCGGCCATCATTTCAACTACCACCGAATTTCCAGTGATATAATTTCGATGGCTACATTTCAACTACGTGATCTTATCGACTACGGCAACATTTCTACGATGGTAGCATTTCAACATCGGCGACATTGCAGCATTTCAACTACAACAGCATTTTGACTCTTACAGCATTACGGCTATGGCAAAGTTTCGACTAAAGTATCATTTAGACCACCGCAGCATTTTAAGTATTTCAGCCTTTCAACCACTGCCGCATTATCACTACTTCAGCCTTTCGGCTACAGCACTGAACAACCCTGGCAGCATTACGGATAAGGCAGCATTATGAGTAAAGCTGAACTTTGGTTCTTGGCCAGGGGGCGAAGGACTCAACAAACCTTAATCAGTTCCAGCTGAGCGTCCTTGGTGGTGCGGTCGGACCGGCGATGGCTACGCAGCTGTCCTTTGGTCTCCATACCCCTCAGCCAGCTGTCCAGCCGCTGGAACTTCTGCTCCATCTGCCGCAGCTTGGCCAGGGCACTGTTGAGCTGGGCCCGGGTGTCCCCCAGCCGGCCCTGGTACAGCCGCCACTCCTGCTGGGACATCTCCAGAGCCCGCTCCTCCATCTGGGGCAGCCCCCAGGGGGTGACCAGCTCCCGGCAGACGAGTAGGGTGTTGAGCAGGGCCTGGCCCTCTGTGCAGTGCAGCTGCAGCTCCTGTATTCACCAGCAGAGGCCGACCTTAGCTTTCATTAGCTAACAATTAGCTAATCATTTTGTAATCGACAACTACCATATCATCGGAAAGGAAACGATACACAGAAAAAAGAACTAGAGGAGGAGGAAGTTCAAATGGTTTCGAAGACGACGATGAAATGAAAAACAAAAAGGCATTTCTAGAAATTTACAACAAACATCAAACAACTCAGTAATCAACAACAACACTGAAGAACAGGAGCACATCAATTTAATAACTTTGAAGAGGACGAATAAGTAACTCAGACGTAAGAAGAACATTTCGAAGATTAAGTTGAAGAACTGGATCTGTTTCTGAAAAAATATGAAAATCCAAAAGAAGAGAATGATGAAATAGCAAGAAATAGAAAGTGAATAATTTTGGACCTGCAGCTTCTGGAGAGTCTCCTCTAGCGTGTCGACGTCCCCCTCCAGCTGGGTGTAGCAGCTCAGCTTCTCCTGCTCCTCCTCCAGCCAGTCCTCGAACACTTGGAGGGCCCGCTGGTACTCCTGGTGGGACACCACCAGCTCCTCCGCTGTACCAACCGCCATCTGGGAGGTGGGGGAACAGTGCCTCGTCTGAGTGTTTTCACTTCATTTCAACGTTTAAGGCATGCCTGAAATGTTCCCAGCCTGAGCTTCAAACGCTCTGTTTGAAAGCCTTTGGAAAGTCGAAAGGAAGTCCTCTGGCTCTAGCAATAATTGTACAATGCCAGAATCTTGCCTTGCCAAGAAAAGTGCCTGCCCAATGCCCCAACAAACATCCCACTGTAGGTTATTGGCCTAAGTTTGCCCACATGGCCCAATGTTGGCATTTGTTGGGGCAGCTTGAAAGCACCTTAAGATTTCAGGCTGCGCTGACCAGGGCTTAAAAGAACATTGCGTTTGTTTGTGCCAAATTGTGCAACTCCAAACTCGAACAAACAATTATATATATTTTTAAAGGCAATTTCAATAACAGAACTCATTTAACGGTACATTTACAGGTGGTCATTGTCAAACACCTTGTAAGTAGTTGCTTAGAAATATTAAGTAATATCTGCTTCTTCAGTAATCATTCGCTAACAATCTTGCACAGGGAGACTTTAATGCTCCGCACTGTCCATGTTTTGCCGCGGTTCGTTACCATGGCGTTCTCTCTGGCGGTGTTGTAGCGTTCCTGCAGGTCCTGCAGCTCCAGCTGTGTGACGTAGTGTTCGGCCATCTTGGCGCTTTTCAGGCTGATGGTGTCCAGCAAGGCGCTGTGGCTGAGAACCTCCTCGTGCAGCAGCTGAGAGTGACCACAGCAAACCGTTATGATGGGTTATTATTTCGTATGTACTGTGAATATGTTGAGGAAAAATTTGATGGAGATCATTTTTAAGAAATATGAAGAAATTACATGCATTTGATGACAAACACATCTTTTAAGCATTTTAAACATTTTAAGAAGATGAAGAGTCATTTTAAGAGGTTCTATGCATTTGATGAATTTAATTTTGAAGAGAGGAAGAAGGTATGTACATTTAATTCAGGTAATTCTAAGGAGATAAAGAAGCTATACATTTGATGAAGACAATGATACTTTTCAGAAGATGAAGTATACACATCAAATGAAGAAGATACTTTCAAGAAGATGAGGGAAGTAGACACTTTGATGAAGTAAGTGCCAATGCTTTACCTTGGCTTTGCCCAGATTGGCTGTTTTGTCTCTCATCTCTGAGCATGGCTTCGTACCAGACTCCAGGCTCTCTTCGACATGCTCGATCCAAGCCACAAACTGGTGAACATCTTCCTGGTAGCTGGTCCACTGGGACAGGGATCCCTCAAGTTGACTGCATGGATAATGAAACAACACACTTAGGAATAGGATAGAGAGGTGGCAGGAGTAGACCACGGCGTCACATACAACCTCATGTCAATCCAAGTGGATGTAAGTAAGAAAAAAAACAAAAAACCTTTTGCACTGAATGGAAGCAGAGAGCAGCGCATCCCAGGAGTCCTTGAGGTCCTGTATGTTCTTCTGCACAACTGGAACCCCCTCCACCGATGTGTTCCTCTGGACGGACTCTCCCCTGGTGGTCAGCATCTTCAGCTGGATCTCCTTCTCTTGACGCGCAGTCAGCAAGGCCTGGTAGCCATGGATGTCAGAAGTGCAGTTATGATTTATGATCATTAAGAGTTTACACGCTCCTCCTCCTCCGAAACTCCACTGAAATTTCCCCCTTACCTCCAGTTTGATCATCCTGCTGTCCAGGACGTTTTTATCTGAGGTGGGTGCACAGTACGTCTGCAGCATGTGACTGGTGTCTGTCACCCAGTTCTGCAACTCTTTCAGCCCCTGGGCGAACATCTGGTGTTCGGTGACAATACGGTCGATTCTTGAAGTCTTCTCCTGCAGGGACCGTGGAACAGTAAGTGATCATCCCAGAGCTTGTACCTTCCTAACAAATCAAGACAATTCTGGCCTAGTTTTTTATATCTACTGTAGTGTTGAATAAGTTGCATCAGGAACATTATCTGCTGGAATATCCTCTGTAAAACACAATTGATAACAAAGGATGATTCACTATTATCATCTTGGTTCTTGCTTGGTCTTTTGAGGTTAAATTAGGTTGAAGAGTGAAGAGCTCCGTCCAGTCTGAGTGTGGCTCTGTTGACCCCTGTCCGAGTGCTCTTCCAGAGGAGATCCACAGGGCAGAGTTTGAGTGGGGAACAAGATGTTCTCCAGTAACACGTTCAGTTTTAACAGATTTTACAAGGACAGAAGTGAGGTCATGATAGGTAGGTCTTAAATGTTTTTATTTTGTGTGCCCTTGGACATGTGAGTCAAAGTTGTTTATCATCTCTGTGAATGACTGACACTGTCACACTGTTCCTTACATATTGTGATGTATTCACCCAAGTCATCACTCAATGCAGTCAATGTTTTAAAGCGAACCTGCACACTTGCTTAGAAATCCTACTTCTGATCTTAATTAACACAGAGATGAAGACAGAAATGGAGAAAGAGACAAGTAGGCACATGAGAAACAAGACAAGAAGGCTTAGTGGACATCAGCTGTAGGCGACACATGTGCGCCGGGCATTACCGTACCTTGGTGAGGTTTGTTAAAGCTAGGTACTGGGCGGAGAGCTGAGACACATGGTGCATAAAGCCCTTGCCGGCAGCGTGTTCGTCCCACAGCAGCTGGGCCTTCTCCCTGAGTCTGCTCAGGTGCACATCCTGAGAGGCTAACTCCTCGAGCACAGACTGGAAGAGCACAAGCATGTTAACAAGGAGGCATGCAAGCGAGAAAAACCAAGAGACAAGAAACACGAGGGACACAAACATGTTGAGAAGCATTCGGAGAGTTAGCAGTGTGCACCATGTGCAAGAAAGGAGGAAGGACCTGCTAAGGCAAGTTGAACCAACCACTCTGAGGAGCTGGATGGTGGTCAGGACATGCGAGCAGAGGATTTGTTTTTTAGCGGACAATGTTAAACACTGGACATTGAAGTGTATTGCGAGCTTTGTCGTGGCTTCAAAGCAACACACACAACAGCAGCGGATATGAGCAGAGAACAGAATGGCAGTAACGCTTGAATAAGAAACAGCAAGCAGCTAAGAGTTTGCTAATGGAAAGGGCGCTACCTTGGCTAATGTTACCATTGTGGAGGCTCTAAACGGTTCTAAAGCTGTGGGAAGTCGAAATGGAGAGCTGGTCGATGGAGGGCATGGAAGGGGGTGAACTGGGCTCTCAGGGTGGCGCGGGGTGAGGCTCCAATGCCAGCATTGATGACCTGCTTGGAGACGTTACCTGCAGCTTATGGAGCTCCTGCTTCTTGGCAGCGAGGTCATGGAGGCGCGTACTGCTCTCCTGCACCGCCTGCTCGGTCACGTTCAACCAATCCTGGAGTGGTTCGGCACTCGCCTCAAAGTCCTTCATCTGACATACAAGGTTCTGAGGAGAACAGCATCCGATTGGTTACAAAGGAGATTGCCGACATTTGATTGGTTGTGAAGGACATCGACAACATGCGATTAGTTGTGAAGATGATCAACATCTGATTGGTTATGAAGGGAACCAACAAAAATCTGATTGGTTATGAAGTGGGTCTTCACCATCTGATTGGTTCTGAGAATTCCAACATCTGACTGGTTCTGAGAAGCTTAACAACATCTTGCTGCTTCATAACATTGGTTATGAAGCAGCATCATCCTTGGTTGGTTGGATTTAGAATTTTCTGGCACATTGTCTTGAACTTTAGGCATCAAGTTGTGAGAGGAGGAAAGATGCTTCTCAAGGGTCACCTGCAAGCTGGTCTCTCTGTTGTGCAGGTTAGACATCAGATTCTTCCAATCGTCCCGGGCGCTGTTTGTCTTGGCCCGCACACCGTCCACCCTGTCCTTCGATGCTACAGTGATAAACAGCTCGCTGCTCACCAGGACACCGTTCACCTTGCTCTGGCCCTGCTCCCTGTCACTCAGGAACTCCTGGAGAACAAGGAGTACATACTAGTGTCAAATGCAGTACATATGGTCAATCATAACATTAGAGCCAGAAGATAGTGGCTCCCATAGCATGTCTCCCAAGTCTTTTGAATTCCCATTTGAATCAACTGAAAGGGATCAAAAAACAAGAATCAGGTATGTTGTCATTTACCTGGATCTTCTGGAGGCTGGAGGAGGCCTCGCTGAGGTTTTGCGGCACGTCAAAGCACTTAGCGGTGTTGATTTTGGCGTTCACCAGCCACTGCTGGAACTCTCTGAAGGCTGAGCGGAATCCCTGGTCCAGCAGCTTCTCCTTATTCTGGCACCCCCTGGAGGCCTGGAGGCTGAGACTGTAAGACAAACACACAGCATAGTCACCATTAAGACCTACAATCAAAACCATGTGGATCAAACACAGCACCAACATGCTCACAGTATCAGTAACACAATTTCACTCAATTTGTGTTTCAATTGCCAGGAAGTGTTTGATCAGCTTGACCAGATCAAATACTTGCTTGCTGAAAAACAAATCTTTCAGCACAAAGGTTGTTTACATTGTTGGTTGTATTGGGCCTACCTGTTGCATTGGGTTAGCTGGTTTATGGGGCTTACCTGTTGTACTCCTTGATGAGGGAAGACACCCTCTCTGACAGCTTGCCCAGGTCTCTGGAGAACCTGCACAGGTCGTTCAGCTGAGTCTTCAAACTCTCTGACATGGGCTCAGCTTTCACCAGGTCCGCCAGCGTGGTCTGGGAGTGATTGACATGAGGATCATTACCTGGAGATCAATAACTACATACACGGTCTATGGATTCATATTTAATAGGCCCAATGCATCATTCAGACGCAGCCTATATTGCATATAATGCATTACTTTATGGAATTAATGGTCAACGGCTGTCAACGATTAGTGTCAACAACTCAAAGGCAAGACAGAGGGTGCCCAAGTAGTCCCATGAATCAAGATGCATATAGATCTGACAGGAACATACTCTTATAGCTATAGCTATATAAGTGCCTTCCTTCTTATGATTACATAGGAACACAAAGGAACAACTGGACTTCCTGTGATGATTCATCCGTGTGATACAACATAAGTAAGCAGGATTCATACAAATCAAATTGGATGGATACCCCGGAATGGATATGAATGCGACATGCTTAATGGCTGACAATCTGAAGCAGACCTTTGCTAGCTGCCAGGCCTTGACACACTCCTCCCCACTGTGCTTGCCCTCGCACTGAGCCAGCCTGAGGCGGCAGTCGTGGAGCTGAGTGCCAAAGTCATGCAGGTCCTGCCCCAGCCGAGAAGACAGCACGCTGAACTCCTGCTCGGAGCTGGCGATCTGGGAGAGGGAGGTCTCCAGGCCGGCCCTGGTCTGCAGGGCGCCGCGCTCCCATTGCTCCCACGACGAGAGCAGGGCAGCCTCCTCGCGCTCCATGGCCTCGAAGCCCCCGGAGCCGGTGTGGTCCCGGGCCGCCGCGCCGCAGCGCTGCACCCGACTCAGCCTCTCCCTGCCCCGCTGTTTGGAGTCAAGCAGCTCCTGCATGGAGGGGGTCGGGGACAGCTGGATTAGCTGCAGTCCAGTGCACAGAACCTCTGGTTCAAGCAGCTGTAGTTTATCAGGCCACTAAGCCGCACATTGACGGCAGTGACCTCGACTCAACTGTTTTTCAACATCTCAGAAACACTTTCGACGAGAGCTTCCCACATGAGCGGCTCTACATCCTGAACGGGCATACCGAGTTAGATCAACTGCCGCTGGTTATTCCTCAGCAGGCATTGATCCTTACCTGCACCTTGGAGAGCTTTCTCCTTATAGAAGTTGTGTCACCAGACAGGTCTGACCAGCGCTGCAGCTCCTCCTTGGCAGAGATGAGCCAGTCGTTGAAGTCTCTGACAGCGTCCATGTACTGTTCGTGATTGGACACAATGCCCTCCATGGAGTGCACTTTGCCCTTTGAGTAAAGGCAAGAAAGACAATTAGTATTTTGGGGGGATTTTTGTTAAAACACCATTTGAGTGTAAATGGTCACATAGTGTGAGAAATATGTTCTTGTTTGTGTGTTTGTGACCGTTTTAGGGGTTCAGTTTGTTTAAGAATGTATATACAGTACAGTGTAGTGAACTGTAATTAATTAAGTGCTGGGTCACAGTGAAAGGTGTACACTTTTCAATGGACAAGCACTTTATGAATTGGACCAAAGTTGTCCATGCACCTTGACCACGGCTGAGATGTCAGCAAAGTGAGCGTTGAGCTCTGCCCTCTGCTCTGGTCCGAACATCTGGTCGGCGGTCTTCTCGTGCAGCTCCACAGCCTTCTCTGTGAGACGCGACAGCACGCCGGCGTGGGCCTCCACATCGGCCTGGACGGCCCGCAGGCGCTCCAGCAAGGAGGCCTTCTCCTTCAGCCCAGGCTGCTGGGGCAGGTTCATGCCCACCTCCTGTTCCACCGTCTCCAGCCACTGCTGCAGCTGGCTCCGGTTTTCCTGGTAGCAGCTCCACTGGGCCACCGTCCACTCTAGGCGGCTGGGCAGGGAAGGGAGGACCAGACAGGGGAATTAAAAATCAGCCGTTGGAAGAGGGGGGTCAGTTCAAGTAGGGCCCAGCAGAGGGCGGTGTCTCCTCACCTGTGGCAGCTCATGGAAGTCATCAGCATGTTGGCCCAAGAGTCCTTGAGGCGCTGCAGCTGGGAGCGGATGGCCTCCTGGCCCTCCAGGCTGTTGTGCTTCAGGACCTGCTCACCCTTCCCCACGGTCATGTTCAGTTTCACCTCCCCCTCGCCCTTCATCAGCAGGATATCCTGAGGGAGAACCGAGCACACCGGATTCTAATGGAGCTTTTTTCACGGCCAATCAAATTCACAGACTTCGGATTTGATATCAGATCAGTGTTTGTTTGCCTTTGAGGTTGTGTGGCATGGCTTGGCACATATGACTGATATAACCGATATCACAAGATAACAACAAGACCGCAATAACAAAACGGAGACACACAAAGGGTTCGCTCCACCGACCTGCACGAGCCCCAGCCTCTTCTCCAGCGTCTCCTTGTTGCCCACCGTGCTGTCGAGCGAGGCGAGGCGCTCCTGGGCCCCGTTGAGCCAGGACCAGGTGCTCTGCAGGGTGTCCTGGAAGGCCTGCCGCTCCTGCAGGGTGAGCTGGCAGCTGCGCAGCCTCTCCCGGGCGCGCCGCAGCAGCGCCTGCTGCTGGGACTGCAGCTGGGCGGACACCCGCGTCTCGCTGCCGTCGCCGCGGCCACCCTCGTTCAGGGCCTGCGCTTCCTGGCACAAGCGCTCGAACGAGTCCCTGAAGAAGAAGGAGCGTGCGATCGCATTGTATTTTATATGATGCTTCTTTCATCCAAGGCAACTAGCCCAGCACCCCTCTGCTGGGTGAGACGATGGACAACACTGATGATTTCCGTCGAGCGTACCTCTCCTTGAGCACCTCCTGCTGGTACTCCTCCACCTGCTCCAACATTGCCTTCTCCGGGCCTCGCTGCTGCTGGGCCTCGGGCAGGTCGGTGGTCATCCTCTTCTCCATGTGCTCCAGCCACCAGCGCAGCTTCTTCAGCCGGCCCTCGAACCTGGGAACATGGGAAAAGACTGAGTAACTTAGGTAGTTACCTACCAACCTACCTATCTCTATCCTAAACTCAAACTTAAGAGAGAGTGGATGGCCTACCCCTTCATGAGGGAGGCGCTGTCCTCCAGGATCTGCTGGTTCTGCCGGCACTGCTCCACAAAGCTGTCCCAGTCCTGCTGGATGGAGGAGAGGTTCTGCTGGACTTGGCCGGCGCTGGCCTTGGGGAGGTGGAGGAGCAGCTTCTCCCCTTCCTCGCAGACCTGAGTGAGACGCACCTCACCCTCCTCCACGCGCTCCATTGCCCCCTGGAGGACAAGAGCAGTGTTTGCTTAGTGTCAAACGTTGCACAAAACTTTCTTGAGCTGCCGTGACATTGCGTCCAGTTGTGCTCATTTTTGTTTTGTACGATATAACTAGCTAGCGATTTTTACATTTGATCTCACCGAGACAAATGGGAGTAAATACCTTGATTTTCTGGAGTTTTCGATCAACAACGCAGGTGTCCCCCGATCGGTCAGAGCATTCTTTCACAATCTCTCTCTGTTCAGAGAGCCATCGATGAAACTCCTGCACTAGGTCTGAGAGACAGACATTAAGACAGAGAGGGACATGAAGAGAGTGAGAGAGAGGCATTCATCAATATAATCCCAGGCCAGGTATCTCTCCACAGACTAAAAGATGGAAAGGTATCTCACCATTAAAGTGTTGCTGCAGACAGTGCTGCATCCCCACCAGCGTTCTAGCTGAGAGCTGGTTGATGGCCTCATAGCTCTTGATCAGGTCAGTGAGGGCTGAGCCCAAGCCAGCCAGCTCTTCAGAGGGGTACTTTCTGCATAGGTTGTTGAGGCTCTCCCTGGTAGCGTCAATGCTACCCTGCTGGTTCAGAAGCTCTTTCTGGAGATCCTGCCATTGGGGAAAATGCTTCAAGTTGTAAACACAGGTTTCTCTGACTTGGGTATGGTTGTGAAGGTATGTATTATTGAGTAGACCATCTAATTTATAGCTGATAACTGATAACTGATGAAGACTCTGCTCATTGCAAATACACCTTTGAGCACAGGCTGTTGGCCCTTGGCCTTCCTAAAGGCTGTGGGTTAAGTTCAGAGCAAGGCATCAACTAGCTCATCAGGAGATCAACACTTTCTGTCAGAATCGCTGAACGTTGAACTGGCAGACCCTTGAGTTTAGAACCAGCCTACAACTCTACCTTCTGAGCAAGTGCTATCCCCTCAATAGCATCCAGGCTTTACCTTGACGCTGTAGATGTCCTCAGGATCCGACCCCGTGGTTGTGGAAATCAGGGACTCCTCCATACTCTTCAGCCAGTCTGACATCTGGGAAATGTAGTCCTCCAGCTGTTTCCTCTGGGAGCTGAAGTCCTGAAGGTTCCCCCTCGCCTGCTCACACAGCTTGTGGACATTGCTGATCTTCTTACGCAAGTCTGCTTCCAGCGCCTGGCACAAAGACAACAATGTTTATCTATGCTGGCCTGGACTAAGTGTACTCATATTTGTGTCTTAGGAGTGGTCTTTTTTTTTACCTGTAGTTTAGCAGGAGTTTCTTGACCTGTGCTGTGTTGCTTCAGTTCTCCTACGTTCTCCAGAAGGGTCTTCAGACTCTGCTCTTTCTCAACAATTTCTTTCTGTAAATACAGACAGGGGACGTGGGTTATCATGTCTCAGACTAATGACAAGACTAGAAGGAGAAGATGCCATCCAATGGTCTTCCTTGGGGAACTTGTCCTTGTAAGCGTCTTCAAGCCGTACAGCGATCAACCAAGCATGCACCTCTTATGTTATTTTGATTTCTGCTCTGAACAGCGACGACAGATCTTACCTCTACCACGGTGAGCCTGGCAGACATCTTGTTGCTGTCGTTGAGGTTGTTCAGACTTTCACTCAGCTCTAGGGCACAGCTGCTGGCCCAGCTCTCGATATCGTCACTGATCCTGCGCACATCCTCCCACACCGCCAGACTGCGGCTGAGGCGGTCGATGTTGTCGTCAACTCTCTCAGATACCTGCAGCAATTAAAGTCCCAGCGTTAGATGCTATATCTCTCTTTTGAACTGGCAGGACAGCACTAAGTGACCCTATAGTGTATTTTACATACATCAATCAACTTTGTGATTGATTGTGAATTCCTTTTTCTGGCATTCTTTGCATTTTGAAATCTTTTCACCCTTTTCATTTTGCTGCAATATTTGTAACTCCAACCCTGGAGGGTGGGATCCCTCTTATTGTGTTAGATGCCAAGGTTTCTTCCTTTTCTCATTTGGTTTTTGTGAAGGTCATTTTTGCCTGGTGTCAAAGGCTTGGTAGACCTTTATCAGCGACGAAGGGGACCGTCACATATCAGGTCTTTCCCTGTGTCAGGTCACTTACATCCAGCCAGTGATCCACCAGAGTCTCCACATCCCTCTTCATGACCTGAGCATCGCAGTCCGGGATCTTCTTCAGCTCGCTGAGCAGCTGCTTCCCCCGGCTGGAGAAGAGGTCCAATTCCTGTTGTTTCCCAGACATGGTGGTCTTCGCTGCCTCATGCTGCAACAGGACATGGGAAGAGAAGGGAGGACACATTGATGACGGTGATGAAGGTTTAAGATAAAAACTATGTGTCTGCAAGGGAGTGAGATGCTTACAAACCTCCTCAGATTAACAACATGGAACCAAATCTCTAGGTCCAAATATTCCACACTCAATTGTGTTTAAAGTGTTTCACTTCCTTACTCATTTAGCAAGAAGCCAAACTCACCCAGTTGCTGCTTAATGACCCGCATTGAGCAGTAAATTCACATGTTTCTTGCTTTGGATAACGGATAATTGCTCATGATGGTGATCTGACCAACCTTGGATAGAGACCTCTTGGTTTCCTCGTGGTCCTTGAGGGCAGAGCCGATATCCACCACAGCCTCGGTGCTCTCCACAATGCCAGCGATGGAGGTCTTCAGACCCTGGTACTCTCTCATCAGCTCCACCAGGACCCCACACTGGTCCTGCCTGTCAGCAAAACAGCGTTACTGTTGTTCATTTACCAGGCGCAGTTTGCTGGCTGAATGGTTAAAGGATTTGTAATGTTGGTAAATATGGCAAAATATATATATATTTTTTTTAATTCAGACTTTTTCAAGGTGTAACCGCAGCATTCAACTGTCACTAAAGAGGACAAAGTCAAATCCACCTACAGAAGAGGCAAGTTCAGACAAAGCTTAGCATCGACTGCTCAGGTAAAACTGTCCTACCAACTCTCCGTGTCTACCTGTCTGCAATGAGTCTCTTGGTGTCCTCCCAGGTGGTCTTCAGCAGGCCGATTTCCCGCAGCACTTCCCCGGCGAATTCTGCGTCCCGCTGGGCGAGCTGCTGCCCCTTGTCCCGCAGCCACTGCTCCTCGTGCTGGTGCGACTGGAGTTCGTCTTCCAGCTGGTTGAAAAAACGCAGCCTGCCGGGGACGGACGCGGATGGGGCAGTTGTTAGGATTCGCAACATCCCGCTAACGCCAAAGCGAATGTGCATGTGCACTTACTGTCACGTTTCGTATCTCACGCCAACAGGCTCACATTAAGAGCTGCTCTGAGGTGTGCAACCTGAGCCCGGCTCACCTCTGCTGCAGCGCCTGTAGGCTGGGCTCCTTCATGCTCTGGTGGTCGGCCTTCTCCTCGATGTCCTCCACAGTCTTCAGCAGCTGCTCCTTGCGCTGCCTGAAGGAGGTCCACAGGGCGCCCAGGGCCTCTGCCTCGCTCTGCTTGGAGCCCAGCAGGGTCCGGACGGCGTCCACCTCGGCGCTCAGCGCATCGGCCAGCTGGCGGCAGGAGGTGCGCGCCCCCTCGCCGTCCCCCACGTGCAGGTGGCCCTTGCAGAGGCCACTGTCCAGGCCAGCCGCCAGGGTCTCCAGGCGGCCCACGTCGGGCACCACGGCCGACAGCTCCTGCTGCAGGTCCTCCACGCGGGCCCGGTCCCAGCTCCCTGCGCCCTCCACCGTCTGCCTCAGGCCCCGCAGGGTCCCCGCTGTGGTGCCCTGGGTCTGCAGGAAGGCCTGGAGCCGCTCCAGGCACTCCAGTTGGAGCTCCGCTGCCTGCCGGGCCTCCAGGAAGGGCTGGAGGCAGCTCTCGAGTCGGCCCTTGAGGAGCTGGGCGTCGCTGGGCTCGCAGGCCCGACACAGGCTCTCCGTCTGCTGTTCCAAGATCTGCCTCACTACGGCCTGCTTCTGGAGAGCGGCCCGGTTCTCCTGCCATAGAGAGAGAGAGACAACAAGGGGTTCAGAAAAAGCTGCCATGTTTGGTTTGTTTCACCACCCAAGGCAGAGGGCTTTTATTTTCTAAACCTGGAGGGTCATCCTGCAGTGTAATAATGTCTTTTGAGGTCCTCAAAGCAATAACAGCAGCACTCAATCCTGTTCTTCATCCCCACTGCTGTCCTCCTCACCTTTACTTGCATAATGGCCGGTTGCAGGTGGGCGGTGTTGATTTGAGAGGCGGAGTGGAGGGTGGAGAGCATGTTCTCGCCCCACTGGGAGAACTTGACCAGAGCCTGGTCAAACTGCTCCACCTGCGACAGATGACTCTGGAGCTCCTGGATCCTAGTGGTGGTAAAGATGTTGAAAGTCAGAAAGATGTGGGAAATAAGTTCGCCTTTTAACAAAGTAATGCCTTATTTAAGTATATAGCTATTATTAAACTTTTTAACTTTAAACAAATTTGAACTTTGAACTTGGCTAATATGTGCTCATACTAGTGCTAATAGCAAATAGCACAAATATTAGCACATATTAGCTCAGACCATCTGTAGTGAATTCAAAGTTGTTCACATTTCGAAGTTATCAGATTCGCATGTGTAAAATAATGTCTCATCTAACACATCATAGAACTATCAGACTTGCTTGGAATTCACAGCCATTTTAGTTCCTTCAGAAAAAACTGGCCAAACCAGAACGACCCAGCACCCTGCGGCAGGGCTTGCCCCCGGGGCGGTCGGTACCTCTGAGGGACGGCAGCGTTGTGGGTGCTCCACCTCGTGTGCAGGGTCTCCAGGTCTTCGGTGAGCAGCTGGGACCTCTGCTGCGGGGCGCTGGACACCAGGGCGGACGCCAGGGACACCAGGCCTGCGTGACACGCCTCCAGAGACCGCAGCTCGGAGTGCAGACCCTGGAGGGAGGGCGGAGTGGGGGGGAGGGGGGAACACGTCTTATCCCTCATCTCATCGCATCTCATCGCATCACAACCATATGTGTCAGGTCATGGAAACTAGGGACACATGTCGTCCCTGGGGCATTTTGAGTTATTCACAGATTCTGAAAGTGTAGTTTCTACACATGGAAATCTGATAATATTTGGAGAAGTTGTGGCCATTTGAAATTAGGCACATCACAAAAGCTAAAACGCGAAAAAGCCTCCTAAAAATTTGCAGTTGTCACCTCTCTCTCCTCGCTGGGGAGCACAATGGTGGTCATTTGTATCTCATTTAGATAATGATAATGTTATCTGAAACATGGAGAGGCTTCTCCGTGATCTCAACTAACAGATTGTGTTCGCGACTTGTGTCCTTGGATTCCATGACCCGACACATATTATATACATACATAAAGTATTCATATGGATTCAAACCAGGAGGTGTGTTTAGGTGTTAATATATTGGATAAGTAGTACAGTATTATACGCAGTATAGTACTAGTACTAATAGAATACTGAAGTATGATTAGGATAGTATAGCATTAGTAGTACAGTACTTGTACTAGAAGTACTGGGTTTGTGGGATGGTTGTGTACCTGTAAATCCTGCAGCTCACTGATGAGTTTGGTTTTGTCGGTGGAGAATCCGCGGCTTTCTGGGTTCGAAAGCGACTCGCTTCTCTCCAAGCAGGACACGAAGCTGGACCGGTCCTTCTCGTACCTGCAGCACAGCAGCAGAGAAGATAAGATTCTTCATTTTTGTCATTGCACAAGTACTCAGTTCTGCAGCATGTGATCTCTGTGTTTAACCCATGCTAGCAACAGTTCTACAGCCTAGTGCCTTGGCTCAAGGGCACCGGCAGGAGTATTAACCCCACAGGGATGTCTTTTGGTGCTGGAAGAAAGAGCACCCGGAGGAAACCCACGTGAACACAGGGAGAACATACGAACTCCCCACAGAAGGGTTCGAACCCAGGGACCTTCTCGCTGGGAGGTTGCAGTACACTAACCACCGTACCTTCACCCAACTAACTCTAAGCCCCAGGCCCTGTCTAACAACGTGTCTTACTTCTGCCATAGCGACAGCAGACCCTCCAGCTGGCTCTGTTTATCCTTGGCCTGCTGCATGTTGAGATCGTAGCTGGCCTGCAGCGTGGTCGCCGCTCTCTCGGCCTGCTCTCTGTCGCTGAGTCTCCGGGCGCCGGCAGAAAGGGACAGCACGGCCGACTTCAGCTTCTCCAGGCCCTGGCACACGTCCTGAGGGGTAACGGGAGGGCGAGAATGAGTTACGATGCATGTTAAACGTCCTGAGAGTGAAGACTAAGCCCTAACCCTCAACACGACGTCCTGAGAGTGCAGACGACTAACGTGGATGAGGAGCAGTATTCCCCTTCACATCAAACAAAGGCCGGTATGCCTTAATGTGTTTGTGCTTCAGTGGAAGGAAGTGAGGCCGCACCGTGTGGCTTTGGAGAGCTTTGTAGGTCTCAGACGATGAGGAGCACGATCTGATTGGCTGCTCCAGCATAGCGTGCAGACCACCGAGTGATGCCTGCGCCTGAGAGAAACATGACCAAAAGACAATCCTCAGTCTATTATCTACGTCATTCTACGACTTCATTAGTATTTCTTTATTGAGTTATTGTGTGGTCGCTGTAGATTCTATCCTACATTTGAGAAATTAATCAAATAAACAAGAACACCGGGAACACTTTAAGAAATCAATACAAATGGCCAACAGAAAGTCACTGGATCCTTCAGGTATTTGTAGAAAATGTGTGTACTACAGTGTGTTCAAAACCGCCTCCCCCTTTATTGTACCTCCTCCAGGCTGGCGTTGAACTTCTGCTGGTGGGAGGAGCTCTCCTCCAGCCTGGCCTGGAGCTGCTGAACACTCTCCCTCAGCTCCTCCCAGTACCTCCCCAACTGGGTCAGCCGGGCCCGGACGCGGGCCGATTCCCCAGATGACAGGAACTGGCCGAGCGCCTGAGAGTCAGCCTCCAGCCGCGAGTGGACCTCCGCCCGCTCCCCGAGTTCAGAGCTCACGGCCTGGACACGGGGGGGTGGGGGTGGGGGGTGGAGAGAGGACGAGAGGAGACCGGGTGAGAAGAGACCACTCTGATCATGAAGTCACATGGGGCTTTCGGTTGTCGGTCAGAATCCCACATCTCAGAATGGGAATACTGTATTCCATTGTTATTCATGCAAACGTATGTAATACAAATTAATAATCACTGAGCAGATGTTTTAATCCAGCCAAAACGTCTTGGGAGTACATTTCGGTTAGATAAGGACCATTGGCCTTCAAACCCAAAACCGTTCAGCACCCTGACCACCTGACCAACACCCTGTGTATCTCTGAAGACGTTTGCCTCAGAGTTCCTTCATGTTTGAAGCCCGGCCCGGTGTACCTTCACGGTGCTGATCTGCTGCTCCAGCGGTGCTGAGGAGCTCTTCAGGGGGTCCAGCTGCTTCTCCTTCTCTGAGATCCAGACGGAGAACGCCTCAAAGTTGCGTCCGAACTGCTCCCACTGGACCCGCATCCCCTCCAGGGTCTTGATGCTGGAGGAGAAAGAGCATCACATCACATCACATCACTGTTATACTGCTATGACCTCACGTACTTTTGTATACAGAGCCTGCAGAATAACTTAACTTACTACGCTGAGGAGAACTAAGTGTGTTATTGGGAAGCGTTCGCAATGCCTTCTGCCATTAGTTTCATTACTGGAACAATGGGAACCATTACAGAGAAACAGACACCTTCCTATAGACATCAGGCATCAGGCGCACTGTCTGAACACAACATGAGTGCTGTTTTATCTTTAATTTTTGAGAGTTGGCCTTGCTCTTACTTTAGGGATGATTCAGGGCTAAGTTAAGGGCTCTTTGTTCATGATACAAAAGCCCTTTGCACTATTTATAACTTATATTGCAGCCGCGGTTTTGTGTGGTCATCTAAGGTGAATCTGTGAAGTTATTGGAGACTTTTGTGACTGCGGTTAAGGGCTATAGAAATGCAATGGACACTGAGTTCTGCTCAGTTTAGCGTTGACACTGAAGGGCATTGCAAGCTGACAAAGTGGCAGAAAAACAGCGTCTCCTACTCTTTCTTGAGGCCGGCCTCCACCTGGTCCACCTGCTGGCTGAGGGAGCGCGCCTGGTCCAGGAGCAGAGCCTTGTTCCTGGGGCCCAGCTGGATCTCAGTGGCCCTCTTCAGCAGCGTGTTCATGTGGGAGACCTCTGCCTCACACTGCTTCAGTAGTACCTTTTAAAACACACGTCGTAGAGCTGTGAGTTACTACATTGTAATGTTTAGCCTCATTCTGACACTCAATGCCTCACATGCTTATACTTACTGAATAATCACTGATATTTTGTAACACGTTTGATTAGGTCACTGTGTTTTCTGTACCGTACTTTGTGACATTGAGGTCGCCATAAAGGCCTGAGTGTCCTGAACAGCGCCGTGCACATGAAACACGCCATCAGACTCACTCTGGCCTGGCCCAGCTCGGCCGCCAGGCTCTCCGGGCTGCTGAAGTTCAGGTCCCTGTCCGACGCCGCGCGCGCCCGGTTCACAAACTCCCGCACCGCATCCTGCTGGCTGTCGAAGCCCTGCCAGGCTGCCAGGGTGACCTGCGCGGGGGGGGGTGACACGGCGGTGAGCGTGTGACCACGCGGCTGTCTCGCCAGGAGTACAAAACACGCCGGGGTCGGGTTTCACCGCTGACGCGGCGCCTTTAGCATCCGCGCCCCCCGTTGACTTTGGGTTTGGATTGCGTTCACGCGTGTGACGCAAAGGGCAACGCAGACGCGTTCTGTCATGTGTTCAGACGTTCCAACCTTCAGTGACCACCACTGTCGGGACCCGGGTCGAATTTAGCTTCTCGCGGAGCACAGGACAGAGGTGGCCGCGGTGCACCGGGCAACGCATAACACAATCGAATCTCACTGCACGCACTGTGACAGCAACACTCCCTCGTCTCTCGCCCCCTCACCTCCAGGCTCTGCTCCTGGGAGTCCATGCTCTGCTCCATCTTGCTGAGTGTGTTCTCCAGGCTCTGCAGGTCCTGCTGCAGGGAGTCCCCCACCCCCTCCTCCGCCTGCAGCAGCTGCCCCCTGGTGGTCAGCTGCTGCACGTCCTTCCGGCGCTGCTTCAGACGCTTCAACAGTTGCTGCGGACCGCCAGACGCAAGGCGTTATGACGGTGCCGGCGCCCAGGAGAGCCAACACCCTTCCACCGTTCTGTCCCTTCATTGCTCTGTCCCTCCATTGATCACACCCAGCCCCCTTCACCCACCATCCTGTTACCCCCGGGAAACGCCCCTCCTGTCCTCCCATCACATCAGCCCTGCATCGCTTCATCCCTTCATCCCTGTATTGCTTCATCCCTCCATCCCTGCATTGCTTCATCCCTGCATCTCTTCATCCCTGCATCTCTTCGTCCCTGCATCACTTCATCCCTCCATCCCTGGATTGCTTCACCCCTGCATCACTTCATCCCTCCATCCCTGCATC